>OX940802.1:21141922-21505187 GCA_954870605.1 Acer campestre
GGATGTAAGATTAGTAAAATGGTAAGTAAGATTCGTTCCATGGGGAATTAGAGTGATTCGTTGAATTAATTAGCTAATCTATATGCAATAAAATAAATCATAGATAAATGGATGAGTGTATGGTTTGTCAAACCATCAAACATACATATAAAATAATAAAAGTAACTAAAAATATGGTGATATGAAAAATAGAAGACTCGACAATCTTGATAAGATAAATGAATGTAAACAATTAATATAGATGCTATGGAGTTGATTGATTAGCAAATGGGTATGGATAGTGCTTTTAAAGCCACTTTAATGGACCAATCTCTACATGTTATCCAATTGAGGTTTAGATTAGTGTGGTTGATATACTCTCCACTAATCTATCCTATTTATTGGGTTCTTAATCACACAAGAGTGTCAATCCAAGGATGATTGCATAAGAGGTTATTCTAAACAAGATTGTAATTAACAAGTGGATATATAAGTCAATCACATAGTTAATAGAATCTGTTAACTGCCAAATATGGCAGGGGTTCAAAGAAGAATTTTCCATCCACATGTGGAAAGTATCCGGGTAGAAAGAAGGGAATCTTGTACCACGCCACTGAAGTATCGAGGGTAGGAAAAGGAAGACCCAGTACCCCGCCACAGAAGTATAACCTCCACCGATCCTAGTTGGGGTCAAAAACCTCCAAAATATTCCAAGATACTAGAAAACTCAGAAGCAAGGTCACTAGACCCGGGTACCCCGCAATCACACTAGCCCGGTATCCCGATACCCTGGTACCCACGTACCCCGATAAATATATACGAAGCATAATTGAGAAGAAAGCAAGATACCCATGTATCCCGATCCCATCTAGGTCACCTAAATCAACAGTAAAAACCAAGACAAAAATCAAGCCACAAAGAAAGACAGTAAAGCGCCATCGTTTTAGTAAGAAAGGAAGTTAATTCCTTCCCACCACTAGAGAGTTATATTTCAAAGAGAAGTAAACTCTGCCACAATTCCGCCAAGTAAGGGATCACTTGATTCCTAGAAGGAAAGAGACAGCCACTTTGCCAGTTACCATGAAAAATTCATGAAAATCTCTAGGTCACTAGACCTAAAAGGGAGGAGTGCTCAGCACGCACATGAACTATATATACAACACGATATTGTACAGAATGGGGGACTTCTTCCTCGATTTCTTTAGAGTGAAAAAGAAACCCTACTGAGTGCTCTACTTATCTGAAAGTATACAAACAATGTTAAATTGCTTAAAGTGTACCTAGAGGGGGGTAAATAGGTTTTTCGCCTAATTTCAAACCCTTGAACAAACTTATGTTTGTTCCTCAAGGTAGCTTTACATACAACATATAAACAGAACATTCATATATAGACAAGATATGCATATCATCATTTAAGCAATGTCTACATATAACAAGTTGTTGTAAGAGGTATAATATCACTAAAACACAAAATCAAAGAATATCTTGTATATCAATATTGTTTAAAGTTATTACAAGAGTGATCAAATATATTGATATACAAGAATAATCAAATATGAAAGATTACAAATACAAATTGATTTAAAGAGGATTGTTCTACAAATCACTTTTTACAAGTACTTGTTCAAATATACAACACGAGAAAATGATATTCAACAAGATAAAACATACACATACACAATATAAAAGAGATAGAGAAAGAGACAATGAACACAAGTTTTTTACGTGGTAAACCTCCGAAGAGGAAACATCCACGGGTTGAATCCATAACCACCGACAAAGCAAACCCACTATATGAAAAGGACATACACACTCAAGACTATCAACTCTATGATATCCATCTCAAGCTATCAAATCCTAATCTACCCTCGGGCTAGTGAATCACAAAGCCTACTCCCTATCCAAGGTGTGTCCTACACCTCTAGGAAGCAACTCCCTATCCAAGGCTCTCAAGCCTTTAGGAAGATTTTCTTGCTTAGCAATCTAGATCACTAGGATCCTAGTTAAGCTACCCTAGCTCAACCATCCGGAGTGCACTACTCCTTACTAAGACTTTCGCTTGGCTATATGGAACTCATTCTTAGCCAAGACTTCTTGCTCAATACAAAGCTTCACTCACTTTGAAAGAGACTTCAACCTTTCCTCAAGGCAAATGATCTAAGTGATGCAAATGATGCAAATCACAATCAACACAACATAGAACATGTGATCAATATATTCTATGGAATAACTAGACCTAAACATGTGAGAACAAAAGCATAAAAGTCTAGAAACAAAAACATGAATTAAACTAGAGCATGTGAAAACACCTAAACACAAAAACTCAAAACTCATAATTCCATTCACACATATAACACTTGAATATATATAATCATGAAGCACAATATCAAGATGTTATAAACATACAAATAAATGCTAGAAATCTAAAATGTATTCAATGAGTAATCTAGCCAAAGATTTAGAGAAAGGATATATTGATAAATCAATTTAATCCTAGATATCTCTAAAAACACATACAAGAGCCTTAATCCAAGATTTCATCAATCAAAGGATCAAAACACATTTCAAGGATGATCAATCATAAAATCATTCTATCAAGTCTCAATTAATCCTAGATGTCAATCTAATCACAATATAACTCTCAAACATGTGAAAATCATAGAATCAAATATTCTAGTTAACAAGTGTCTCTAATTAGACTTTTGATTAAGATTGATTATGAAGCTATCTTTCTCAATAGCATTAACTAAACATATACATACATATAGAAGAAGAAACCCCAAGCAAATTGAAGGTTATAAAAGAAGAAATCATAAAGATAAAGTCAATACCTTCCAATCACGAGCTGCCACGATTTTCTGGGTAGAATACCTTGAAAACTCAATCAAATGATTGCAAGATCACTTGGAAAAGGTAGAGAACTCAATTACGAACAATCTTCGATTCGAATCACTCAAATCCGACTTTGTATGAAGAAGTTATGGTGTTTGGAAGGTGAGAAAATTGGAGAGAAAAATTCTGACGGGATTTTACTTTCTTTCTTCTCTTTTTCTTCTTACATGAAAATGGAAGGGAATGGAAATATTTAAAAGGAAGCAAGAGAGAGAGAGAAGCCACCCAATCAGGAGCAACCACGTGTCATCTACATGTGGACTGCATGTGACACACATGGACAGAGGGCTATCTCAGCCGTGTGTCACACGTGGCTTCACACGTGGACACATGCTGGGCCATTTGGCCTAGCAATCTCCTCTTGCGCTCCACTAGCGTTCTTTGGCCGTATCCGGGCCTCCAAACTCCGATTTCAAATCCATTTTTGGATTAAGAATAGTCACTCCCTCACGCACAACAAAGACTATGAAACTTTTGATAAAATGTTGAGAATTCATCTCAGAAAACGAAGACGAACACAACTCAAAGAATGAGAACAAAAAGTAGCGTAGCTATATCGTTTGGACTCGAAATCAAATGTATGAGTAACCGAAATGACCGGGACTCAATAAGGAAACATAAGAGATCATGTTCAAGTCCAAAAATAATAAAATGAAAACATATAAGCACAATGTCACACATGCATGTTGTTTCCTAGACATAGTCTTAGAACATGCAATTCTACAATGTATGAGAATTTGAGTTCAATGCATGAGCATATAAAAACATGTGAATGTGCTATATAAATATTGCACAACGATGCAAGGATACATATAAATGATTTGTGTGTGTGTGCCTATTTCCTTGAAGAAGAATGGGGTCTATATTACCTTAATTGTGCAAAGTAGTCCATTCCCCTTCAAATGCATCTTTTTGCTTGATCTTTTGGCCACATCTTTCTTTAAAGCTTCAAATAATCAACCTATGACCATTAATCACATACAAGGAAAACATCATTTTGATATGGAATATATGCCAACATAAACTAAAAACCTAACATTATCGACATGCACGAGAGCTCCACCACCATCTCCATTAGAGTTTTTATCTCATCACCATAGTTGCAGTTTTTATTTATTTATTTATTTATTTATTTATTTTTTATCACCATTGAATGTTCTTGTTCATTGACAATCAATAAAAAGTTTGGTACATGACCTTACTCGTCTGATTATTTCCATACATTATAGTCATGGTATGTATACATATTTTACTGAGAACACAAGGTATCAAACTACTTGATACCTCTCCGACCGAGATCTACCTCGATCCAGGTCCATTGAATTGTTAATTGGAAATTCATCCCAATGATAATTTTTGGTTAACACTTTTGACGCTGTCTGTTGGGAATTACTCCTATCATATTCACTGAAAAGTACCTAATTCTACCCTAAAGATCCGGAAGATGAGGCTTCGATCCTCTCAAGGGTGACCTGCTCCTTCGAGACCCCACTCTCTCATTTCCACCCAAAGGTACCAAGGGAATATGAGGGGATAGAGAAGCTAGATCCCTGTACCGACCCCACCACCTAATGTGGGCCCCGTACTACAGGACCCCGCAGTCCAGGAGATGAATCAGGATACATTGGAGTAGCATGCCATAGCTTACGTGGAAAGCATCCGCCTACGAATGATCTCTCAAGGAATACTATTTGAAGTACCTGGGCTTGCATGGGAAGTTGGACCAAGTACCTAGGCACCAGTTTTTGATAGACTCGGACCACCACTGCAGGTTCCAGATCATCCTGGGGATTTCAAACCCCTACAGGTGAAATTAGTAGTGGACATTCCTCCTAGAAAGAATTAGCCAGCGGTGAAGTCAGCAGTAGAGAGAAGGGTCCCGCAACCTGTAGTATAGGACCTAGAAGAAACCCACAGGTGTTAGGATTATGCTCAATAGCAAGAGTGTAATATTGTAATTAACAATCTTTTTCATATTAATAAAGTGATTTCTGGTTTAAACAAATCTTATAGCATTTATAGTTTAATATTATAATTGTTAAAGTAAATAATCATAAGGTCTAAAGACTATGAGAAAAGAAGAATTGTTCGTACATCTGGATATGTATGTGGTAGACACAATTCTTTAGTTAGTCTTGAATATTGTTCACAACTTAAGTTAAAGGTTGGGCACCTTTATCTTGTTAAAGTTGTAGAATTCTTTTGTTAGCATTTGAGTGGGATCAAATGAGATATGATGAGTCTAAAATCATCGGAGTGTCTTCGAGCAAAAGAATCTAGTGCACTGGGTGCATTGATCAGGCCAAAATTGGTATGATTTTGGCCCTCATTTCCGTTTCTTTTTGCTTGATTCTCGGGCATTTCCCCGTGTTTAATGTTGTTAAATTGAGTGTTCCAGGTTTTATTAGGTTTCAGAAGCAATTGAGATGAAGGTGGAGGACTTGTGCGAAAATGTCTCACAAATGAGAAGAAACAGGGCATTTTCGCCACTTGGACATAAGAGGGCGCCACTTGAGCGCCATGGCGACAGAAGAGTTCCCAAAGGCATCAGAAGGTCGCCACTTGGGTGCCACTTGAGCGCCATGGCGACAGAAGGTCACAAAAACAATCAGGTGGGGTCGCCACTTAGGGTCGCTCTGGCGACCTCCCTTGCAAGTGGCGACCTAGTGCACTCAAGGCATGGCGACCTAGAGGATACAAGTGGCGACCTCTACACATTTTGGTCATGGTCGCCACTTGACAAATAGCGAGAAAGATGGTTTTCAGAGCGACCTTCTCATCTAACCGTTTTACGCTCCATGGTCGCCATAGCGACCAAATAGCGACCTAGACTCCACATCAGCGAATCAAGCAGTTACCAGTACATGTCCATGAGTGAGTATATATATGAAGCGTCCCTCCATCTTCAAGTATCGAAAATCAGAGCAAAATTCAAAGAACACTCATTTTCAGATCTAGATCATCATCCATGGAACATTATTCATACTCCTCCATTTCTCTCCTTGAACTCATCTAATCCATCCAACCCTCAACACAAAACCTTGATTACTTCACTACATCATTCATCATCCCACCATTTCTCCACCAAAATCCTTAGTAACTTTCCACCAAAACACCCACATTCCAAGACATTTCCTCAACCTCCATTCCTTGCATCTGTAGGGAAAAATTGTACCCGCAGCGGAAGCGAGACTAAAAAAATAGTTTGAGTAGCTTTTAAAATTTTTCCAATTTTATGAACCTTAAACCCTTTTGATTAATTAAAGATATATAAAAATAAACAAAAGATTAATACCTCTTGTCGCGTGATCCGATTGACTTGCGTCGATGGTAATCCGCAAGATCTTCAATCCTAGCACGAACGTGGATCACCTAGGAGCGTGGTATCCCTTTCTTTGAATTGCAAACCTGTGATTGGATTAAACAAACTTTTCTTGATTCGTTAGTCCCAAAAACAATCTAAAGAAACCTAAGATTATTCCGGTCACTTTTGAGTTCTCAATCTTATGATCGAAACTCGCGTGAACCTAGATCGATATAGTATTCACAAGCTTGTTGATGAATAAGCAACTAGAATACCATCAAAGAATAATCTATGTTCCTTTTGTTTTTAGTTGAATAAATTCTCTATCTATGAGTTAAGAAGAAGAAGAAGAAAATATTCTGCACCTTAGCACTAGGGCTGGCCAAAAATTATATGTATACATATATAGGTGGCCGAAATTTTTCTTCTTTCTTTTTAGGGTTGGCCGAATTCTCTTCCTAAATTAATTAGGGTTGCCGCAATTTCCAAACAAAATTAATTAGTTTGAATTGCACCCTAATTCCTATTTAGAAAAGATTTCCAAAACCTAATCAAACTCATAAATCTTTTTATTCTCATATTTGACTAAAATAAAAAGACTTCCTGTTTGAATAAATAAAACTAATTATTTATTTCCTTGTCAAACAAGTCTTTCTATTTAATTATACTACTACCAATAGTATACCTTTAGGAAACATATTTCCTAATGAGAAAAGATTTGTATCTTAATTAAATAATTAATTAATTAATTAATTAATTCTTATTTAATTAAATAATGAAAACAAAATAATATTTTAGGTTAATATATAACCTTGCCGCCCCATATGTGTATTGGGCCAAATATTATTTTTCCTATTTCATTTAATCCATAGGACTTTAAATAAAAAGCTCAAATGTGAACTAGACCCAATCTTACTAAAAGAAACAAGCCCACATGTCATCCATTAATATATAAATATAATTGTGCAGCCCATTACATAAATAATGTGTAAATTATATCACAGTAGATAGTGATCTGCTTATTCGCACTAGGAACCACATCCAAGTCAATCAAGAATTGACGGAGCCAAACAGCCTCTTTGGCAGCCTCGCATGCAGCAACATACTCAGCTTCCATGGTGGAATCAGCAATACAAGATTGCTTGATACTCCTCCATATAACTGCTCCTCCTCCAATAGTAAACACAGCCCCTGATGTGGATTTTCTGGAGTCAGAATCTGATTGAAAATCAGAATCTGTATACCCAACGGGAATCAAATCCCCTCCAGAGTATACAAGCATATTATCTCTCGTTCTCTTGAGATACTTGAAAATATGCTTGACTACCATCCAGTGATCAGGACCAGGCTTCGATTGAAACCTGCTAACTATGCCAACAGCAAAACAAATATCTGGTCTAGTGCAGAGTATTGCATACATGAGACTTCCAACTGCCGAGGCATATGGAACTCTACTCATGAACTGCTCTTCATGCTCATTCTTAGAAACTTGTTCCTTAGAAAGCTTGATTCCATGTCTGAAAGGTAACATACCTTTCTTGGAATCCTGCATGGAAAACCTAGACAAGATTTTGTTTATGTATGAAGCTTGGGATAATGCAATCGTTCTATTCTTTCTATCCCTTATAACTTGGATACCTAGAATAAAACTTGCTTCTCCTAAGTCCTTCATATCAAATTGTTTTGCTAACCATTCTTTTACTGATGTCAATACACCTACATCGTTTCCGATGAGTAGTATATCATCAACGTAAGGAATCAGGAAAACCAACTTGTCGCCCTTAATCCTCTTGTATACACAAGGTTCGTCAAGATTCTGAATAAATCCAAAACCTTTGACAGCTTGATCGAACCTTATGTTCCAGGATCTGGATGCTTGCTTTAATCCATATATGGATTTCTGCAACTTGCATACCTTTTCCATTTGGCCCTTTTCAATGAATCCCTCTGGTTGCATCATGTAGATGCTTTCGTCAAGACTTCCATTAAGGAAAGCTGTCTTGACGTCCATTTGCCAAATCTCTAGATCTAAAGATGCTGCAATGGATAAGAGTATCCTAATGGATTTAAGCATGGCCACAGGAGAGAAGGTTTCCTCGTAATCGATACCTTCTTTCTGTGTATACCCTTTAACTACCAATCTAGCTTTAAAGGTTTCCACCTTTCCATCCATACCTCTTTTCCTCTTGTATACCCACTTGCACCCAATGGGTTTTATCCCTTTAGGCAAGTCTACAAGAGACCAGACTTTGTTATTGAACATAGATTCAATCTCGGATTGCATTGCTTTTTGCCAATGGCGACTATCAACATCCTCCATAGCTTCCTTGTACGTATAGGGATCATCGTCGTCCGGGAGATTCTCTACAGATTCTCCCAGACCGATGTATCTTTCGGGTTGTGTTCTAACCCTCCCACTACGACGAGGAATGGTAGGTTGTTGACCTTGTGTTGGATCGGAACTTACAATTGGGTTTGGTTGTGTAACCTCTCGTGGAATTGTATCTCCTGACATCTCATTCAGGACAATTCTACTTCTAGGCACAAAATCATTCATATAGTCCTTTTCCAGAAATTTAGCATTTGTCGAAACAAATACTTTAAGATCTGAAGGACTATAAAAATAATATCCTTTAGTTTCTTTTGGATACCCTACAAATATACATGTTTCTGAACGGGACTCCATCTTTTATGTCTTTCCTTTTAACACATGCGCAGGACAACCAAATATCCTTAAGTGTTGTAAACTAGGCTTGCGCCCATTCCACAACTCATGCGGTGTTTTAGGAACAGACTTAGATGGTACATCGTTTAGAATGTATATAGCAGTTTGTAAAGCATATCCCCAAAAAGAAATAGGAAGTGTTGAATAACTCAACATAGACCTAACCATATCCAAAAGAGTTCTATTTCTCCTTTCTGCTACCCCATTTTGTTGAGGTGTACCTGGTGTAGAAAACTGAGAAACTATCCCATTATCAATAAGATATTGCTGAAACTCACCAGATAGATATTCTCCACCACGATCAGATCTCAAGATTTTTATGTGTTTCTCAAGCTGATTTTCCACTTCAGCTTTAAATGCTTTGAACATGTCAAAAGCATCCGACTTATGTCGCATGAGATACACATAGCCAAATCTTGAGTAATCATCTGTGAAAGTGATGAAGTACTCATATCCACCTCTAGCTTGAATGCTCATAGGTCCACATACATCAGTGTGTATCAATCCTAAACATTCAGTAGCTCTGGCACCTTTGGCAGAGAACGTCCTTTTGGTCATTTTACCTTCCAAACAAGATTCACAAGTTGGTAGATCATCAACCTTTAAATCACTCAAAGGTCCGTCACTTACCAATCTTTTAATCCTATTAAGGTTAATATGACCTAAGCGTAAATGCCAAAGGTAGGTTTCATCTTTTGATAATTTAACTCGTTTATGATTAGGTTCCGTTATTTCTGTGTCTAACGAGTGAGAGATATTTCTATGCAAAAAGTATAGACCGTTTTCCAATGTACCTTTGCAAATAACTTTGTCATTCTTACTAATAATAAAAACTTTATTAAAAGTAACCGAATATCCAAATTTATTCAAACAAGAGACTGAAATTAAATTCCTCTTGAATTGAGGTACATAATAAACGTCTATCAAATCTAAATGCCTTCTAGAATCCAAACAAACTCTAATATCTCCCACTGCACTTGCAGACACTAACGTTCCGTTGCCCAAGCGTAAATTGATTTCATTCTTACTTAGCCTTCTCCTTTCTTGGAACCCCCATAAGGAATAACAAACATGATTATTGGCTCCAGAGTCTACGATCCAAGTATCTATAGAATCTGCCAGAAAAACATGTTTCAAGATAATTTGCATTACCTTGTTCCTTCTTATTCTGAGACTTTGGGCAATTACTCTTCCAATGTCCCTTTTCACCACAAAGGAAGCATTTCCCTTTGATTTTGGTTACTTTCTTGGTCTCTTTCTTGGTAGGCCCAAGTTGCTTTTTCTTCTATTATTCCTTGACCTTCTGACGGGTCTTAATAGTAGCAACTTTACCAACCATATGAATCTCTTCTAGAGACATCATCATATTAGCAGCAGACCCTATTCCTTCATGCTGCTGTTGCAACACGTTGGAGATGGTAGCCATTTGGCCATCTCATTAGAGGTCTTCCACTGCTCATACTCGTCTCATTGCATTAGATTCATTAGTAAGAGCAGGTGGTTTAGGAGTAGTTAGAACAAAATTTATATCTTTTCAGCTTGCAGCAACAACCCAATTTTCCTTTTCCATGTGACATAATTATTACCGGTTAAAGTTTTATCTTTCAGGATGTTCATAAGTGATGGGGTCATGATTTCTTAATTAAACAAAAATTATATAAGTAAATAATCATTATAAAGCACTTTTAAATATTTATCTTGAATTAAATGAATAACTCAATCATAAAAATTCAACGGTGATCTAACACCCATAAATGTTACGCCTCCTTTGGGAGTTCGCACCATTTACTAGTTAGACTAGGTCCCACCTAATTGTTAACATAACAACCAACGTTTTCAATTTTAGCCTTGCAATTTTACTGACAAAAACTCTTTGGAGGATATCAATAAAATTACATTGAGTGTGTTACCAAGATATCGACCCTCAATTTTCTCTCACGAAAGTCCCTCCTTTGGGAGTAGATCTCGTTGAGTCCATTGTCTAGTCTATCCTTGTAAGGAAGTATATTGCTTAATTCCATTCATGGATGTCCCTTTGGGGAATTACCATAAAATAATTAAGCTCAACTAATCTTGGAAGCCATAGGTGTTACAAAAACACCTTCTCCCACTCAATTATTTAAGGCATGTGATTAAATTCCATAGAATGATTTACCAAGTTATCTAGATGCCAATTTAGATACCTAAATCATTCAATGCATGTTCATACCAAAAGAGATATATGAGTGGCACTCCTATTCTACATGACATGTTATCATACAATAACAAATATTGTAATATTTAAGCATAAAATAAATAGCAACAATTTTGGCCCATCCTAGAAAAACAAGTAAATTACAATGAATTTGGAATACAAGATCTTCAAGTGGCCCATCAACCATACGCTCATCCTTCGGCCTCCACCCTTGGGATTGCACGGCCCACCACCCCACAAAGGGGCTGCCATGCGCAGCCCATAAGGCTTTGCATGGCTGCCATGCGCAGCCCACCAAGCTTTGGGCTTGCCATGCGCAGCCCAATCCACTCCTAGGGTGCGCACGGTGCTCGTTCTCGGTTCCGGTTGCTTCACGTCTTCAATTCTTCGATGTAGAACGTGTTACAATTTAATTTAAACAAAAAAATAACTGCAGAAAATATATATATATATATTTTAATCACAGCAGTAAAAATACTGCACTAAAATACTGCAGAAAAAAAAAATACTGCACTTAAATTTTTTTAATACAAAAAAAAAAAAAAAAAACTGCAGCTATTTAATACATAAAAAAAAATCCTAGCAACTACCAAGAAGGAATTATGGCGATGATAGACCACCCTTCTTGTTACAATTCCGAAACCAAAAATACATTGAAAATCTAGAGCCAAAATCGAGCAATAACAATCCACATAAAAACATATATTAATCCATACATCACATGTAATAATATATGCGAATACCTAGAGTGCCATCTCTTTCTAAACATGTTTAATCACAATAAAAAGAAATCGATCCACGTATATATACGTTAATTAATTAAAAGGGTTCAACCAGGCTCTGATACCAATTGTAGGGAAAAATAGTACCCGCAGCGGAAGCGAGACTAGAAATAGTTTGAGTAGCTTTTAAAATTTTTCCAATTTTATGAACCTTAAACCCTTTTGATTAATTAAAGATATATAAAAATAAACAAAAGATTAATACCTCTTGTCGCGTGATCCGATTGACTTGCGTCGATGGTAATCCGCAAGATCTTCAATCCTAGCACAAACGTGGATCACCTAGGAGCGTGGTCTCCCTTTCTTTGAATTGCAAACCTGTGATTGGATTAAACAAACTTTTCTTGATTCGTTAGTCCCAAAAACAATCTAAAGAAACCTAATATTATTCCGGTCACTTTTGAGTTCTCAATCTTATGATCGAAACTCGCGTGAACCTAGATCGATATAGTATTCACAAGCTTATTGATGAATAAGCAACTAGAATACCATCAAAGAATAATCTATGTTCCTTTTGTTTTTAGTTGAATAAATTCTCTATCTATGAGTTAAGAAGAAGAAGAAGAAAATATTCTGCACCTTAGCACTAGGGCTGGCCAAAAATTATATGTATACATATATAGGTGGCCGAAATTTTTCTTCTTTCTTTTTAGGGTTGGCCGAATTCTCTTCCTAGATTAATTAGGGTTGCCGCAATTTCCAAACAAAATTAATTAGTTTGAATTGCACCCTAATTCCTATTTAGAAAAGATTTCCAAAACCTAATCAAACTCATAAATCTTTTTATTCTCATATTTGACTAAAATAAAAAGACTTCCTGTTTGAATAAATAAAACTAATTATTTATTTCCTTGTCAAACAAGTCTTTCTATTTAATTATACTACTACCAATAGTATACCTTTAGGAAACATATTTCCTAATGAGAAAAGATTTGTATCTTAATTAAATAATTAATTAATTAATTAATTAATTCTTATTTAATTAAATAATGAAAACAAAATAATATTTTAGGTTAATATATAACCTTGCCGCCCCATATGTGTATTGGGCCAAATATTATTTTTCCTATTTCATTTAATCCATAGGACTTTAAATAAAAAGCCCAAATGTGAACTAGACCCAATCTTACTAAAAGAAACAAGCCCACATGTCATCCATTAATATATAAATATAATTGTGCAGCCCATTACATAAATAATATTCAAATTATATTCTTAATATATGAAATTGCAATTCTAGATGGACCCTAAATTGGTCCGGTAGAATATATCAAGTGATCCATGCAAGTCCGTGTGGATTGGAGATCTTGGCGGGCTATCTAAATTTAAGCTACAATAGACATAACCTAATCACAATCAACAAATGATTCACTTAGGTCCGATCCATTAATTTTAGCTCATTCCACTAAAGAGCTAAAATTGAACTCTTAAATAAAGACAGAAAAGGAAGATGCTTCCTCATTCTTACCCTAGACAATCATATTGGAGATAGTGTATCCTCGTGAATAATATCAGTAATCGCCAAGAGTTCATAGACCGCCTATAACTCTCCAAGTTACCATATTTACTCATATGACCACGTTTTGAACTTGGATATTTTGACTTGTCCAGAAGCCATGTTTTCAATAGACACTATCGAAAACTCAACGTTGAGATTTAATATCCAATTACCTCAAAACATCCATACGATGATATTATACTCTCATTTGATAAATGGAGCCACGATGTCCATATCTATAAATGAAGTCCTCTATCGATTAACAAATGAATACCACCAAATTATCGAGGATAGACTATGCGATATAATCGTATTCATTGATAACTCAAATGATATCACTTGCAACCATAAGTCCATCATTTATCTCAGGATTAAGATAGACTCTCCGATTGTCCTGATAATGAAATTACTTTTATCTACTGACGGTTATAGATAAAGTATTTCATTGTGATCTAGTTCAATGCACCCAGTGCACTAGATCCTTTTGCTCGAAGACACTCCGATGATTTTAGACTCATCATATCTCATTTGATCCCACTCAAATGCTAGCAAAAGAATTCTACAACTTTAACAAGATAAAGGTGCCCAACCTTTAACTTAAGTTGTGAACGATATTCAAGACTAACTAAAGAATTGTGTCTACCACATACATATCCAGATGTATGAACAATTCTTCTTTTCTCATAGTCTTTAGACCTTATGATTATTTACTTTAACAATTATAATATTATTCAACTATAAATGCTATAATATTTGTTTAAACCAGAAATCACTTTATTAATATGAATAAGATTGTTAATTACATTATTACACTCTTGCTATTGAGCATAATCCTAACAGCATCTAGGAGCATAGAGGAGAAGAAGGATCAAGCTTAAAGAAGGTGACCCAAGGGTTATTTCCTCATCATTTACTTCTTTTCATTCATTGCAAATATATGTAACTAAACCCCTAATCTAGGGGATAGATTTGAGGAACAATTGGTTGTGGGTTTAGCTTAGCTTGTAATGAATCTCTTATGTGTTCTATTCATTCAAATTAATTAGATTCCATTCATTATAATTGACTTGTATATCACTTGTTGATTGCTATCTTGAGTGGAATAATTTGTTATATATTCACATGTGGATTGACAATCTTTGTGTGATTAAGAACCCATTGGATAGGATAGATTAGTGGTGGGTATACCAACCCCACTAATCTAAGCCTTTAAGTGGTTAACATAATGAGATTGGTACATTAATGATGCTAGTAGCTTACCCACATCCAAGTGTTAATCGATCTATTCCCTAGTTCTCTCATTAATTGATTTTATCACTATTCTTATCAAGGTGTTGAGTATTCTATTTTTCATAACATTTTTGTGTATTTTCATTTGAGTAGTTTAGCATTGTTGGCTTTAGAAACCACACATTTATCAAACACTATGATTTGTTTTATTGTTCTAAGATTAGTCAATTTATCTAATTAACACTTCATTCCCTGTGAAACGAACTTGCTCACTATTTTGCTATCAAATCACATTTTAAAAGGATTAAGTGGCTTTAAAAGAGTTTTCAAGAATCAACCAAAAACTATTATTATTACTATTTTGTTGAGTACACAAACGACCTCATCATGCATTGAACTGGATCACAATGAAATACTTTATCTATAACCGTCAGTAGATAAAAGTCATTTCATTATCAGGACAATCGGAGAGTCTATCTCAATCCTGAGATAAATGATGGACTTATGGTTGCAAGTGATATCATTTGAGTTATCAATGAGTACGATTATATCGCATAGTCTATCCTCGATAGTTTGGTGATATTTATTTGTTAATTGATAGAGGACTTCATTTATAGATATGGACATCGTGGCTCCATTTATTAAATGAGAGTATAATATCATCATATGGATGTTTTGAGATAATTGGATATTAAATCTCAACGTTGAGTTTTCGATAGTGTCTATTGAAAACATGGCTTCTGGACAAGTCAAAGTATCCAAGTTCAAAACGTGGTCATATGAGTAAATATGGTAACTTGGAGAGTTATAGGCGGTCTATGAACTCTTGGCGATTACTGATATTAATCACGAGGATACACTATCTCCAACATGATTGTCTAGGGTATGAATGAGGAACTTCTTCCTTTTCTGTCTTTATTTAAGAGTTCAATTTTAGCTCTTTAGTGGAATGAGTTAAAATTAATGGATCGGACCTAAGTGAATCATTTGTTGATTGTGATTAGGTTATGTCTATTGAAGCTTAAATTTAGATAGTCCGCCAAGATCCCCAATCCACACGGACTTGCATGGATCACTTGATATATTCTACCGGACTAATTTATGGGTCCATTTAGAATTGCATTTAATATATTAAGAATATAATTTGCACATTATTTATTTAATGGGCTGCACAATTATATTAATATATTAATGAAAGGCATGTGGGCTTGTTTCATTTAGTAAGAATGGGTCTGGTTCACATGTGGGTTTTTTATTTAAAGTCCAATGGATTAAATGAAATAAGAAAATAATATATGGCCCATTATTTATAAGTGGGGCGGCTAGGTGTATATTAAACCTAATATATTATTTTGTTTCATTGTTTTAATTAAATGAGAATTAATTAATTTATTAATTAATTGTTTAATTAAGAAACAAATCTTTTTTGATTAGGAAATAAGATTCCTAAAGGTATACTATTGGTAGTAGTATACTTAAATTAAAAGACTTGCTTGACAAGAAAATAAATAATTAATTTTATTTATTTAATCAAATAAGAAGTCTTTTTAATTTAGTCAAAATAAGAGAATAAAAATATCTATGAGTTGGATTAGGGTTTGAACTCTTAAAACTAGAAGGGAATTAGGGTGCAACTAAAACTCCTATATTTTAGGAGTGAAAATTGCAGCAACCCTAGTGTTTTTAGAGAAGAGAATTCAGCCACCCTAAATAGAAAAAAGAAGAGATTTTCGGCCACCAAGTTTTTTTTTGGGTGTTGTTGTGCTTGAAACAATTCTTCTTCTTCTTCTTCTCAACTCATAGAAAGGAATATTATTCTACTAAAAACAAAAAAAGAGTGAATAGATTATTCTTTTAATGGTACACTGATTGCTTGTTCATCAATAAGCTTGTGTGTACAACATCGATTAAGGTTCACGCGAGTTTCGATCATTAGATTGAGAACTCAAAAGTGACCGGAATAATCTTAGTCTTCTTTTGATTGTTTTGTGACTAACAAAAGAAAAGAAAAGTTTGTTTGTCCATTCTCAGGTTTGCAATTCAAAGAAAAAAGGAGACCACGCTCCTAAGTGATTCACGTTTGTGCTAGGATTGAAGATCTTGCGGATTACCATCGACGTAAGTCAATCAGATCACGCGACAAAAGGTATTCTTCTTTTGTTGATTATATGTATGTTTAATTAATTAAAAGGGTTAAGGTTCATAAAAGGAAAAATTTTAACTAAATCAATATTTTTTTTTAGTCTCGCTTCCGCTGCGTGTACTACGTTATTTTTCCCTACAACAGGGTACCCGGTTCTAGAGGTAGGAACACATGGAGGCAACCGATGTGTCAAAGACCTCGGATAATGAAGGCTCAGTAGCCCGATCTAGGCACGAAGGACCCAAACGTCTTGAAGATCAAATGGCCAAGATGGCAAAAGATCTTAAAAAGCTTAGGAAGGGGAAGCATCGGGGTACTTGGAAGAACCCTTTAGGCGAGATGAATGCACCTTTTTCCAGAAGAATCAGAGAAGCGGAGTTACCCCCCAAGTTCAAAATGCCCACCGAAAAGTATTCCATATCAAATGACCTATAAGCCACCTGGAGAGCTTTGTTCAGCAGATAAAGATTCTGAATGCAACCCAGTCAGTAATGTACAGGATGTTCCCTTCCACCTTGACAGATTATGCCAAGACTTAGTTCAGAAAGTTACCTCCAAGTAGTGTGGATTCTTTTACAAAGCTTACTACAGATTTTTGTGCTCAGTTTCAAGGGATCAAACCTCGTCCCAAGGACCCTGTCCTACTCTAGTATGTGATTCAAGAGCGAGGTGAGACTCTCATATCCTACGTGGACAAGTTCCATAAAGAAGTAATCCATATGGGTGTATTCTGCGAGAAGGAGACTCTGGCAAATTTTTGGAGGAACCTATGGGCAGGTAGACTATTCCATTCATTTACCAAGCATCCGCTGGACACCTACCATGAAGCCTATAACAGGGCGTTAGAGCAGGTAGACGTAGATGAACAACTCCAGGTCAAGATCAAGCACGATGAAGCTCGATAGGCTAATCGCCTAAAAAAGGAATCTACAAAACCTGCCCCAGTAAAGAAGTTTCAGAACCACCCTCTGAATTGGTCAACCTTTCGGCTACCTCCTCCCCTTCAGCATCAGGATATATATCCGATGAGAGGAATCTCCCCTAGAATTTCACGTCCACGAAGAGAAATAGCACGGGTAACAAATGATGAGGACTGGTACAACCATTACACCACACTCAATGCATCTCAAGAGACCATCTATCTCGCCATCCGCGACAAGGGTCTACTCAGGAAGCCCAATCCCATAAAGATCCCGACTGATCAGAGGAATCGCTACAAGTACTGTGATTTTCAAGAGAACGTAGGGCATAACACGTCTGAAAGCTATAGTATCTGAAACCAGATTGAAGGATTGGTAAAGTGGGGACTTTTGGTTAAATTTTTGCAACAGGTACGAGATAGCATCAAGGTAGGAAAGGAGGTACAGGGAGAGATGCAGGAAGCAGAAAAGAAACGGAAGGATAAGGTGAAAGATTTGATGTAGCAGATCTAGATCATTCACACCATCAGTGGACGCCCTACCCTGGTAAGAATCTCCAACAATGCCAAAAAGAACCACGCCAGGAAGATCCCTCGACTCACTGCTGGTTATGATAAACTCTAAGTCAGTAAGGGCCCTCAAGATCCACCTTGTGCCACCCAGATTATCTTTGCAGAAGAGGACGTCTACAATATGGTCTAGCCCCATGATGATCCAATGGTAATCATGATACAGATAGCTAACTACCTAGTACATCATGTCCTGATTGATACCGAGAGTAGTGTGGACATCCTATTCAAAGAGGCTTATGATAAACTGAACTTGAAAAACCCTTGCTACAACAGTTGTACCACTCCTGTATACAGATTCACTAGGGACTTCCTGATACCCGTTGGATCCCATAAGTTACCAGTAATAATCGGTGAATCACCTCTCCAACTGAACCTAATGACAGAGTTTGTCATAGTCGACACCCCGTCAGCTTACAACGAGATCTTGGGAAGACACTTCCTGGAAGAAATCAGAGGAGTGCTATCAATCTACCATAATGTCCTAAAATTCTCGGTAGGGACCAAAGTAGGACAGGTCAGAGGAAATCAGCAAGCAACTTACAATTGTTATGCAGTGTCCACTAATCCTACCTCGCTAGCAAAACAATGTACATAAGTGACCGGTGAAACATGCCAAGAGGTACCAAGGTGGGATCACAACGTCCTAGAAGAAGGAGAGGTACTAGACATAATCATAGAAGAAAAAGATGAGGAAGAGCACGGATGGACCAGCGGACACCCTGCGGAACAGTTAGAAGAAATACCTATCATGAGGGATGATCTAACCAAAGTGGTAAAGATAGGGGGCCTGCTGGGTCCTGAAAACAGGAAGAACTTGGTAAAACTCCTGGAGGAATACAATGATATCTTCGTCTAGAGTCATGATGAGATGCCAGGTATCCTACTCACTTTAGCTGTGCTCAGGTTGGCAGTGGATCCAACGTTCAAACCAATCAAGCAGAAGTGGAGGTACTTCAACGCCAAGCTAAATAGTGCAACCAGGATGAGGTAGATAAACTCTTGAAAGCCAGATTCATCAAAGAATCCCATTATCCCGATTGGATCACCAATGTGGTTATGGTTACTAAGGCAAATGGGAAGTGGCGTATGTGCATAGACTACACCAACCTCAACTAGGCTTGCCCGAAAGACAGCTTCCCTTTACCTAAAATTGATCAACTGATTGATTCCACGACAGGTAATAAGCTCTTAAGCTTCATGGATGCATTTTTCAGGCTATAACCAAATCATGATGCACCCCACCGATCAAGATAAGACTAGCTTCATCACTAGACAAGGGCCTCTACTGCTACAAGGTGATGTCGTTGATCGAACCAAAATTGGTATGATTTTGGCCCACATTTCCGACTCTTTTTGCTTGATTCTTGGGTATTTCCCAGTGTTTAATGGTGTAAAATCAAGTGTTTCAGGTTTTATTAGGTTTCAAGAGCATTTGGGATGAAGATGAGGACTTGGGTGCAAAAAGGCTCACAAATGGGAAGAAACAGGGCAATTTCGCTACTTAAGCAAGAAAAGGTCGCCACATGGTCACCATGGTGATAGAGGATTATTTGGAGCATCAGAAGGTCACCACTTAGTCGCTACTTGGTCACCATGGTGACAGAAAAGTTGCAAAAACAATCAGGTGGGTCGTCATTTGAGGTCACCATAGCGACCCACTCTTGCAAATGGTGACCTCACATTTTATCTCATGGTCACCATTTGAGGTTGCCATAGTGACCCACACTTGCAAATGGGGACCATATAGGAATTCCAACGTAGGAATGGTCGTCATTTTATTGTCATGAGGTCGTCATGGCGACAGAAGAATCCATGAGATGTCGCCATTTGAGGTTGCCATGACGACCTAGAAGGACAAGTGGTGACCATGTTGGAATTCCAGCGTAGGAATTCCAATGTCGGCATTCAAGAGAGGCATTCTTGTCATTTCATACCCTAGCTTTTCACACTTATAAATACATCACTATTTTCCTCTTTTGAACAACTCTTGACCACCTGATCAAGCCAAAATCGGTATGATTTTGGCCCTCATTTTCGATTCTTTTAACTTGATTCTCGGGCATTTCCCTGTGTTTAATGTTGTTAAAATGAGTGTTTCAGGTTTTATCAAGTTTTGAGAGCAATTGAGATGAAGTGGAGGACTTCTGTGCAAAATGCCTCACAAATGGGAAGAAACAGGACATTTTTGCCACTTAGACATGAAGAGGTCGCTACATGAGCGCCATGGCGACAGAGGATTCTCCAAGCCATCAGAAGATCACCATTTCGGCGCCACTTGGTCGCCATGGCGACAGAAAGTCTCCAAATGAATCAGGTGGGTCGCCACTTGGGGTCGCCATGGCGACCACCCTTGCAAGTGGCGACCTCTTTCAAACAAGGCAAGGTCGCCACTTATGGTCGCCATGGCGACCTTGATGCTGCAAGTGGCGACCCCTTCACACTTTGCAGGGTCGCCACTTATGGTAGCCATGGCGACCTCGAGATGCAAGTGGCGACCTCTACACAAATTGCTCATGGTCGCCACTTGCTAGATGGCGAGAAAGATGATTTTCATGGCGACCTTCTCATCTAACCGTTTTACGCACCAGGGTCGCCATAGCGACCAAATAGTGAACTTGGTGCCACATCAGCGAATCAAGCAGTTATCAGTACATGTCCAAGAGTGTGTATAAATAGTACGACTTCCCATCTTCAAAAGGATCAGGATTTCTGAGAAAAAAAAAAAGAACAGAGAATACATCTTGAGATCTAGCTCTTCATCCATGGAACACCATTCATCATCCTCCATTTCTCTCCTTGAACTTATCTAATCCATCCAAACCTCAACACAAAGCCTTGATTCCTTCCCTACATCATTCCTCATCCCACCATTTCTCCACCAAAATCCTTAGTCACTTTCCACCAAAACACCCACATTCCAAGACATATCATCTACTTCCATTCCTTGCATCTAGAAGCATAGAGGAGAAGAAGGATCAAGCTTAAAGAAGGTGACCCAAGGGTTATTTCCTTACTATTTACTTCTTTTCATTTATTGCAAATATGTGTAACTAAACCCCTAATCTAGGGGATAGATTTGAGGATCAATTGGTTGTGGGTTTAGCTTAGCTTGTAATGAATCTCTTATGTGTTCTATTCATTCAAATTAATTAGATTCCATTCATTATAATTGACTTGTATATCACTTGTTAATTGCAATCTTGAGTGGAGTAATTTGTTATATATTCATATGAGGTTTGACACTCCTTGTGTGATTGGTATATCAACCCCACTAATCTAAGCCTCTAAGTGGTTAACATAATGAGATTGGCACATTAAAGTAGCTAGTTAACTTACCCACATTCAATTGTTAATCTATCTATTCTTTAGCTATCTCTTTAATTGATTTTATCACTATTCTTATCAAGGTGTTGAGTATTCTATTTTTCATAACATTTTTGTGTATTTTCATTTTAGTAGTTAGCATTGGTGGTTTTAGAAACCACACCTCTATCAACACTATGATTTATTTTATTGTTCAAAGATTAGTCAATTTATCTAATTAACACTCCATTCCCTATGGAACGAACTTGCTCACTATTTTGCTATCAAATCACATTTTAAAAAAGGATTAAGTGGCTTAAAAGAGTTTTCAAGATTCAACCAAAAACCATGTTACTATTTTGTTGAGTACACAAACGACCTCATCACCACCAAAAAAACCTCCTTTCTCCACCATTCCTTTTCTCTCCATTTTCTCTTCTACTTAAACTTAACATCTAGATTACTTCCCCTAATCATTCCTTTCTTCCCATCTTCTCCACAAATCTCCTTAGTCACTTCCCATTTGACTCCACCTATATAGACACATCCTCACCATCCACTCTTTACACAAGGAGCATCAAAGGCAAGGAAAGGATCAAGCTTACAAAAGGAGGACCATGGGTGATTTCCTAATCTTTTACTTGCCTTCCCTTTGTTTGTAATATGTGTAATTAAATCCCCTTTCTAGGGTTTTGATTTGAGAATATTTGGATTGGGATTTACTTAAGCTTTAATATATTTTAATCTCTATTTGTGTTCTATTCATTTTATAATTAGATTCTATGCATTATATAATTGACATGTATACCCACTAGTTGATTATAATCTTGCTTAGGATAATTTGTTATATAATCTTGATTGGATTGACAACCTTGATGGATTGAGAACATAGTGACAAGGGTAGATTTTTGGAGGGTATATCAACCGCGATAATCTAAACCGTTAATTGTAACGAACCGATCCTGCCGTGACCCTCTTTCCTTAATCGGTTAGGCATTGCGGTGGGAAGTTATTTAGGGTTCATAATAATGGCCTAAACACATTTTAGAAATCAATTGGTTAACATTTGTGAGATTCGTTCACTGAAGTAGCTTGATAAGCATTTCCCGTAATTCACTTGTGATCCCATTAATTCCCTAGCTATTCTCTTAATTGTTTATTCCATTATCTTATCTAGATTTGTTAAGTATTCTTTTATTAGTTTATTAGGTTTATTTTTCATGTATGTTTGATGGCTTGACAACCCATTCACTCATCCATATTTTTATGATTTATTTTACCACATTTAGATTAGTTAATTTATTCAACTAATCACTCTAATTCCCTGTGGAACGAATCCTACTTACCACTTTACTAATTTAATATCTAAGTGGATTTTCTAAGTGGTTAAAAAAGGTTTTCAAAACGATCACATTTAAAACATTATTTTGTTGCGCAAAACAACCTCTTCAGCCGCTTGGCCTCAAGAATGCTAGGGCTACTTACCATCATTTGGTGAACAAGATATTCAAACAGTTGATAGGAAGATCCATGGAGGTTTATATAGACGATATGATCACCAAGTCCCAATTGGCCAATCAACATCTAGAAGACTTATGCCAGACATTCTAAGTCATTAGGGAAAACCAGATGAGATTGAATTCGGCTAAGTGTGCTTTCGGGGTAGCAGCAGGAAATTTCCTTAGATTCATGGTACATGAGAGAGGTATCGAGGCCAACCTAGAGAAGATCAAGGCAATCATGGATCTTGAATCCCCTACCACTCTTCAGCAGGCGCAGGGATTGACCGGTAGGGTAGCAGTGCTCCACCGCTTCATATCCCGATCTACAGATAAGTGTCTTCCCTTCTTTAAATTCAATAAACAGGGTAAGAAGACAAAGTGGGACCAATAATGTGAGCAGGCTTTCCAATCACTAAAGAAGTATCTCGCTAGCCCACCATTGTTGGTAAAACCTCTTCTAGGAGAAAAGCTGTAACTTTACCTGGCAGTGTCAGAGACCACGACAACAGGGTCCAGAGGTCGGTGTACTATGTGAGCCGTGCCCTGACCAAGTTTTAGAAGAATTATACCCTCCAGGAAAAGCTCGTCTACGCACTTATAATCACAGTTAGGAAACTCCGACCATATTTCCAGGCTCACACCATTGTAGTAGTGACTGATCAACCACTGAGGCAGTTCCTCCAACGGCCGAATGTATCAGGCAGATTGGTTCTATGGGCACTGTAGCTTACCCAGTATGACATAAGGTACAAGGCAAGAACAACAATAAAGGCTTAGACCTTAGCGGATTTAATAACAGAATTCAGCATGACTTCCAATCCAGATACCACTATGATCCCGATCTCAGAACTAGAATCTTCAAAATGGCCTGCTGGCTATAAGGTCTGGTTATTATACACTGATGGAGCTTTAAATCAGGCAGGCTATGGAGCAGGAATCATCCTTACCGATCCTGAAGGGATTGAATGCAGCCACTGTTTCAGGTTTGAATTCAGAGCCACCAATAATAAAGCAGAGTATGAAGCCTTGCTAGCAAGGATGAATGTTGCTGAAGAATTGGGGGTAGATTTCCTCATGGTCAGAAGTGATTCCTAACTTGTAACCAACCAAGTATCCGATGTGTACCAGGCAGAGGGTGACAACATGATGGCATACCTCAAGAAAGTCCAGGAAGCAGCAACAAGATTCAAGGGTATGAAGATAAAGCAGATTCCTCGAGAGAAGAATCACAGAGCAGATGTGCTGGCCAAGATTGATACAACCGAGGGTCAAATGTTACCTAAAGGGGTACCCCTCCAATTGATACCCCGACCCAGCATTGCTAAAGGAATGGAGGTGAACCTGGTAGAACGACTTCCATGCTGGATGGATCCTATAGCTGATTACCTCCAAAATGACACCCTTCCAAAAGATCTTGATCAAGCACGAAAGCTCAAAAGGACTGCCATATGATACTGCCTGGTAGAAGGATACCTTTATTGCAATGGGAAATCCCTTCCACTTCTAAGATGTCTTCATCCGGATGACGCTCATTGGGCACTGAACAAGGCACATGCAGGGGACTGCGGCAACCATGTATCTGGTGAGACCTTGGCTTACCAAGTCCTCAGGATGGGTTACTTCTGGTGTTAGGTTTTTGGTTGTTGTTGGCATGTATTCCATATCAAAACATTGTTTATCTTGTATTGTTTAGTGGTTGTAGTGATGATGTTTCAAAGCTTCAAAGAAAGACTCAACTACAAAGCTTGCAAAATGATGGCTTGATAAGGGGAATTAGCTTCATTGCTCATCAAAGGTATAATTGACCTCATTCCTCTTACAAGGCATAGGCACACACACACATATCATTCATAAGTGTCCCTACATTGTTGTGTACCATCTATATAACACATTCACATGATATTGTATGCTCATGCATTGAACTCAAATGATCATACATTTTAGAGTTGCATGTTTTAGGACTATGTCTAGGAAATGGCATTCATATGTGAACTTGTGTTTGTATGTTTGTGTTTCTTGTGTTTTGGACTTGTTCTTTATCTTAATTGATTCTTTATTAAGTCTCAGTCATTTTGGTTACTCATATGTTAAGTTTCAAGTCCAAACGATGTAGCTACGCTACTTTTCGTTCTCATTCATTGAGTTGTGTTCGTCGTCGTTTTTCAAGATGAATTCTCAACCATTTGTCAAAAGTTTCATAGTTTTCATTGTGTGTGAGGGAGTCATAGTTCTTAATCTAAAAACATATTCAAAATCAGATTTCGGATGCCCAAATACGGCTGAAGGACGTGAGAGATGCGTGGGAGAATCTAGGTGGCCAAAGGCCATGGCATGGGCATCCACGTGTGGAGGCCGTGTGCCACACGGCCCAACCAGCCCTCTGGTCCCATGTGGCACATGCGCCCCACATGTTGGCATTTCTGGTATGGCCTATTTTTGTTGGACAAAAATGCCCTTCTTCCCTTCCCTTTTAAATCTCTCCAATTCCCTCCATTTGTTTTCTAAGAAGAAAAATTGTGAAATCCCGTCTAGAGTTTCTCTCCAATTTTCTCAACTTCCAAACACCATAACTTTCTCATAAGAAGTTGGAATTGAGTGATTCAAGTTGGTGATTATTTGTAATCGAGTCCTCTACCTTCTCTGAGTGATCTTACAGCTGTTTGTTTGATTTTCGGAGTGATACACTCAGAAAACTGAACTAGCTCGTGAAATCAAGGTAGAGTTCATATCTTGGTGATTTCATCTTTTTAAACCTTCAATTTGCTTGGGGTTTCTTCTTCTATATGTATATGTATTTTTAGTGAATGCTATTAAGAAAGATAGCTTCATAATCAATCTAATTGAAAAGTCTAATTAGAGACACATGTGGACTAGTTTCTTGGATTCTATGTTTTTCACATGATTGGGAGTTGTATTGTGATTAGATTGATATCTAGTATTATTTGAGACTTGATTGATTCATTTTATGATTAATAATCATTTATATGTGTCTTTGATCCTTGATTGATGAGATCTAGGATTAGAGCCTTTGTATGTGTTTATAGAGATATCTAGGATTGATTTGTTTTTCACAATATCTCTTATCTCTAATCTTTGGCTAGAATACTTGTTGAATACATTTTGTGATTCTAGCTTTTTTATGTATGTTTATAACATCTTGAACTTATGCCTCATGTATATGAATTGTTCAAGTGTTGTTTGTGTGAATGAATCTAGGAGTTTTATGTGTTAATTGATTTCACATGCTCTAGGTTTTTATTCATGATTTTGCATCTAGATTTCTATTGCTTGTGTTTTCACATCTCTAGATCTAGTTGTTCCATGGAATGTATTGATCACATGTTCTATGTTGTTTTGATTGTTTGCATCATTTGCATTCACATGATCACACTAGGAAGTCCTTGTAAAAGGCATGAAGTCTTGGTTAGAGTCGGGATGACTCAGATAGCCAAGCAAGAAGTCTTGCCTAGAGTCTTAAGGACTTGGATAGGTAAGCAAGAAGTCTTGTCTAGAGTCGGGATGACTTGGATAGACAAGCAAGAAGTCATGGCTAGAGTCGGAAGGACTTGGATAGTTATGCATGGGAGGCTTTCTAGGGGCAAGTGTGCCTTGTATAGAGAGTTGGCTTATATATTGGTAGGCCCGGGTGTTTGGTTAGACATAGAGTCCGATAGAGCGGGGTACATGGGATATGTATGCACTCTTGAGGAATTTCTAATCTTCCAACGATGTTGGTTTGGTATGAGTTCCAATATGTGGTTTACATCATTGAGGGATTTTGTATCTTCCAATAGGGATTGGGTAAACATAGACTCCACATGGGTTGGTGATCTAGGATTGGTCACTTTGTGGAATTTCTAATTTACTTTCCAAATATATAAGTATCCAATGGTTGTAATTCAACTCATGGATGTTTCCTCCTTGGAGGTTTTACCACGTTAAAAAATCTCTTGTGTTAATTCTTCCTATCTCTATCTTTTATATTTGTTTTTGTGTATGTTTTAATCTTGTAGTACAATCTTCACTTGTGATGTTTTTGGATACAAGATTTTGTTAAGTGTGATTTGTAAATATATTTTTTTGATCATATTTGTAATTACATTTCTTTTTTATATTGTTTAGAATTTTATGTATAGCAATAGTTGTATATACTTGTAACGATTGAACATATATTGATATACAAGTATTCTTGTTAATTGTTTTTGTATTTTCTTTATACCTCATACAACTTATTGATACTTGGACAACGTATGAATGATCACATGATAACTTGTCTTAGTATGATTCCGTGTTGTTTGTGTTGTATGTAAGGCTACCTTGAGGGACAAACGTAAGTTTGTTCAAGGGATTGAAATTAGGCGAAAAACCTATTCACCCCCCCTCTAGGTACGTCTTAAGCAATTTAACCTTGTTTGTATACTTTCATCTGGCCTACTCCACATCAGGATGCTAAACAGTTTGCACAATCTTGTGAACCTTGCTAGAAGACAGCAAACCTTCATCACCTGCCTCTAGAAAGACTCACTTCGATCAGTATGCCATATCCATTTGCTATCTGGGGACTAGACCTGATTGGACCACTTCCTACTGCTCTTGGTCAAGCCAAGCATGCCGTAATGGCCATAGACTACTTCACCCGATGGGTAGAAGAAAAATCCCTTACCCGGATAACTGAAGCAAATACCACCAGTTTTGTCAACAAAAAAAAAAAAACATTGTTCGCCGATTTGGTACCTCGATGGCCATCATAACGGACTTGGGCAAACAGTTTGGCAATGCCAACTTTAGGAGTTTTTGTGAAGAATGAAATATCGACCTTTGCTTTGCATTAGTAGCTCACCATCAGACTAATAGGTTAGTATAAGCTACCAACAAGACCATCAAGAAGCTCCTGAAGAAGAAACTCCAGCAGAAGAAAAGGAAGTGGGTTTACTAACTTCCAAATGTACTATGGGCTTATCGAACTACCAAGAGGATTGCAACTATGGAAACACCATACTCTTTGGCTTTTGGGACAAAAGCAGTCTCACCTATCGAGCATCGATTAACATCTTTCCGGGTTCAACACTTTGAGCCAGAAGACAATGAGATGAAACTGAGAGCCAGTTTGGACCTCCTTGAAGAGAAGCAGGGGTTGCTGAACGGGTAGTAGCCTACCAGAGTAAGATAGCCCGATGTTTCAATAGAAAAGTGAAAATTCAAGATTTCAAAGAAGGGGGCTTGGTCCTTAGAAAAATGACTCAAAATACCTGGAAGATCGAGCATAGATTAACATCCTTCCAGGTTCAACACTACGAGACAGAAGACAATGAGATGAAACTGAGAGCCAGTTTGGACCTCCTTGAAGAGAAGCAGGACAGGTTTACTAAACAGGTAGCAGCCTACCAGAGTAAGATAGCCCGATGTTTCAATAGAAAAATGAAAATTTCAAATTTCAAATTTCAAAGAAGAGGACTTGGTCCTTAGAAAAGTGACTCAAAATACACGGAAGAGGTCTGACGGGGTATTGGTCCCCAACTGGGAAGGTCCCTACTTGATAAAGATGGTGGTTCGTAGAAGGGCCTACAAGCTGGAAGATATGGATGGTTACTCGGTGGATCACACCTGGAACACCGATCACCTCAAGATATTTTATCCATAGAAGTTAGAAGGCAGAGTTCGTTTTGTTTTTTTCAGTTGGAATAAGTTCTTGATATATACCCCGAGTTTCCATCGTATCGCTTTTGAGAAATTCAATAAAAGTCAGCTTCTTCTCCTATGTGATTTCTTCTAAGCTTACCATATTGATTCTCGAAATTGAAGACCCGGAGGTCCTTATGACAATCCTGATGCCCTAGACTGGGTCAAAGCCCACCAGAAGGATCGCCATACCGATTCTCGCCATTGAAGACCAGGATGTCCTCGTGACAATCCTAATGCCCTGGACTAGGTCAAAGCCCGCTAAGAGGATCGCCATACCGATTCTCGCCATTGAAGACCAGGAGGTCCTTATCACAATCCTGATACCCAAGACTAGGCTAAAGCTCGCTAAGAGGATCGCCATACTAATTTTCGCCATTGAAGACCAGGAGGTCCTCATGACAATCCTAATAGCCTAGACTGGGTAAACACCCACTAGGAAGATCGCCATATCACCTCAAGACCAGGAAGAACCAAATGGTTTTCCTACTGCCTTGGTTGGGGAATACCCCCTTCTAGAAAGGATCTAGTGTAAAAAAGCTTAAATGGTATAATTGTCAACCAGGCTTAGAATGTAGATCCATCCTCCAAACCAGGGAAACCTATACGGTAACCTTGAAGACATGGTCGGGAAATACCCCCCTCCAGGATCAGCTACATAAGGATCGAGATACCTTGTCAAGATACCCAGATCCTTATTTCTCAATGTCTACATAAGAAGACCTGGTGTCGGGATACACCAGCTGCTTGATCAGCTGTATAAGGATCTGGATACCTCGTCTAGATACCCGAATCCTTATTCGCCATGTCTACATAAGAAGACCTGGTGTCGGGATACACCAGCTACTTAATCAGCTGTATAAGGATTGGGATACCTCGTCAGGATACCCGTTCCTTATTCGCCATGTCTACAAAGAAGACCTGGTGTCGGGATACACTAGCTGCTTAATCAGCTACATAAGGATCGAAATACCATGTCAAGATACCCGGATCCTTATTTCACCATATCCATGCAAAAAGACCTGGTGCCAAAATACACCAATCATCAACGAAGTCACTAAAGGATCGGGATACCTTACTAGGACACCCGGTTCCTTATTTCGCCATAGAAATGCGAGCATACTTGGCACTAACATGCACTAAATTGACTACCAGGTATAGATCGTCCAAGAATCGGGATTCCTCACCAAGATACCTGTTACCCTGCCCCACTAGGGGCCTTGATGCTAAAGGGTAACTAGGATACTTATTAAGCATACTCTATCCATATACCAGGGTCCTTGAATGGAAGAGTGCCAAGTACCTAGACTACCAAAATTTCTCTCTAAAGTACCAAGATTCCTTGATATCAATAGACCAGGGTACTTCAAAAAAAATGATAACTAAGTGTTGAGGCTTCCTACTTTGAAAAGTCTGGTACCCCGATCCTTAAAGATGTACTAAGTACTAAGTAAGATGTCACAGGTCTTGTCACAAATCTTCAAAGCAAGATGTACTAAGTACCCAGACTAATGCCATCTAAATTACAAACGTCAAGGCAAGCCTAACTGTTTGTGAGGATCAGAACTCTTACATCCAGACCAGCTAAGCGGGTATGATGGTACTAAGTGGGGGGGAAAACATTCAAATAAATTTTGTCTAAGTTACTAATAGAGGGTGCATCGATCAAGTCGAAAGGGAGCATGTTCTAAGCAAGTGATACAACTTATTTGTAAGAAGGGAAATATTCTCTATTGATCAAACAGGGAGCCCATCCCCCAGTTCTGGGTTACGAAAAAAAAAATGAATGAAACAACAATGACAATTTATGAATAAAGGGGATAAATCACACACACCCAACATCTTCTTCTTCCCTTACTTCCTTGCCTTGGCCAGATATGTCTGCTCTTTCTGTCGCCGTAACCCTTGCTTCAACCAGGATCTCCCCAGCCTCTGGAATCCTGGATATGGCAACGGTCTCGTCCTCCTTCACTGACTCAACTTCTGGAAGATCCTCCACATCCTGTATTTGGCTATCTTGATGTTTAGAGGGACCAAGAGACATTCCCTCATTCGCTCCTATTTGGTCAGCAGCAGGAAGGTTGGACCTCTGGTACGATGAGGGATCTGGGATTACGGCCGCTTAAGAAGGACCTCTTTGATCTGGATTAATACCAGAAAGTTGAGCAGCCTTGGCCATTATCTAATCCTAGTCCCAATCAAGAACGGTCTGCAAATCAAAAGGAGGAGGAAAAGCTTCGGCAACTTCATAGGATGCAGTAAAATACCCATCATCAAAAGAAGAATCTGCCTTGGCTTCCAAGGCATGCAATGAAGCCTGTAATAATCGATGTTCTTCCAAAAGCATAGCCATCTCTGCCTTCACAGTGTCCCTTTCATTACGGCGGCATGTCGATCTGGCCATTTCAGTGCCGATCTACCAAGGCCTCCTGCCTGTCTGATTCCACCTCTATGATAGATTGGACCAAAGAGGTCACATTCTATTCAGCCCGATCCAGATCAATCCTGGCTTCTTCCAGCTTGGCCTAAAGAGAAAGATTGGCCTCTTTCAGAGTTGCCACCTGTTGACCCATAACCATGGCGAATTTAAAACCCTGTGAAAGAAAGGAGTCAGTGAACTTCTTTACAATGTATATACGTATGTATGCTCACAAAGCAAGCTAAAAATTCAATGGCAATACCTCAGCAAGCAGAGAAGCCCCTTTGGTAACCAAGATATTAGTGGGCAGAGAAGACATTGATTGAGAACCTCCCCCTAGACAAGCTGCAATGAATTTGGACACAATATTGTCTTGGCTATAATCCCAGGGCCCAGACCCAGATGGAAGATCAGCAGGAAGGGGAACCTCGAAGACAATGCTATTTTCTTTCTCAACCCTGATGGAATGCCTACCAGATACTATGAGGAGAGGAGGAGGATGAGTAACCACTGCAGCTATCTTGGAAATAGTATCGCAAGAATCCTGCACCCGAGTCTGGATTAGTGAAATTCGGGCTCTGGCTGCTCGTGCCAGCATCTCACCCAAGGATAGGCATGCTAGAGTTCGGATAGAAAGGGAAGCAGAAGAATGTTGAATGGGCTCTGTAGAAGCAGAAGGAGGGGTCAACACAGGTAACTGAGGCCCTGGCCTAGTACCAGCACCCGGAAGAGGTGAAGAAACCAAAGAAAGAAGTGAAAGAAGATCCTGGGATCCCGGCCTCAGGGAAGAGAAAGAAAAAGGCTAGAAAAGAGTTACAGAGACTATAAGAAGAAGGATCAAAGAAAATAAATAATAATGATAAAACAAGAGGAGGAGAAAGAAAGGGCCACATACATGGATGAGCGATTGAAATCCTGAGATATCAATCCAACCTATCTCCTTCAAAGGGATCGTCGGCGGGATACTTCAGGTTCGTATATTCCATTTCTAGATTCCCTAAAGGATGCCCCAAGACTCCACAGAAATTATTCCTTTGCCCCATTTGTTCTTCACAGTAAAATGAGTAAAATGGGTGGGGACCGGGTATTCAGTTCCCCCAATGTGTACCGAGTGGCCCCAGGCCCCCTCTACTATAACCCATTCATCCTTCCATAACTAGTTATATTTCATATTGGCCCCTGGACTATGAACTTCATTTCATTATAAGCCCTTAGGTAGAACTGGCCTCGAGGTACCAAGTTTGCTATTTGAAAGATGTAGCGGAGTTCGTCAAAGCCCGACTCTCTTTCCACCTTGTCACTCTCACATTGCTCCTTCTAGAGAACTAGAAACCCCATCAAATGCTTTCAGAATCCCGATGAGATCTGTAGCGGGGCCAGCTCCAAAGTAATAAGTGCCCTGCGGAGGGTGGGATGAAGAGAAAGCATAACCCCGCATTCGAAGGCAGCTTTATGGATGGGGAGGTGGCCTTGAGGAGGGGTATAAACCTCATAACCCTGGGGAGGAAGTGACAACAAGACACTATCAGGGATGCTGTAATCCCTCCTTGTAAGGATTCCCATTGTTGATTGGCTTATTTCGTAGACAAACCACATATTGGGGGTTTGAATTGTAAGGGTAGTTAGGTGATTGAAGATCATGCTCAAAGGCCCTTTTCAAGACTTCAAGGGAAGAAGCACTCCAAAGGTATTATACTTAGTGTTTCTTACAATGAAGAGAAATAGATGCACACACACACAACACTTGCATAATTCTTATTCTTGAATGTGTTGTGTCTTTATTGTGTGTATGCATGAATTGCTCATTTAATCTCTCTTCATTCTTGTCCATATGGGTGCATCTTGCTTGGAATTACACATCATATTTTTCTTTTTAGGAAACACCATCAGGTGCAATTTTGCGCCCTGTTCTGCGGCCAAGGCCGCAGAAATAAGGGCGCAGAATAAGGATCAGAATTCATACTCTCTGTCCTCTTTTCTGCGCCCTTGGTTTTTGCGTTTAGGGGCCGCAAAATCTGTCAGGTGCATTTCTGCGCCCTTGTGTTCTGCGGTCAAGGCCGCAGAACAGGGCGCAAAATGGGCGTTCTTTTGCAAATTTTTTCAAAACGACGTCATTTCATCTAGGGGTCCTATATAAGTATCATCTTCTTCCTTGCTCGTTTTAAAGAGCTCAAAATCAGACCTTAGAGTGAGAAACTCAAACCCTAGAGAGAGAAAGCTTCAATCTTGCTTCTTTAACTCTCCAAACCCAAAACCCATGTGCATCTAACATGTTTCATGCATCAATCTTCCATGGGTCTTCTTCATTTATGACTTGGTAAGTAGAACAAACTCAACATCTTCATTTATTGTTCTATCTTAGTCAAGACATGTCTTTTATTGCTTAGTTTAGCAAATCTTCACTCTTATTGCATATTTAGTGAAGTTATGACATGATTGGGTTTTGTTTGTGGTAGCTTACATGATTAGGATGATTTTCCCTAAATAGCTAACCCTAGAACATTCTTGTACAATTGGTTGATGATTAGGTTGATAGATTAATGTTTATTTATCTAGTCAAGCTTAATTGAATGTTCTTGTGGATTTAATTGACAATTATGTTGTTAGAAATTCTCTACAACTAATTGAGTTCACATGTTTGGACATGTTGACATTGTTTGATAGCTAGGATTGTTTTGTGATTGATAACATCTAGCTAAGCTTTATGATATGTCATTTAGCTTTTGATATCTAGGATTGATTTCATTGATATATCATCATTCTAGGTAAGCATATAGAGTTGCCTTGCTCTTGTTGCATTTTGAGTATTTCATATATTCACTTAGGTTGTTTTCTCTTCATTGAGAACTAAGTCTTGTGTTGCTTCCGGGATTAGGTTGCATAAATCACAAGCATTGGGACTAGGTTCACTTATACCGGGATTAGGTAGGTGTGTGATTACTTCCGGGATTAGGTTGTAATCGTTTTACACATTTAGTGGATTCGAGGTTCAAGTGTGGCTCACTTACATAGCCCGTGGTTTTTCCCGTGAGGGTTTCCACGTAAATATCAAGTGTCTTTTAATTTCCGCACCATATTACACTTGCTATTGTATATTGACTAGTAGAGGGTATTTTCGTAATCTTGACCATTAACGAAAATTTGGTAAAATTGGATAAAATCTATTCACCCCCCCTCTAGATTAATATTGAACACACCATAATTTGTTTCACTCCTCAAGTCAGCCAAGGTGTCGACTGTACACACGGATTCAGGAATAATAGGCCCATCGTGGAAGGAGGCAAAGGAACCAGCAAGCACATCTCCGGGGTCTACAGTCGGGGTACCGTCCTCTTCGTTCCTAACATTTTTGAATGATTTGAACTGGGTCATCAGGTTTATTATTAAAACCCAACCCAATTCTGGGATTCCTAATAGAACGGCGACGCTGGGAGGGCTGGTCACTATCAACGGTTCCCTCTTCCTTTCTACCTCTTTACCTCTCTACCTCTCTTACTCTTCCTCACTGATTGAGAACTCTTTGCGAGATCGACCTTCTTCGTGTTTAAGAGGTCATTAGGCTGTTGGAAGAACTTAGAGAAGGGGGAGGAAGATCTGGTGAAACTAAAGGAAGATTCTGCCAGGCATGAAGGGAACTTTATGAAGTTAGAGGAAAATTGGGCAAATTTGCCATTGCAAAGGGAAAGTCTGGAGAAATTGATATGAACGAAAAAGAAGCTAAGACAAAGAAAACTAGGGTTCCTACTTCTAGAGATGGAATCAGTGTGAGAGAAGGGAAAGAACTCGTGGTATTTATAGCAAAGAACAAATGGTCACCTAAATGCGCAAGGAAACCGGAGTTAATGATTAGGTGAAAATAAATATATGACGAGTCCTAATATAATCTAGGGGGGTGAATAGATTTTAATCCCTTTTTACCAATTTTCGAGATTAATCAAGATTACAAAAACAACCCCAACTAGTCAACAAATAAAATCAAGTGTAGAGAGTGCGGAAAGTAAATAACACCTGATTTTTATGTGGAAACCCATACGGGGAAAAACCACGGGTTATTTTGTGCGCCACACTATAACCTCAATCCACTACTTGCAAATATGATTACAATCTAGGTTGACCGCATCACACCTAAGATTACTAATCCGTCTTTGCTACCCACGGGCCTTTAGAAGTGAATCTAGTTCATGCTTGCAAACTACCTAAAAGGCAAATACAAGACTTGACTCTAATTGAAGAGATAAAACAACCTAGTGTGAATATGTGCAATATTCAAGATGCTCAAAATGCAAAGTTAGACATTTTAGCTTATCTAGGCATAGATGAACATATTAGACATTCCTAGACATCATTTTACTAAGTGGCATGCATATAACATAACAAAATAGACAAACAAAATCCTATATGCAATATCTACCACAATACAACTCACAAAACACAATAAACTAATCTTAAACCTAAGTCAAGTCATAAATATGCAATCTTGAACCTAGTCAAGTAATAAATGAGCAATCTTGTAGAGAGAGAACATGTGAAATGATGCAAGTGATGTTCTAACTACAAGTCATGTGAACAAGTATGAAAACCCTATGAGAATCAAACTAAAACATACTAGATGATGAATGAAGCATACAAGAATGATGGGTTTTGGTGTTTGGAGTAATAAAAGAGTGTTCTTGATACCTTGCCTTTGAAGAAACTTAGAAGCTCTCAAAAAGATGTAATTTTTTCTCTCAAAAACGATCCAAGGCAAACAAGACATATATATATGAGATCCAAGTGAAGTGACATTGTTTTGAAAAAATTGTCTGAAAGCACTTGATCGGCGATTTCAATCGGTGATCAGGCCACCGATCTCAAACCGTTGAATGCGAAACGACACCACTGGAATGGATCAGCAGTCGAGTGTGAGCTACCGATCTAACCGTCGAATTGGGATAGAGAACCCAAGTTACAAACGGCGGTTAATTCAACGGTCAGGCCGCCGAACCCAAACCGTCGATTTCTGACCTGTTTAAAATCCAATCAGGTGCAATCGGCGGTTTAGAACGGCGGTTTTCTAAACCGCCGATCGTAACCGCAGAACAAGTCCAGAACTCTCTAGACTAAAACGGTGGTTTCAATTCGGTGGTCATGGCCTCCGATCAAATCGCCATTTCACCACTGATGGTAAAACCAAAAGAGAAACCAAGGGCATTCTCCGAGGGCGATTTTCACACAATAATAAGCACACAAGAAAATACACACAACAACAAGTAACAACAACATGCAAGGGTTGTGAGTGTGTGCAACTACATCTCTTCAAATAAGAAGTCAAGATCAAGTAGCTACCTTCCATGAAGCTCTTGAAAACCACAATAAGGTCCTTAAGCATTTGAGAAGAAAACTTCAATCCTAAGCTACCCTTACAAGATTGAACCCCATTGTGATTTTGTCAACGAAATAAGCCAATTAAAAAGTGAGGCACTTACAATCTCCCCATTTGTCTATTTCGTGACAAAAACACCACTCACAAGCAACCTCACAAAAACAAAAAATCGTTGGCTAACAAAACTTTCTACATTACAAATAAGCCCTAGTCTAAGTCTTGAACATCTTCAAGTCATTTCCAAGTTTGTAGAAAATTCCAACCTACACATAATCAACAAGAAATATACCTTACAAGAACAAGTGTGTGAGAGGTGCTTGAGCAAAAGAAATTTGCAATTGCTCAAAGAAAATACAATCAAATAATGTAATCATGTAATGCAATGCAATGCAACTCCCCCTAAATGCATCAACTCCTATCATGGGTAACTCTCTCTCTCAACTCCCCCTCAATGCAATGCCAAATTAAAAAATATCTCCCCAACCTTACTCCTCCTTTTTGTCATGAGATAGGCAAAGGGAGTCTCCCCTAATAGGTAAGCATTTAGCAATGAGAGCTTGTAGCACAAACACATATGCATAATCATATAAACAATTTTATGCACCTCAATTAAGTAAGAGAGATTCAAGGAGTTTTATTTAAAGAGAAATGTGTGACAAGGATGCTTTGCATGCAAGACATGTTGCATTTAAGCTCAAAAGCAATGGTATTTGGCAAAGCAAACAACAAGGGTTTCCTAAAGGAATTCAAACCAATTTCACCATTTGCATGGAAAAAGATAAGGACATAGAATTTAAACATTTTAAATTTAAACAAGCAACTATATCCAACTTTATAAGCAAAGCAAGACATGGGTGACTTTGCACCTTTTCAGATTTTTCCGGGTGAGATTCCCGTATGATAGTAGCCTTGTTCTACAAATAAAGAGGAAGAGACTATGGAATTAAAGATCTTTATTGATTGAAGTCTCAAAGTTATCTTTTGCACACAAATTCTTCATTCAAGATAAAGCAATTAAGCAAATCATACTTTTCACTTAAGCATGTCAACAAAAAGAATCATCATGTCATAGGAATCAATTAAAGGTCATTTATCAAGTACCACCAAAGTACATTTCCTATTTCAAAAATGCATGTTTGAGCATAAATATGGCATGGATTGCAAGCAAGGCAATAAATCACACTTATTAAAAAAAAAAACATATAAGCATGTACAACCAATCATCTCAAGCAATTAAATAAGAGGTATAAAGTATTTTAATGTAGCACAATGCATGATCATGCAACTTTGCTCTCTTTGCTTGAGCTCGCCATATGGGGTCAAGACAAACCACTTCAACCCAAGTGTCAAATCCCAATAGACTTGCTAAGGTTCCCAAATCTATGAGTGACTAAGGGCTTTGTGAACAAATTCGCTAGTTGGTCATTTGTTCCCGCATGTTCCAATGCAATGGTTTTACTCTCAACTAGCTCTCTTATGAAGTGATGTCTTATGTCAATGTGTTTAGTTCTAGAATGTTGGACGGGATTTTTTAAAATATTAATGGCACTCATGTTATCACAAAATAAAGTAAGAGTACCTTACTCCAAGCCATAATCAGCTAGCATTTGTTTCATCCACATCAATTGAGTACAAGCACTACCGGCGGCAATGTATTCTGCCTCGACCGTGGATAGGGAAATTGAGTTTTGTTTCTTACAAAACCAAGATACCAAATTGTTTCAAAGGAAAAAGAAACTGCCCGATGTACTTTTCCTATCATCACAATTTCACGCCCTATCGGCATCACTATATCCAACAAGACTTGGATTAGTGTCAAAAGAGTACCAAATCTTATGGTTTGACGTACCATTCACAAACCGAATGATCCTCTTTACCGTAACAAGGTGAGATTCCTTGGGATTAGCTTGGTACCTAGCACAAACACCCACACTAAATGCTATATCGGGCCTACTTGCATTCAAGTAAAGCAAGCTTCCTATCATGCCACGATATAGACTTTGCTCCACATCCTTTCCACTAGCATCTTTGCTTAGTTTCAAGGTGGTGCTCATGGGTGTGTCACAATGTTTGGCATTCTCAAGGCCAAACTTCTTCACTAGGCTCTTTGCATACTTAGCTTCGGATATGAAGATCTCATCATGCATTTGCTTAATTTGCAAGCCTATGAAGTAATTTAGTTCACCAACCATGCTCATCTCAAACTCATGAGACATGACATCAACAAATTGTTGAACTTTCAAGTTGTTGGTGGAACCAAATACAATGTCATCAACATAAATTTGAGCTATGAATAGCTCATCTTTAATGCACTTGATGAACAAGGTCTTGTCAACACTACCTCTAAAGTAGCTATTGTCAACAAGATAGAGAGTGAGGCGCTCATACCAAGCCCTTAGTGCTTGTTTCAACCCATAAAAAGCCTTCTTGAGGCGATAGACATAAGAGAGGTGGTGTGGATCCACAAACCCCTTGGGTTGCTCAACAAACACTTCCTCATGCAATAAGTCATTGAGGAAGGCACTCTTGACATCCATTTGGTGTAATTTGAACTTGTACACACAAGAAATAGACAAGAGAAGCCTAATGGACTCTAAGCGGGCAACGGGAGCAAAAGTCTCCTTAAAGTCAATACCCTCAATTTGAGAGTACCCTTGTGCAACAAGCCTTGCCTTGTTTCGCACAATGTTGCCATCCTCATCGGATTTATTCCTAAACATCCATTTAGTGCCTATTACATTAGTGTTTTAAGGTCTAGGAACAAGAGTCCAAACCTCATTTCTCTCAAATTGGTTTAGCTCTTCTTGCATGGCAAGAACCCAATATTCATCATTCAAGGCCTCATCCACCTTTTTGGGTTCTATTTGAGAGGTGTAACAAATGTAGCTAATTTGATTAGCTATTTGATGTCTAGTCCTAACACCCTCTCTAACCTTTCCAATGATATCATCTTTATCATGGAGTTTTCTAACCCAAGGAGCTGGTTCATTAGAGTCCAAAGGAGAAACTCTATTTAGAGGCAAATCATCCTCTTCATCTTGGTTTGACTTCACACCACTTGAAATCTCACCACTTTCCTTCAAAGGAAGGTCATCCAACTCACAAACATCCTCATCATGGTCATCATGTTTTGGCCTACAATCATCAAAGACCACATTTGATGATTCCATAACACTTTGAGTCTTAAGATTAAAAATTATATAGGCCTTGCTATTAAGTGCATATCCAATAAAAATACCCTCATCACTCTTGGCATCAAACTTGCCAAGTTGATCACGGCCATTAAGTATATAGCACTTGCTTCCAAAGATGTGGAAGTAGCTCACATTGGGTTTTCTACCCTTCCATAACTCATAGGATGTTTGTTTAGTCTCGGGCCTAAGGAATACTCTATTCCTTATGTAGCAAGCCGTATTAATGGCTTCGGCTCAAAGATTTCTAGGGACTTTGTTGCTAAGCAACATCACACGGGCCATCTCTTATATGACTCTATTCTTCCTCTCAACAACTCCATTTTGTTGAGGAGTCCTAGGGGCCGAAAATTCATGAGAAATGCCTAAGCTATTACAAAAATTCTCAAAGCTAGCATTTTCAAACTCTTTCCCATGATCACTTCTAATTTTCTTAATGCTTTTAATGTGAGAAGTTTTCTCATTTTGAATTTTGACACAAAGCATTTTAAATTTCTCAAAGGCTTCAGACTTTTCCCTAAGGAAATAAGTCCATGTAAACCTAAAGAAGTCATCAACAACCACAAGTATATACCTTCTACCACCTAAGCTTTCGGTTTGAATAGGACCCATAAGGTCCATATGGAGAAGCTCCAATGGTTCTTTGGTGGAAAGGTATTTTCCTTTCTTGTGGACACTCTTGGTTGGCTTGCCTTGTTGGCAAGGTCCACAAATACCTTCATTCTTTTTCCCAAGCTTGGGAAGGCCTCTAACAACATTCAATCTATCAAGGACTTTCAATTCCCTATAGTTCATATGGCCAAGTCTTTGATGCCACACTTAAACTTGCTCACTAGTGGACAAGTTATAAGAGATGAGATTTGACTCAAGACAATAACAATTGTCACTTGATCTCTTGCCTTTCAACAAAACTTGCCCATTTTCTTTAAGAATAGAGCAATCAATTTTGCCAAATATAACCGAAAGCCCTTCATCACTCAAGTGTGATATGCTAATGAGATTGGCTTGCAAGCCATCTACATAAAGAGCATTGGGCAAGGAGGGCAAACCGGGAATAGTTATATTACCTTTCCCTATAACCTTTTTCTTTGACCTATCACCAAAGGTGAGGAATCCACCATCCTCCATATCAAGAGTTTTGAAGAAACTCTTGTTTCCAGTCATGTGCCTAGAACACCCACTATCAAGGTACCAAGTGTTAAAGGCATTGGCTTTCAAGGCAACTTGGGTCACATAGCAATAGTATTCATCATTTCTATTCAACCTAGGTGAAACATAGTTACTCCTAGGAGCCATGGGTCCATTATCTCTAAATTTCCTAGGAGCATGCATTGCGGCTCTTCTAAGCATATTTTTCTTAATCATGTTTTCTCTTCTACACAATTTAATATACTTAAAACAATTAGGCCTAATGTGGCCTTCAATTCCACAAAAATGGCAAGTAGGAGAGAAATAAGGATTCATACCATAACCTTGTGCAAGCATTTGTGGCCTATTTCTATTTTGAGTTGCTCTTGGGTGTTGAGGCAACTCTCTCCTTTGTGGTTTAGCAAAATTGGCAAGTCTCCTCGGTTGAGCATGAAAGACCCCATGTTGAGCTTGTGGGATCCTTTGTTGTGGAGGACTTGGTTGAGGAGGTCTTGGTTATGGTGGAGCTCTTGCTTGTGGAGGACTTGGTTGTGGGGGTCTAGCTTGAGAAGCTCTAGCTTGTGGTGGAGCTCTTGTTGGAATCCTTGCTTGCGCTTGCTTAGAGGATTCACCAACTTCAACCAACTTAGTTCAATGTTGTGGGGTTTGAGCACTTTCAACTTCTTTGCTCTTGACAAAAGTTGTCTTCTTCAAAGGTGTGGCTTCCACTTCTTCCATATATCCTAACCCCCTTTTGTCACAAGGACTCTTTGATCGAACCAAAATTGGTATGATTTTGGCCCCCATTTCCTTCTTCTTTTGTTTGATTCTTGGGCATTATTTTGTGATTTAATGGTGTTAATCAAGTATTTTCAGGTATTTATAGAATTCAGGGGCATTGGAGTAATTTTGGTGAAATAGGGGCAAAAGAGTAATTATTGGAGGAAGAATTGAAGATATTGTGATTTTATGAGAAATCAGGGGTCAATTCGTAAAAGTCCAAGCAAAGGAGAGAGGGACGCCTCCTGTCAAATAAAACGTTGTCGTTTTGGCGTCTCACATAATTGGTTGGCAGCTGAATGCACCCCAACACGCTTCTTAATAAACCCCAGCTCAAGGCCCAAAGCAAGCAGCCCAGACTGAAACGCTGCGTTTCAGTAGAGGAAGAGAAGATGAAGTTTGGGCCAGACGCGCAAGGCCCAAACGCTGACCCATCAGATCTGGGCATTTCCAAACGCGCCCCATGTGCAGCCCAAGTAACAAGCCCAGCTCCCTTGCAGATCAGACCCATTTGCACCCCTGTCCATTGCTGAATGCCCCCCCCCCAAAATACTATTCACCTTCTCCTTCCTCTCGCGCGTGCAGACCACCATTGACACCCCTAAACCCTAAGTGCCGCCGCCGGCCAGAAGTCCACCTTCCCGGAGTCACCGTTGACGGGTTCCGGTGGCAAACGGACGGCCACCTCACCGGCAACCCGGTCGCAACCCTCCCGGCGTCCCAATCGGCCGGAAAACCGGCCATCCAATTCTCGTCCACGTCACGCCCATGTCACCCCTTTTTGGTCGCCATTTGTCATTCGAGGTCGCCATGGCGACAGGGAGATGATTTTCCACACCTGATTGATTCGCCCCTAGGTCGCCACTTTGTCGCCATTTGTGCAAATCGCGACCCATCTGTTGTGCTGCGCTGATTGGCTGAAATGTATAGGAAAATTACAGAAAGGCCCCCTAGAGGGGCCAAAATGGTAATTAGACAAGTACAGGGGTGTTTTGGTAATTTTACCATTCGTGACCTATTTTGAAAACACTATAAATTCATCCTCTTTTCAATTTGAATACCAAGTCTTACTAAGCCTATTCAATCCCATTCTCTCCTCCCAATCTCCCTTTTTCTCCATTAATCATCTCCCAAACTCCTCCATTTCTATACTTGGACTTATCTTTTCCATCCAAAACCTCACACCAAATCTTGATTACTTCCCTAGACCATTCCTTCCCTACCATTTTCTCCATCACAAATCCTTTGTCACTCACCATAAGCCATCCACCTATCTAGACACATCCTCCTCTTCCATTCTTTGCATCTAGGAGCATCAAAGGAGAACAATGATCAAGCACTAAAGAAGGTGGCCCAAGGGTGATTTCCTTACCATTTACTTGTTTCTATTTGATTGCTACTATGTGTAATTAAACCCCTAATCTAGGGGATTGATTTGATGAACATTTGGTTGTGGGTTTTTGCTTAAGCTTTGTAATGAATCTCTATATGTGTTATATTTATTAATTCATTAGATTCTATTCATTATGTGATTGACTTGTATACCCACTTGTTAATTACAATCTTGTTTAGAATAACATGTTATATAATCACTCTTGGATTGACACACTTGAGTGATTAAGAACCCAATAAATATGATAGATTAGTGGATGGTATATCAACCACATTAATCTAAACCTAAATTGGTTAACATGTAGAGATTGGTCCTTAAAGTGGCTTAAAAAGCAATACCCATACCTACTTGCTAATCAATCAATTCCCTAGCATCAACATTAATTGTTCATATCCATTTGTCTTATCAAGATTGTGAGTCTTCTATTTTTCATATCACCATATTTTTAGTTAGGTTAATTTTGTATGTTTGTTTGATGGTTTGACAAACCATACACTCATTCATCATTTATGCTTTATTTTATTGTTTCTAGATTAGCTAATTAAATCAACATATTTCTCTAATTCCCTGTGGAACGAATTCTAAGCTTACCACAATACTCATTTTCATAACTTAAAATATATTGCGTAAAGATTCATTTTATAAACATTCTTTTGGTAATTCGCAATTTGGTAACGACACAAAAAGCGAGTCATCAAAATGGCGCCGCTGCCGGGGAATTAAAGCGATAGTTTATTCAATTAGCTTTTCTTAGTTGTTTTTAGTCTTTTTAGTTCTTTTTACTTCTTTGTTAGTTTTTATTAATTTTTAGTTTCTTAGTTGTTTTTAGTCTTTTTAGTTTCTTTTTACTTCTTTGGTAGTTTTTGTTTATTTCGATTCTTCTTATGTGGTTCAGCTTCTCTCTTCTCGTTCTGAGTTGGTTCCTTGGAGGGTTCGTCAGGCGTGGCAGCGATGCATCTTCCAAATCTCACATATGGATTTTCAGGTTTCACATATTTTTAGGGAGGGTAATCAAGTTGCAGATACGCTTTCTAAGCATGCTTTGGAGCTTCAGACAGATTCTTGGTGGTTCTCTGCCCCGCCATTCTGTTCTTCTTTAGTTGGCAATGACTGCATGGGCCGCAAGTCTTTTCGTTTTTCTTGATGTTTTCTTTTTCTTTTTGGTGTGGCCTACGTGCCTCTTTTTGTTTGGGGTTGTTTTCCCTGGCTTTTTGTGCTTTGTTGCTTTTTGTCACTTTTTACTTTCTTTTATCTCTTTTATATACGGATACTGTCTAGGGGTTTTTCAGCATATGATCGCTTGTGATGCTTTTTCCCCTTAGATCAGTCCAATTTTATTAAAAAATATATATATATATATATATTTTTGTTTCAGGACTCTATGGATTTCCTTATGCAACACTCAAGGCCAAGCTACACGCCCATGAGAACGTCATTGGAAGATAGGAATGACTATACGTCATCTAGTTGGCCGGATCAAGGAATAGAGTCCACAATTGAAGAAAATTTCAACAACTCCATCAATGCCACAACTCAACACAACATAGAAGTCTTGTATCAATCGAAGGAAGAAGATCTATGCAAGATCACGCTAGAGATGAACAAGAAGATTTTGAGCATGAGTGAAGACCTAGTGATGGCGATGGATGTATTGAAAAAGGAGAATGCTCTACTTCAAGAAAGAATCATGACAACTTCCCTACAACAAGAGGAAATCACCAAGGATTATGAAGGGAAGATACAACTCTTGAAGAAGAAGTTAGAAGGCAAGGAAGCCTTAGGAACAACAAGGGAGAGCATGCTTCAAGAATTGAACAAGAAAATCTTTCTTGAAGTAAAGATGCTCAGAGCCGAAAATGGTACTCTCAAGAAGCAAAATGGCAAAGTCTCCACCAAGATCAAAGAATTCGAAGAACAAATTGAGAGACGTGAGGCCGAAAAGAGTACATCATTGAAGGAGCTTGAAGAGATCAAGGAAGACTTTGCAAAGAGGATGCGGCTAATGCAAGCCGAAATTCAAACAAGGGACAAGGCTTTGGAGATAATGAAGACGAAGGAAGTTAACCACCTTGCGAAACTTGCAAGCTCCAAGCAAGAAAAAGAAGAAATGCCCGACTTGAGTCAAGCCTCTTCAAGTACCAAGGTCAATGAGCCAAATCCTAGCAAAGCAAGGAGGAGAAAAGCAAAAAGGAGGAATGAGAACCCTCCACCTCCACCTCCAACAAAGAACCACCAAGAAGGTATCATTCCTAACTCTATCACTACGTGCCATCATTGCCATAAGATAGGTCACATTAGACCACCAAACCATAAAAATGAGACGCAAGGCACAAGAGGGAATTTTAGACATAGAGAGACATATATGCATGTTAGGAAGGTATGGGTTGAGAAGCCTAGGAATAGGAGGAGTCCACCTAGGATAAGAAAAATTTGGGTGAGGAAAGAAGCAATGAACCAAATGAGAAAGAAGGGAAAGGAAATGATGGGGAAATCATCTACATTTATTTGGGTTGTAAAGAAGAGTGAATTTCCCAACTTGATCAAGCCACCCTTAGTTAATCTTCACCCCACCCCAAATGCACAACCTTGAAAATATTGGTACATTTTATTTTTATGCTTTTTATTTTGATTGCTTTATTTGTTTATTTCTTTTGAATAATTGGTGTTTCAAGCTATTGTTGGCAATTGCTTAAATTGAGTATATTTTGCCGGAACTTTCTAAGGAGTTTTGTGAGTGTGTAGATTTTCTATTGCTTCTTGAGGAAGCAAGTGTTTGTTGCTTGTTCTTAAAGAAAGGTTTCTTTATCTCTTGGAAAGAAACAGAGTCAACTTGCAAGTCTTGGAGGGACGAGCAAGCCAAGAGTGCTCATAAGAAGGGTGAGGACCTTATCACTTAGGAAGCAACATTTTTGGAAGTTCGAAGTGCGGAAGCACCATGCCACGTCTTGCCTAGACGTAAAATAGAGCGCTTGGTGGGAGGCAACCCACTTGGTATATTTCTTTCATAGTTTAATTTTTAAGTAGTCTCTTCATTTTTGATTTCCCTTATCTCTATTTCGTTTTTGCTTACAATAAGGGTGTGAGATGAATTTTGGTAGTGGATTTAGGATGAATGTGCTTAATTGTTGATTTTTGAATTATAGGAATATTGAGGTACATGCCATACATGATTGAGCATCTTTTTAGATGATTTTGTGCATAATAGGATGAGAGGGCACTTTGCCAAAATTTTGAAAATACATTGATTATTTGTGGACATATATGCATCTTTTGTTTTGAATTTGTTGGGTTGTGCCTTTTGAAAAATTTTGCCTCCCACGAACATTGAGGACAATGTCCAATTTAGGTTTGGGGGTACATTTGCACAACACCACTTTACTCACTTTGCTTGATTTTTCAAATTTGAGCCTAATTTTTCAAATTCTTGCGATAATGCCATATTTAAGCATACTTTGCTTGTTGAGATTGTGCTTTACATGAAGTAGTGAGGAATTGTGCATCTTTGCCATTGTTTGGTTTAGATTAACATCATGCCACTTAGGGTGTCATTGAACAAAGTGCGTAAATCTTTTTCTCATAATGTTAGGGTGAATAATCAATTTTGCTTAAAGGCTAGGAATTAATAGTGGAGATTCCCGTGAGGATCACAAACACGGCCTTAAAAAGCGTATTTTGAGTTGTCAAATATTCACTCTTTAAACACTCACTCTCAAACACTCTTTTAAGCATGTATAGGTCTCATTTGCACTTAAATATTGCATATCATAGAATATTATGGACTGCTTGTGGATGCTTTGATTTGCTTGTGGACAATCCTTTAGAAATGACTTTAGGCAATGCATGTGAAAAACCGTAAATTGGCCTAAACACTTCCATACCCTCTAAATGTGTGTGCTCCCAGGCCCTTTTGAAGCCAAACACATCTTAAGCTTTTCATTTTTGAACCACATCCACATGAACCATATAGCCTACATAATTGACTTACCTTAACCAAATGATTTTGCTAAGGCTTAGGATATGGTTGTAAGTTCTTTTCAAGGAAATGTTGATACATGTACCTAGGCATGTAAAATTGTGTAAAAGAGTGTTGAAATGCAAGAGTGGATAAGAAAGAGAAAAAGAAAAAAAAATAAAAAAAAATAAAAAAAAGAAAAGCAAAGAAAAAGAAAAGAAAAAGATTGAAATAAAAGATGCATGCAAAAGAAAAGAAAAGAAAGGCCAAAGCCAAACAAAATGAAAAAGAGAACCATGAATTAGGCACAAGTGGCCTAGATAGGAGGTTTATAATTGAATAGGCTACTCAAAGAAAAGTGAGTAGTGAATATGCAAGTGAAATAATATTGTAAGTAATGGGCGCCAAAGGCGTGAACAAATGTGTGAAGCAATTGGGAATCATTATTAGAATGTATGCCTTAGTATGAATCATTGGGTTCCTTGTTATCTATTGCCCCATTTTATTGGCTCACCATTCACCTAAGCCCCATTACAACCTAAGAAAGACCTTCATGATCTTTAGGGATGTCCACTTGTGAGTTTTGGTATTTGCATGTTCTTTCTAATTCATGATTTGCAATTCCATTCATGAGACCTCATTTTCAGAAATTGCGCTTTAAATAACATCATATGCAATCAATTTGATATGTTAGGATTATGCTCAATAGCAAGAGTGTAATAGTGTAATTAACAATCTTATTCATATTAATAAAGTGATTTCTGGTTTAAACAAATCTTATAGCATTTATAGTTTAATAATTGTTAAAGTAAATAATCATAAGGTCTAAAGACTATGAGAAAAGAAGAATTGTTCATACATCTGGATATGTATGTGGTAGACACAATTCTTTAGTTAGTCTTGAATATCGTTCACAACTTAAGTTAAAGGTTGGGCACCTTTATCTTGTTAAAGTTGTAGAATTCTTTTGCTAGCATTTGAGTGGGATCAAATGAGATATGATGAGTCTAAAATCATCGGAGTGTCTTCGAGCAAAAGGATCTAGTGCACTGGGTGCATTGAACAGGATCACAATGAAATACTTTATCTTTAACCGTCAGTAGATAAAAGTAATTTCATTATCAGGACAATTGGAGAGTCTATCTTAATCCTGAGATAAATGATGGACTTATGGTTGCAGGTGATATCATTTGAGCTATCAATGAGTACGATTATATCGCATAGTCTATCCTCGATAGTTTGGTGATATTCATTTGTTAATCAATAGAGGACTTCATTTATAGATATGGACATCGTGGCTCCATTTATTAAATGAGAGTATAATATCATCATATGGATGTTTTGAGGTAATTGGATATTAAATCTCAACGTTGAGTTTTCAATAGTGTCTATTGAAAACATGGCTTTTGGACAAGTCAAAATATCCAAGTTCAAAATGTGGTCATATGAGTAAATATGGTAACTTGGAGAGTTATAGGCGGTCTATGAACTCTTGGCGATTACTGATATTAATCACGAGGATACACTATCTCCAATATGATTGTCTAGGGTATGAATGAGGAAGCATCTTCCTTTTCTGTCTTTATTTAAGAGTTCAATTTTAGCTCTTTAGTGGAATGAGCTAAAATTAATGGATCGGACCTAAGTGAATCATTTGTTGATTGTGATTAGGTTATGTCTATTGGATCTTAAATTTAGATAGCCGCCAAGATCCCCAATCCACACGGACTTGCATGGATCACTTGAAATATTCTACCGGACCAATTTAGGGTCCATCTAGAATTGCAATTTAATATATTAAGAATATAATTTGCACATTATTTATGTAATGGGCTGCACAATTATATTTATATATTAATGGATAACATGTGGGCTTGTTTGTTTTAGTAAGAATGGGTCTAGTTCACATGTGGGCTTTTTATTTAAAGTCCTATGGATTTAATGAAATAAGAAAAATAATATTTGGCCCAATACACATATGGGGCGGCAACATGCTATAATGGCATTTAATATTATTTTGTTTCATTATTTAATTAAATAAGAATTAATTAATTTATTAATTAATTGTTTAATTAAAGTAACAAATCTTTTCTAAATAGGAAATATGATTCCTATTTGTATACTATTGGTAGTAGTATAATTAAATAGAAAGACTTGTTTGACAAGGAAAATAAATAATTAATTTTATTTATTTAATCAAAGAGGAAGTCTTTTTATTTTAGTCCAATAAGGAATAAAAGATTATTGAGTTGGATTAGGGTTTGGAAATCTTAAACAAAATAGGAATTAGGGTGCAACTAAATCTCCAATATTTTAGGAGTGAAATTGCGGCAACCCTAATTTGATTTGGTAGAGATTTCGGCCACCCTAGGGCAAAAAGGAAGAGAAAAATTCGGCCACCTATATAAGACCACATATAGATTTCGGCCACCCCCTAGTGCTAATGTGCAGAATTTTTCTTCTTCTTCTTCTTCTAAACTCATAGCTAGAAATCTTTTATTCTACTAAGAACAAAAAGAACATAGATTATTCTTTGATTGTATTCTAGTTGCTTATTCATATATGAGCTTGTGAATACTATATCGATTAAGGTTCACGCGAGTTTCGATCATTAGATTGAGAACTCAAAAGTGACCGGAATAATCTTAGGTTCTTTTAGATTGTTTTTGGGACTAACGGATCAAGAAAAGTTTGTTGAATCCAATCACAGGTTTGCAATTCAAAGAAAGGGAGACCACGCTCCTAGGTGATCCACGTTCGTGCTAGGATTGAAGATCTTGCGGATTACCATCGACGCAAGTCAATCGGATCACGCTACAAGAGGTATTAATATATTTTATTACTTTCTTATATATATGTTTGATTAATCAAAAGGGTTTAAGGTTCATAATTGGAAAAAATTTAAAAGCTACCCAAACACTATTTTTTTAGTCTCGCTTCCGCTGCGGGTACGTTATTTTTCCCTACATGATATCCATGACATAAACTCATATTGCATATGTATTTTTGAGGGAAACCTAGGAATCAAAGAGAAGAAAAGAGAGAATATAGTGAGGATTAGATCGAGGCGAATTACATTCTAAACCGAATAGCACATTTGCTTTGAAGCTTTGGCATTTTGAATGTAAGGTCGCATTTCGTACAATCATATCTAGAGTGGCATGCTTTTAATCTTTACTTGACATTATCTTACATGTTTAAGTCCTCACTTTTGCATTATTGTGTTAATCTCTTCATTGTTGGTTTCGCATGATTGGATAGTAGATCCTTGCTTGAGTGGCTTAGAATTTTATTGAAAATATTTGAAATGGCTTGATGCATATCTTTAGGGGTTGGTTTTTGTGATTGTTTTGCTCGAGGACGAGCAAAATATAGGTTTGGGGGTATTTGATCGAACCAAAATTGGTATGATTTTGGCCCCCATTTCCTTCTTCTTTTGTTTGATTCTTGGGCATTATTTTGTGATTTAATGGTGTTAATCAAGTATTTTCAGGTATTTATAGAATTCAGAGGCATTGGAGTAATTTTGGTGAAATAGGGGCAAAAGAGTAATTATTGGAGGAAGAATTGAAGATATTGTGATTTTATGAGAAATCAGGGGTCAATTCGTAAAAGTCCAAGCAAAGGAGAGAGGGATGCCTCCTGTCAAATAAAACGTTGTCGTTTTGGCGTCTCACATAATTGGTTGGCAGCTGAATGCACCCCAACACGCTTCTTAATAAACCCCAGCTCAAGGCCCAAAGCAAGCAGCCCAGACTGAAACGCTGCGTTTCAGTAGAGGAAGAGAAGATGAAGTTTGGGCCAGACGCGCAAGGCCCAAACGCTGACCCATCAGATCTGGGCATTTCCAAACGCGCCCCATGTGCAGCCCAAGTAACAAGCCCAGCTCCCTTGCAGATCAGACCCATTTGCACCCCTGTCCATTGCTGAATGCCCCCCCCCCCCCCCCCCCAAAATACTATTCACCTTCTCCTTCCTCTCGCGCGTGCAGACCACCATTGACACCCCTAAACCCTAAGTGCCGCCGCCGGCCAGAAGTCCACCTTCCCGGAGTCACCGTCGACGGGTTCCGGTGGCAAACGGACGGCCACCTCACCGGCAACCCGGTCGCAACCCTCCCGGCGTCCCAATCGGCCGGAAAACCGGCCATCCAATTCTCGTCCACGTCACGCCCATGTCACCCCTTTTTGGTCGCCATTTGTCATTCGAGGTCGCCATGGCGACAGGGAGATGATTTTCCACACCTGATTGATTCGCCCCTAGGTCGCCACTTTGTCGCCATTTGTGCAAATCGCGACCCATCTGTTGTGCTGCGCTGATTGGCTGAAATGTATAGGAAAATTACAGAAAGGCCCCCTAGAGGGGCCAAAATGGTAATTAGACAAGTACAGGGGTGTTTTGGTAATTTTACCATTCGTGACCTATTTTGAAAACACTATAAATTCATCCTCTTTTCAATTTGAATACCAAGTCTTACTAAGCCTATTCAATCCCATTCTCTCCTCCCAATCTCCCTTTTTCTCCATTAATCATCTCCCAAACTCCTCCATTTCTATACTTGGACTTATCTTTTCCATCCAAAACCTCACACCAAATCTTGATTACTTCCCTAGACCATTCCTTCCCTACCATTTTCTCCATCACAAATCCTTTGTCACTCACCATAAGCCATCCACCTATCTAGACACATCCTCCTCTTCCATTCTTTGCATCTAGGAGCATCAAAGGAGAACAATGATCAAGCACTAAAGAAGGTGGCCCAAGGGTGATTTCCTTACCATTTACTTGTTTCTATTTGATTGCTACTATGTGTAATTAAACCCCTAATCTAGGGGATTGATTTGATGAACATTTGGTTGTGGGTTTTTGCTTAAGCTTTGTAATGAATCTCTATATGTGTTCTATTTATTAATTCATTAGATTCTATTCATTATGTGATTGACTTGTATACCCACTTGTTAATTACAATCTTGTTTAGAATAACATGTTATATAATCACTCTTGGATTGACACACTTGAGTGATTAAGAACCCAATAAATAGGATAGATTAGTGGAGGGTATATCAACCACATTAATCTAAACCTAAATTGGTTAACATGTAGAGATTGGTCCTTAAAGGGGCTTAAAAAGCAATACCCATACCTACTTGCTAATCAATCAATTCCCTAGCATCAACATTAATTGTTTATATCCATTTGTCTTATCAAGATTGTGAGTCTTCTATTTTTCATATCACCATATTTTTAGTTAGGTTAATTTTGTATGTTTGTTTGATGGTTTGACAAACCATACACTCATTCATCATTTATGCTTTATTTTATTGTTTCTAGATTAGCTAATTAAATCAACATATTTCTCTAATTCCCTGTGGAACGAATTCTAAGCTTACCACAATACTCATTTTCATAACTTAAAATATATTGCGTAAAGATTCATTTTATAAACATTCTTTTGGTAATTCGCAATTTGGTAACGACACAAAAAGCGAGTCATCACTCTTCCCACAAGAAAGCATTTTGTCAAGATTCTTGGTTCCGGAAGTCATCTTAGCCATCAACCCTCTTGCTTCCATGAGCTCTTTTCTCAAGCTTTCTTCATTCTTCTTAGCCAAGACTAGCTCCATCTTTAAACCTTCTTCCATCTCTTTAGCTTTACTTATTTCCTTACTCAAATGAGTTACCTTGGAAGTCAATTCAAGCTTATCCTCTTTCAACTTTTGTTTCTCCTTCTTCTTCTTTGATCTTGAGTTATGAAAGAATCTCATGAAGTCATCATAGTCCATTTCTTCATCAAACTCAAAATTGGAGCTAGAAGAGTTGCTCTTACCATTTTAGTCACTTTCTTCTTGCTTGTCCTCTTCTTCTTCTTTGTCACTCACAACCTCATTGCTATTGTGAGAAGATGAGAAAGCAATGAAGTTGGCAACTTGGTTTTCATCATCATCCAAAGACTTATCTTCCTCTTCTAGGTCATCACTATCACTCCACATCACCGCCATGGCTTTTCCTCTCTTCTTCTTCAAGTTAGCACATTCGGAAGCAATGTGTCCAAAGCCACTACACTCATAGCATTGGACACCCTTCTTGTGGTCCTTCTCTTGAGTTTGCTACATTTTCTTGAAAGGAGCCTTCTTCTTCACAAACTTTCCCTTGGAGCCAAACCCTTTTTTTCTCAAACCTCATAAATTGCTTGAACTTCTTTGCCATCAAAGCAATTTCTTCATCCAAGTCTTCTTCATCCTTTTTCTACCTTGATGCTCATTAAAGCAAGACTTTTTTGCTTCTTAAGAGGTGTAGATGTAGGACCCTTCCTAGTTTCATAGGCCAAAAGCCTTTCAATAACTTCACTTGGCTTCATCTTTGAATAATCATTATTCTCTTCCAACGCCATCACCTTAGATTCAAACCTCTCGGAAAGCGACCTCATGATCTTTTGCTTGATTCTTCTATCCGAGTAGGGATCACCAAGTTGGTGACTTTGGTTCACTATATCCATAAGCTTCACTTGGAAGTCATTAAAGCACTCATCCTCCTCCATCCTTATGGTCTCAAATTATGTTTGGAGGACTTGAAGCTTGGAGTCATTTACCACCTCGGTTCCTTCATGAGCCATCTCCAATATATCATAAGCTTCCTTTGCTAGGATGAGTTTGTATTGGTTGTCATCCATGGCACATAGGATAGCATGCATATCCCTGTTGTTCCATTTGAGGCTTCAAACTCTTGAGTGGTCCATTGTTCCTTTGGCTTGGAAACTTCCTCTCCACCTCTTGTAAGAGTCATCATAGGTGGCCTGTACCCATCTTCAATCGCCATCCATGCCCGATCATGAATTTGACACACATATGCTTCCATTTTGCCCTTCCATGATGCGTAATTGACTCTGGTTAGCAAGGGAGGTCTTGTGCTAGAGGCACCCTCGCCTCCAATACCATTTCCACTCATAGTGTTTGGGTGAGAATGATATGAATGCACACAAACAAGCAAAAAAAAAAAATGCAAACAAATGTAAGAAACTCAAACAAGAGCAAGGGATCTCCTAATTATGTTAAGGAACCCGCTCTGATACCAATTGAAAATAAATAAATGACGAGTCCTAATATAATCTAGAGGGGGGTGAATAGATTTTAATCCCTTTTTACCAATTTTCGAGATTAATCAAGATTACAAAAACAACCCCAACTAGTCAACAAATAAAATCAAGTGTAGAGAATACGGAAAGTAAATAACACCTGATTTTTATGTGGAAACCCACACGGTGAAAAACCACGGGCTGTTTTGTGTGCCACACTAGAACCTCAATCCACTACTTGCAAATACGATTACAATCTAGGTTGACCATATCACACCTAAGATTACTAATCCGTCTTTGCTACCCACGGGCCTTTAGAAGTGAATCTAGTTCATGCTTGCAAACTACCAAAAAGGTAAATACAAGACTTGACTCTAATTGAAGAGATAAAACAACCTAGTGTGAATATGTGCAATATTCAAGATGCTCAAAATGCAAGGTTAGACATTTTAGCTTATCTAGGCATGGATGAACATGTTAGACATTCCTAGATATCATTTTACTAAGTGGCATAACATAACAAAATAGACAAACAAAATCCTATATGCAATATCTACCACAATACAACTCACAAAACACAATAACCCAATCTTGAACCTAAGTCAAGTCATAAAGAAGCAATCTTGAACCTAGTCAAGTAATAAAAGAGCAATCTTGTAGAGAGAGAACATGTGAAATGATGCAAGTGATGTTCTAACTACAAGTCATGTGAACAAGTTTGAAAACCCTATGAGAATCAACCTAGAACATGCTAGATGATGAATGAAGCATACAAGAATGATGGGTTTTGGTGTTTGGTGTAATAAAAAAGTGTTCTTGATACCTTGGCTTTGAAGACACTTTGAAGCTCTCAAAAAGATGTAATTTTTTCTCTCAAAAACGAGCCAAGGAAAACAAGACATATATATATGAGATCCAAGTGAAGTGATGTCGTTTTGAAAAACTTGCCTAAAAGCGCGTGATCGGCGGTTTCGATCGGCGGTTTCAATCGGCGGTTTCGATCGGCAATCAGGCCGCCGAACTCAAACTGCTGAATGCGAAATGACACCACTGTAATGGATCGGCGATCGAGTGTGAGCTGCCGATCTAACCGTTGAAATAGGATAGAGAACCTAAGTTATAAACGGCGGTTAATTCGGCGGTCAGGCCGCCGAATGCAAACCACCGATTTCTGACCTGTTTAAAATCCAATCAGGTGCAATCGGCGATTTAGAACGATGGTCAGGCAGCCGATCGTAACCGCAGAACAAGTCCAAAACTCTCTAGACTAAAATGACAGTTTCAATTCGACGGTCATGACCGCCGATCAAACCGCTGTTTCACCACTAATGGTGAAACCAAAGGAGAGGCCAAGGGCATTCTCCGAGGGCGATTTTCACGCAACAAGAAGCACACAACAACAAGTAACAACAACATGCAAGGGTTATGATTGTGTGCAACTACATCTCTTCAAATAAGAAGTCAAGATCAAGTAGCTACCTTCCATGAAGCTCTTGAAAACCACAATGAGGTCCTTAAGCATTTGAGAAGAAAACTTCAATCCTAAGCTACCTTGACAAGATTGAACCCCATTGTGATTTTGTAAATGAAATAAGCCAATTAAAAAGTGAGGCACTTACATTGGGAACGTGAAGGAGGCGGTTTTAAGGAAATCATGCCAAAAAACGGCCCATTCAAATATGTGAACCACTCCCAATTCAGAACGTGGACTACCCATTTATTGCGAACGTGCAGAAGAGGGATTAATGTATTAAAAGAGGACTTCCCCCAAGACAACAGTAACTAACCTGGAGGAGTAGGAAAAACTCTTCATGTATCCAAATATCCTAACTCTAACCCTGGCAAGGTATCAATGTTCAAGTCAGGGGGGACTTCTGTTAACTGCCAAAAATGGCAGGGGTTTAAAGAAGAATTTTCCATCCACATGTGGAAAGTATCCGGGTAGAAAGAAGGGAATCTTGTACCATACCACTGAAGTATCGGGGTGGGAAGAGGAAGACCCGGTACCCCCGCCACAGAAGTATAACCTCCACCAATCCTAGTTGGGGTCGAAAACCTCCAAAATATTTCAAGATACTAGAAAACTCAGAAGCAAGGTCACCAGACCCAGGTACCCCGCAATCACACTAGCCCGGTATCCCAATACCCTAGTACCCATGTACCCCGATAAATATATATGGAGCACAAACGAGCAGGAAGCAAGATACCTATGTATCACGATCCCATCTAGGCCGCCTAAATCAACAGTAAGAACCAAGACAAAAATCAAGCCTCGAAGAAAGACAGTAAAGCGCCATCATTTTAGTAAAAAAGGAAGTTAATTCCTTCCCGCCACTAGAGAGTTGTATTTCAAAGAGAAGTCAACTCTGTCGGAATTCCACCAAGTAAGGGACCACTTGATTCCTAGAAGGAAAGAGACAGCCACTTTGCCAATCACCATGAAAAACTCCCGAAAATCTCTAGGTTACTAGACCTAAAAGGGAGGAGTGCTCAGCAAGCACAGGAACTATATATACAACACGATATTGTACAAAATGGGGGACTTCTTCCTCGACTTCTTTAGAGTGAAAAAGAAACCCTACTGAGTGTTCTACTTATTGACATGCACGAGAGCTCCACCACCATCTCTATTAGAGTTATTATATCATCACCATAGTTGCAGTTTTTTTTTTTTTTTTTATCACCATTGCATGTTCTTGTTCATTAACAATCAATAAAAAGTTTGGTACATGACCTTACTCGTCTGATTATTTCCATACATTATAGTCGTGGTATGTATACATCTTTTACTGAGAACCTAAGGTATCGAACTACTTGATACCTCTCCGACCGAGATCTACCTCGATCCTGGTCCCTTTAATTGTTAATTGGAAATTCACCCAGTGACAATTTTCGGTTAACAGAATCTAATGAATAAATAAATATAACACATATAGAGATTCGTTACAAAGCTTAAGCAAATACCCATAACCAAATGTTTCTCAAATCTATCCCCTAGATTAGGGGTTTAGTTACACATAGAAGCAATAAAATAGAAAGCAAGTAATAGGTAAGGAAATCACCATTGGGCCTCCTTCTTTAATGCTTGATCCTTCCTTTCCTTTTATGCTCCTAGTGCAAAGAGTGGAAGAAGAGGATGTGTCTGGATAGGTGGGTGTCTAATGGTGAGTGACAAAGGTATTGAGGTGTAGAGTATTGTAAGAGAGGAATGATTTAGGGAAGCAATCAAGATTTGGTGTGAGTTTTTGGATGGAAAAGATTAGTTCAAATATAGAAATTGGGGAGTTTAAGAGATAATTGATGGTGATCCTTGGTTGAAAAAAGGAGATAGGTAGGAGAGAATATGATGGATTTCAAATTGAAAATACGGATGAATTTCTACTGTTTTTGAAATAGGTCATGAATGGCTAATTATCAAAATACCCCCTAACTTTACAAATTACCATTTTAACCCCTCAAAGGGGACTTTTGGTAATTTTCCTAGCCAATCAGAGCATAAGACAATAGAAGTCGATGTTTTCTTTTCACGGCGTCATTGGATCGACACTTGCCATCAGGTGCCTAAAACAACCCTAGTCACTATAGCGACATCACTATGCAAATGGCGACAACCTATTTTGCGGTGTGGTCGTGATTTTGGCAAGTAGCGACATATGGGCGACGCGACAGTTTGATTGAAGGAGATCGTGGCTAAGATCCAATGGTTTGGAGGACTGAGAAAGTTCCTATCGTCTTCGCACGAGCCTTGCCATTCTTATACATCGGATATCGACCGGCGGTAGCTTAGGAATTGCCAGAAATGTCGACTGAACCAGCTAGGGTTTACTAGTTTGGTTGGCTATTCATGGAGGTGGTCATGAAGAAGATAAGGCTGATGGGGTGTATTCAGTAATGGGCCAAGGTGTATGCAGATGCAATCCTTGCCTTCATTTTGGTGCACTTAGAATGGACCTAGGGTGCCCACAAATTTCAACACAGCGTCTCCTCTAGGGTGCGATTAGACTTCGACCAGGGTGCGTTTAGACTTGTGTTGGGCTTTTGCCCAGTTTCTTTAATCATCCAAAATGCACAACATCACTAATGTTGTGGCGTGTCTGGCTGATTTGGGTGGCTAATTACGAAACAGCCCCTGATCTCTTATAAAATCTCAATAAATGCAATCTTTCCTCAATTGTTATACTTTTGCCCCCAATTTCTACAAATTACTACAATGCCCTTAAACTTATAAATACCTGAAAATACTTAATTAACAACATTAAAACACAGGGAAATGCCCGAGAATCAAGCATAAGTGGACAGGATTGAGGGCCAAATCATACCAATTTTGGTTCAATCAACCGTATGCTAGGTGTTGGAAAAAGTCCTTATGACAAGAGAGGTCTTGGGTTTAATGATGGCAAAGAGACCTCCACTCCCAACAGGACCGTGTTTGTCAAGATCTTGAGCAACAAAAAAGCTTCACCGATGCAAACTCCTATAAAGAAGATTGATCTAGGACAATGCTCAAATAGTGCACAAGTGTAGGTGGCACCAAGAAAGCAACCTCAAGCTCAACCTATAAGAGCTCCCTAAGCTAACTTTCCTCAACAATTGGCTCGTCAAGGAAAGAGATCAATCATGCAAACTCAACTTAAGAAGCAAGTTAGACCGGTTCAACAATGAAGAAGAAATGAACCAATTCAACCACAACAACATGGGAAGGCTCATATGCATGCTCAAGGACATAGTATGATTCCTAACTTCATCCATACATGTCATTATTGTGGTATTGATGGTCATATTAGACCAAATTGCTTTCATTATATCAAAATGCATATAGTTAAAAACATGATTGAAAAGAAAAAGAGTAGAGCCAATATGCATGGTCCTAGGAATGATAGACTAAATTTGCATGATCCTAGGACATCTAGAGCCCAAGTACCTATGACCACTAGGAAAAAAAGTGTTTCACCTATGTGGATTAGAAGAGATGCTTGTTTTTGCCATGTTGTTTAAATTACCTTGAATTCTTCTAATTTTTGGTACTTAGATAGTTAGTGCTCTAGGCACATGACGGGAAATAAGAGTTCTTCGAGACTCTTGTCATGGAGGAAGGAGGAAGTGTCACCTTTGGTGATAGATCCAAAAAGAGAGTTGTAGGGAAAGGAACCATTTCCATCATGCAATGTATGTGAATGCAATGCTCCCTCTCAATATGTAATCTCCCCAACATACGCATTTAACTCCCCTTACCACTACATTCTACTCCCCATTTTTGTCATGATATAGACAAAGGAGTATTTCCCAACCAGGTCACTTATAGCAAAGAGAAATAGTAGCATACAAGATATTAGCATAATCATATAAGCCACTTTATGCAACTCAATTAAATGGAGAGAAACACAAAGATTTATTTTACGAAAATGTGTGAATAAAAATGTTTTGCGTACAACACATGTTGCATTCAAGTCCAAAATACAATGGTACTTGGCAAAGCAAATGACAAAGGTTTCACCATTTGTCATGAGAGAAGCAAGGATATAGATATTTCATTGATTTCAATTTAAGAGCAACTATATCCAACTTTATAAGCGAAACATGGCATGAGCGACTTTGCACCCTATTCGATTTTTCCGAGAATGATACCCGTATGATAGTAACCATGTTCAACCAATAAAGAAATAGAGACATTTGGATTGTAACATCCTTTGAATGGATACAAGATCCTTTACTCATTTGAGTCTCATAAGTATTTTACATATTGTTTTGCATTTAAGAAATTGCAATCATCAATTCATGCTTTTTCATTTTAGCATGTCATTTGAATTTCATGCTTTTCATATGTCATTAGCATGTTATAAAAGAATCATTATGACATGAAGATAACTATAGGTCATTCAAATCATACTTCCTATCTAGATCTCCTAGTCCAAAAATGCATGTTTGAACATAAATATGACATGGATTGTAATTAAAGCATGGTTCACACTTATTGAGGAAAATAACATATAATATATGTGCAACCAAGCTACTCAAGCAATTAACAAAGAAGCATAAAATTTTTCAAATATTTGCATGCGTCAAGTATGCAATAGCTCTCTTTGCTTGAGTTCCCCATATGGGGTCAATCAACAAAAGACATCACTCAACAAGGCATATCCCAATAGATCTACTAAGAGTTTTAAACCTAGTTGCATCTAAGGGTTTAGTAAATAAGTCCGCTAGTTGATTATTAGTGCCTACATGTTCAAGCACTATGCATTTATTTTCAACAAGCTCTCTAATGAAGTGATGACGGATGTCAATATGCTTAGTCCTAATAGTGTTGTACCAGATTCTTGGAAATATTAATAGCACTCATGTTATCACAAAAGAGGGTGAGTGTACCTTGGTTGAATCCGTAGTCGACTAGCATTTTCTTCATCCAAAGGAATTGTGTGCATCCACTCCCCGTGGCTTTGTATTTGGCGTCAGCCGTGGACAAGAAAATCGAGTTTTGCTTCTTGCAAAACCAAGACACCAAGTTGATCCCTAGGAAGAAGTAACCACCCAATGTGCTCTTCCTGTCATCGCAATTTCCTGCCTAATCCGCATCAATAAAGCCTAAAGCCTATAAGACTAGAATTAGTGTCAAAAGAGTACCAAGTCCCATAGTTAGATGTCTTATTCACATAGAGAATGATTCTCTTTACGGAAGAGAGATAGGACTCCTTAGGATCCACTTGGTACCTAGCACACACACCCACACTAAAAGATATATCAGGCCTACTTGCGGTCAAATAGAGCAAGCTACAAATCATGCCTCGATATAGAGTTTATTTCACACTTTTTCCACTAGGATCCTTGCTTAGCTTCAAAGTGGTACACATGGGTGTATCACTATGTTTGGCATTTTCAAGACCTTCACTAGTTTCTTAGCATATTTGGCTTGGATTATAAAAATCTCATCATTCAATTGCTTAATTTGCAAACCTAGGAAGTAACTTAGCTTACCAACAAGACTCATATCAAACTCATGAGACATAACTTCAACAAATTGTTGGACTTTGGTGTTGTTGGTGGAACCAAACACTATATCATCAACATATATTTGAGCTATAAAAAGCTCATCATTTTCTTTCTTAATGAATAAAGTCTTATCAACACTACCCTTTTTGTAGTTATTGTCAATAAGAAATTGAGTGAGGCGCTCATACCAAGCCTTTTGTGCTTGTTTCAACCCATATAAAGCCTTTTTGAGGCGATAGACATGGTCGGGGTGATGTGCATCCACAAACCCCTTGGGTTGCTCAACAAACACTTCCTCTTGCAAGAAGCCATTGGGGAAGGCACTCTTGATGTCCATTTGGTGCAATTTAAACTTGTAAACACAAGAGATGGACAAGAGAAGCCTAATAGACTCTAAACAGATAACGGAAGCAAATGTCTTCTCAAAGTTGATACTCTTGATTTGAGAGTACCCTTATGCAACAAGTCTAACCTTGTTACACAAGAACAAATCCACTTGGTGTCTATCACATTAGTACTTTTAGACCTAGGAACTAGAGTCCAAACCTCATTCCTTTCGAATTGGTTTAGCTCTTCTTGCATGGCAAGAACCCAAAACTCATCATTCAAAGCCTTATCAACCTTTTTGGGTTCTATTTGAGAGGTGTAGCATGTATAACTAATGAGATTAGCTATTTGATGCCTAGTCCTAACTCCCTCATTCACTTCTCCAATGATGTCATCTTTATCATGGAGTTTCCTAACCCATGGAGCAGGTTCTTTAAAGTTCAAGAGAGAAACTCTATCAAGAGGTTGTGTTTCCTCTTGATTAAGATCAGACATCCCTTCAATGGGAGTCTCCACAACTTTCTCTAAGGGAGAATCATCAACACTAGCAACCTCCTCCTCATGGTCATTAGTCTTGAGCCTAGTATCATCAATTACAACATTGGATGATTCCATGACAGTTCGAGTCTTCAAGTTGAAAACTCTATAGGCTTTACTATTTAAGGCATAGCCAATAAAGATACCATCATCACTCTTAGCATCAAATTTGTCAAGTTGATCACGGTCATTTAAAATGTAGCACTTGCTTCCAAAATAATGAAAGTAGCTAATATTTGGCTTTCTACCTTTCCATAACTCATAGGAGGTATTTCTAGTTCTGAGCCTTAGGAAAACTCTATTTCCTATATAGCAAGCCGTATTGACGACTTCGGCCCATAGGTTACTAGGGACATTGTTGCTAAGCAACATCACATGAGCCATCTCTTGAAGGACCCTATTTTTCCTCTCAACAACTCCATTTTGTTGAGGTGTCATAGAAGGCAAGAACTTATGGGAGATCCCTAAACTATTGCAATAGCTTTCAAAGAAGGCATTCTCAAACTTCCTCTTATGGTCACTTCTAATCTGTTTAAAGCTTTTAATATTATAATTCATTTCATTTTGAATTTTAGTACAAAGCATTTGAAACTTGTCAAAAGTATCGGATTTTTCTCTAAGGAAATATGTCCATGTGAACCTAGAGAAATCATCTACACAAACAAAATGCATCTATTTCCACCTAAACTCTCGGTTTGCATAGGACCCATAAGATCCATGTGGAGAAACTCTAGGGGCTCCTTGGAGGAGAGATACTTGCCCTTTTGTGCATGCTTTTGGTTTGTTTTCCTTGTTGGCAAGGTCCACAAACACCATTTTTTTTTTCTTCCCAAGCTTGGGAAGGCCACACACAACATTGAACTTAACTAGGATCCTTAGATCCCTAAAATTCATGCGGCCAAGTCTTTCATGCCACAACTCAATTTGCTCATCCTTGGACACATTGTTTGAGACTATTCTAGCTTCAAGACAATAGTAATTGTTGCTATATCTCATACCTTTCAATAAGGTTTGTCCATTAGGCAATACGATCGAGCAATCTTCCTTACAAAACAAGACGTAGAGTCCTTCATCACTTAGATGAGAAATGTTTATCAAATTAGCTTTCAAGTCATCTACATATAAAGCATTGGACAAGGAGGGTAGACCAGGAATGTAAATGGCTCATTTCCCTGCGACTCTTTTTTTGGATCCATCACTAAAGGTGACACATCCTCCTTCTTACATGACAAGAGTCTCAAAGAAACTCTTGTTTCTCGTCATGTGCCTAGAGCACCCACTATCTAAGTACCAAAAATTAGAAGAATTTGCCTTTAGGGCTATTTGAGCAACATTGCTAAAGTATTCATCTCTTTTAATACACCTAGGACAAATACTTTTCTTCCTAGTGGTCAATGGTACATAGGCTCTAGATGTCCTAGGATCATGTAAATTAATTCTTTCAATCCTAGGAACATGCTTGGAGTGGTGTGGGCACTGAGCCAGAACAAGCTTGAACCTCTTCCAAGACTCATGGAATGCTTCTCCTTCTTCCTCTTGGAAGTTTGCAATCCTTCCCTTTATTTCTTTGGTTTTCCTGGACAGGAAGAATTTAGAGAAGAATCTCTGCTCTACCAAGGCCCAAGTAGTGAGAGTCCCTACTGGCAAAGCCATCAGCCATTTCTTGGCATGGTCCTTCATGTAGAATGAAAAACAACGCATCCGCAGTAAATCCTTAGTTAGCCTGCACAGCAGTAGATGGGCTCTAGATGTCCTAGGATCATGTAAATTAATTCTTTCATTCCTAGGAACATGCTTGGAGTGGTGTGGGCACTGAGCCAGAAAAAGCTTGAACCTCTTCCAAGACTCATGGAATGCTTCTCCTTCTTCCTCTTGGAAGTTTGCAATCCTCCCATTTATTTCTTTGGTTTTCCTGGACAGGAAGAATTTGGAGAAGAATTTCTACTCCACCAAGGCCCAAGTAGTGAGAGTCCCTACTGGCAAAGCCATTAGCCATTTCTTGGCATGGTCCTTCATGTAGAATGAAAAACAACTCATCCGCAGTAAATCCTCAGTTAGCCTGCACAGCGGTATCGTGGTGATAGCATTGTAATACTCCTTCATAAATTGAAGGATGTCTTCACTTGGCTTCCCATAATAGGATAGCAGAATGTTATAGTGTAAGTTCTTCAGCTCCCGCTAAGCGGCATTTAATGCTATGGCTGAAGGATGTGCCCCCACAGTGGACAATGAGAATTCCTTCATGCAGCGTATATCTTCCATCGAGTTTAGCGTGATGGTCCTGCACAGAATTCAGAAAAGTAATGGGAATCAATTGTGAAAAAGGAAAGCATTATACTAAATAAGCGGGGCCATGAATTTTGAAATGCCTGAACCGGTTCTAATAAAACTACTATTATATATGCTATTCTACCTTGGTGCATTTCACCCTTTGCAAGTGCACAAGTCATTCAACTCATATATGGTATGGGTTATCGATCCCATGGGAACTAAGACGACTAGAAAGTTAAATTGCTAGCTAAAGGCTTTGAAAAGCAAAAGAGTGACAAATTTATGCTTCAAGTCTACACTAATGCAATTTCTAAATGAGATTTAAGATTAAAGAGATAAAGATGCCAGGGGAGATATGAACTTAATAATGATAAATCACCAAGTAACCTCTCTTAGAAGTATTTAGACCAAAATCAATAACGCTAGTTCCATTTACGATTGAAAAGCACATTCAACAACTCACTCAAGATTCCTCTAAAGTCCTAGAGTACATTAAGTGAGTGTTTGATAGTGGAACTGAATTCAAGAGTGAGATTCACAAGTTTTTGACATTAATAAACACACTATATTTAATGAGTTATTAGATGACCATACACGATTTACTGGTTATGATGTAAACATGTCATCGACCCTTAGCACAAATTACCAATACATGTATTCCAAAGTCTATGAGAAACATGCAATGATATAGTCATTTTAAGAACATTGATAAACATAAAGTTATTATTCATAAAAGAGAGAGATATACAAGTTGGTTTACATCATTATTATCATAAATCCCTTAACAAAAGTGGTTTAGTTACACATGATATCTAAAAGAGCATAAGTAAGAAGAAAAGGAAGAAATACAACCCTTGAAGTCTTGTTAATTTCCAAGGAAGCACAACCTTTCTCCATAGCAAACGCACTTAAAGAGAATCTTAAGCAGCTCTCAAGAACAATTCTAACTACTTAATTTGACTAAGATGAGTTCTTTAAGCTAATGTAATTGCAATATAATCACAGCCTTCTACCAACTATTCTATCCTACAAGGGAGAGTCTAGTCTATATTTTTTATCTCTCACTTGTCTACCTTCAATTATCTACCTTCAATACGTTACTATTTATGTCTTTTGGGTTGAAATTAGGCAAGGAAAAACCATAAATGCCCTCGAGAGAATCATCTGCGACTTCATCCCGCAAGTTTCTTCCCACGGTCACATCTCGCAGGGTCTTTTTCCAGAGCCTCCGTGACTTTGGATTTACTTTCTTGCGGCTTCTTTCTCATAAGAATGAACTTGCGAGCTTCAACAGAATTCCTCCGCGGCTTTGGCTCCTTCTATCTAGCGGCTCCTTGCCTGCCAATTGAACCTGTGGGAGTGGTTCCAGTGAGTTCCCGCCTTCTACCTGGCGGTTTCTTGCCAACTGGCATTCCTATGGCTTTGTTCCGCGGGTTATTTCCCACGGCAATCTTCTTCTGTTGACTTTTGCTCCTATTTTGACATCTTTTCTCCAATTTCGAGCAATCACTTCCCTCGATGAGTATATTACCTATAATTAACCAAAACGCATGTTATATACACAAAAGTGCTCGGAAACAAATACAAAAGATAGGAAAAGGAAGCGCTAAATGTGAACATTTAGAGCGCGATCATATGTGCATAAAACATAAATCATAGATTGTGATAGATTGGTTGGTTCAAAAACCAAAAGAAACAAACAACAAGTAAAGTAAAATAAAGGTGTTGTGGAAAATGGAATACCCAACTAGTCTAGATAAGATAAATGGAATAAATAATTAATGAGAAATCTAAGGGATTGATAAAGTAGCTAATGCACTTTGGGCAATTCATACATGCTTCAATAACATATGGTTCAAACAATCAAGGACTGATTTCATTCGAGTGTGTATTTGGCTATGGGTACTAAACCAAACAACTTCCCACCAAAATTCCTAACCGATTAAAGAGAGGGAATAATGGCGGGATCGGTTAGCGACGATCAAAGATCTAGGCAATTGGGGTTGATATACCCACCAACAACCTATTATATTCACTATGTGCTACAATCAATCAAGTCTGTTAATAACTTAACCAATTTTATCACAAGTAAATCCTACAACATATTGTAATTCACAAGTGTGTCTATTAGGTTTTTGGTTTGTCTTGGCATATATTCCATATCAAAATGATATTTTTCTTGTATTTAATTAGTGGTCTTAGAGTTGATGATTCAAAGCTTCAAAGAAAGACGTGGCCACAAAATCATGCAAGAAGGTGTCATCGAAGAGGAATGTGCTACATTGCACAATAAAAGTAATATAGACCTCATTCCTTTTACAAGGTTTAGGCACACACACACACATGGCATTCATATGTGTCCCTGCATGGTTGAACAACATTTATATAACACTTTCAAACACTTGGTAATGTATGCACATGCATTAGATTTATATTGATAATCATTGTTAATTGCATGTTTTAGGACTATATCTAGGAAACGGCATACGTGTGTGACATTGTGTTTATTTGTTTCTGTATTATTATTTTTGAACTTGAACATGATCTCTTATGATTCCTTATTGAATCCTGGTCATTTCAGTTACCCATTCTTTGGGTTTTGAGTCCAAACGATATAGCTACGCTATTTTTCATTCTCATTCGTTGAGTTGTTTTTGTCGTCGTATTCCGAGATGAATTCTCAACCTTTTGTCAAAGTTTCATAGTCATCATTATGCATGAGGGAGTCATGATTTGTAATCCGAAGGTAGATTCAAAATCGAAGTTCGGAGGCCCAAATACGGCCGAAGAACGCTAGCAGAGTGCGAGAGGAGCAAGCAAGGCCAACGGCAAAGCTTGGAGACCACGTGTGGACCACCCACGTGTGCCACACACGCCTCACACAACCTTGTGAGATGGAAGCGCCTCCAATTGGATCATCTTTTCCCTCTGTTGAATTCTTTTAAAAGTTCTCCATTCCCTCCCATTTCATTCCAAGAAGAAAAATTAGAATTTCTCATACCAGAATTTTCTCTCAACTTTTTCTCACCTTCCAAACACCATAATTTTCTCATACGAAGTCAGAATTGGTTGATTCAAGTTGGAGATTGTTCATAATCAAGTCCTCTACCTTTTTCAATTGGTATTGTAGCTGTTTGGTCGACATTTCTAGTGGTTCTACCCAGAAATACAAACCAGCTCGTGATCTTGAGGTATTGGTCATAACTTTGAGATTTCTTCTTTTATAACCTTCAATTTGCTTGGGGTTTCTTCTTCTATATGTATGTATATGTATGGTGAATGCTATTGAGAAAGATAGCTTCACAATTAAACCTAATCAAAAGTCAAATTAGAGACATATGTGAACTAGTTTCTTAGATTCTAGGTTTTTCACATGATTGAGAATTGTATTATGATTAGTTTGATATCTAGGATTATTTGTGACTTGATTGAATCATTTTATGATTGATAATCCTTGAAAATTTCTTTGATCCTTTGATTGATAATATCTAGGATTAGTGCTTGTGCATGTGTTTTTAGAGACATCCAGGATTTAATTGATTTATCATTATATCCTTGCTCTAAATCATTGACTAGAATATTCATTGAATATATTTTATGTTTCTAGCATTTATGTGTATGTTTATGGCATCTTGAATATGTGCTTCATGTTTATGATTTATTCAAGTGTTATTTGTATGAATGAAACTAAGAGCTTTTGTGTTAGGTGTTTTCACATGCTCTAGGTTTAATTCATGTTTTTCCATCTAGACTTTTATTACTTGTGTTCTCACATGTTTAGATCTAGTTGTTCCATGAAATGTATTGATCACATGTTCTATGTTATATTGATTGTGATTTGCATCATTTGCATCACTTAGATCATTGCCTTGTGATGTGTAAAATCGTGTTATAAAAACCTAACTCGCAAGTGCACGAATCGTGAGATAAGTACAGCGACAAGTAGGGATCGTTCCCACGAGGAAAAGAGATTTATCGACTAAAACTAATTCTAATTAAAGCTAAGCAATTAACAGTAACCAAGAGATTTCAGATTGATTTGATTGAATTGAGATTAAAACTAAATTAAACTAAGAAAACAATTAACAAGAATATGAGAATGAGATCAAAAGGTGAGAAGACTAGGTCATCAATGCTCCCCAACTACGTTTACTCAATGCTTCGAATTGACTTTCACAAAGAATATTAATCAAGTTAAGGGTTCGTTCTTAAATCATGTATAATCAGTGCTATGTGGTCCTGGGATAAATTAAGTACTTCTACTACAATCAATAGCAAACCCTGCATATAAACTATAACAGAAAATAATCAACCATACACCAAGCGTTTCTCAGTTGAGTAAATAGCAAACCCTGCATATCAACTATAACCTACAACCCACACAGCACACAATCAAGTATTCTCAATCACAGTCATTAGCAAACCCTGCGTGTAGACTATGATTGAGAATCCATTAAGCACAAGAACAAGAGAACCAAAGATAATGTGCAATAACCTGCTACGATAAATTCATTCATTCAATTGATTATTGGTTAATACTGGTGAAACCCACACATCTCTCAACCTTAACATAAAAACCCTAGATTCAAGACTAGCACAAACCATGCATAGACAAGAAGAAATCCCAAATTGAATGAAACGAAACTTGAATTACTAAAACATAGTCAATTCTAACAAAGAGTATCCATAGAGGTTCACATTGAATCCCTAGTATGGATTTAGTTACACATAGTTGAAATAAAAAGAAGAGAGAAGTAGTTGATAGAACCCATGGAAATTGTAGGCAATCTTCCAATCTCTGATGCAGCAAATCTTCTCCTTCGTCTTCAAATCTCCTTTATGTAAGATGAAAGAAAGTTTGTTGAGTGATTTAGACTATGACTTATGGCTGACGAATTGTCTCCAGACAAACCCCCTTGAAGAGGAAAACCCCTCTATTTATATATGCTCGGGCTTCGGTGGAGAAACCTGATTAAAAACAACTTCTTTTAGCCAGACCGCTGCCTGACCGCTGCCACTTTGGCAGCGGTGTGGCAGCGGTTTTGCACAATCTTGAAAACGCTGCCACTTTGGCAGCGGTGAAGGGGCGGTTTGCACAGCGACCTCCTCTGCCCAATAAACGCTGCGACGCCTCTCTCAGAAAATAGCAGCGGTGTGAGAGCGATTTTTGCTCAATCTTAGAAAAGACCCTTGACTTCTTCAAAATAACACTTTTTATCTGAATTTCTTCAAATATATCAATCTGGTCCAATAACCTGAAAACACTCAAACACACCCATTAAAGCGCTAAAAGGCTCAAGTAGCAAGCAATTGATTGGAGGAATGGGGATCAAATATATATACAATAAATGACCGATCAAATACCCCCAAACCTATCTTTTGCTAGCCCTCGAGCAAAACATAAAACAAAAACCTAAAAACTAAACCTAAGAAAAACAAAATCAAACTAAGCCACTTTCGTAGGGAACACAATAGCATTGTCTCCTGAGGGTTTACAGCTATGACACCCACAAACATATCCAGCGACATCCTATCATCCAAAATACCACAAAATGCGCCCAAGTTGAGACAACATGCAAATACCAATAAGTAAAGACTAATACCTAGCCATAAATCTGAAAACATTGCATACTTTAAATAGAAACGCCCAGACTCAAACATTTTAGCTTAGAGGACACATCATCAAATGCCATAGATATAATTCGCCTCGACTCTACTTCTCACGTGATGTCGCTCATAATTCACACAGATCCTAGGCACAATCTCTCATCAAGCATATGCGACTGGAATTATGCACAAGAAATATCAAGAATTATCGCATATGAATATATCAATAAAAGAACGCTTGATTTGTATGCAAAAGATCTCATGAAATGAATCAAACATTATGAACAAGATAAACACATGCTCTATCTCTACTTTCATAACAAGGATAACCAGCAGATCAAAAAGACTTCCATTTAGGTTGTAATGGGGCCATCGGGGTGAGGGCTCAAGAAAGAACGGGAAATTGGAATTCAACAACCTAGGATCATATCATGAGAGTCTTCCATTACCTTTTCGGCTTCACACAGATGTCTTGGTCTCCTTTACAAGTGGAATGACACCACCTGATGTTGTTTAAATCTTCAGAATTCACCTTCCTCTCTTTGTCAAACTCCTTTTGAGTAAATACAAACCTTGCAATACAAATTGACTTCATTGCACCCATTAACATTCTTCTTCTTTTTCTTTTTTTTTTTTCTTTTTTTTTTTTTTGAATGCTTGCAATCTTTTTGACTGGATTGCGCATTTTTTTTTTTTTGAATACACTGACTTTGGCTTTGAACCTTTTGGATTGAATGCAGCTCTTCTTCTTCTCGGTCTTTAGCATTGAAATCTGCACACAGTTACGTGCAGAAATAGCACATTTTCTTCACTTTCTCAAAATATGATCCCAAGCTATAGGGTCAGGCTTAAGATATCGGCTCATTGGGTTACGGTTGATGTGGTGAAGAAAGAAAAACAAGGCTATAGTGTTTGGCTTCAAACAGGGTTATGGAGCACACACATAAGGTAGGAAATATTTCAGGCCTTTTAAGTAGCTAAAGCACACATAGTCTATTATCACTTCCACTGGTTCGTCTTACTCGAGATCAAAATATAACATGTGAAATCTTTTATGATGATTGTTCTATAATGCTCAATGTACTACCTATAGAGATCGAATCTAATGCTACGAACCTAGTAAGTGTTTAACGAGTAGAATCAACAGAACTCTCATATTGTGTCATATATGTACGCTTTTTGGTTTAGTGAACTCACAAGGGTAGTCTCCACTATTAATCATGGCAATTCAATTCAGCATCCTATCCACTATCATATTAGAGTATGTCATATGTTTTGAAAACTGCAATATAGTACTCTAAATGGCTAAATGTTAGTGTAAACTCATTGAGAAAAGCATATTATCTCAAGGGCACACTTCAAAGCACTTTGTCTTGAAAGACACTGGAACGACAGACTCTAAAACAAAAGAGTCACACCCTCAAACCTAAATCCAACATTGTCCTCAATGTATGAAAATGAAAACATGACAACATGAATAAAGACAAGGCAGCGCGAATATAACACAGCAAAAGCAGAAAATAAACAAAGTCAAACTAAATAAACATAATCCTCAAAAGTTAATACTAAGAAACACCATATTTGAAAAGTGATATGAAAGAGAAAAAGAAAAGAAAAAGAAAAAGAAACATATCAGTCTGTAGACTCAGGTCCGTCTACAGTGTCTCTAGGAGCCGTCCTCACGCTGCTGGCTCGAGCCAGGCCCGAAAAAATCATCTCCATGAGGATCAGTAAAATAATCTCCAAACGGGGCTGCAGTCTCTGGAACTGTAGGAGCGGCACCTGAAACATGGGAGGTAGATGGGTCAGAAGGCTGGGCGGGCCGAACTACGGCCCGATGGATCTCATCGATCGAGATCTGCATGGTGTCAAAGCGTGAGTACATGTCGCTCCTCAAACTGGCGACCTCGGAACGGACATAGTCCTGCATCGTGGAAAGCATGTACTCGACCCACTCCGGCCTCTGCTGTGACGATCTGGCTCCGGCATCTCCATACGCCTGCTGAGCTGGGTGCGGACCCTACTGGTCCTCATCCTGCGGATCCTGCTCCTCCTGAATATCATCCCCCCGATGCCTCTTCCGCACAGTGGTCTCTCCAATCTGAGGAAGGCCACGCATAGTCGCCTGAGTGTTCCATGTAAACTGGCAAAGCGGAGTGTCGGGCTCCCATGTGTCATCCCGAGAGTCATCATCGACCACCAAACCTGCTGCAGCACACATTGCAGTAATCAGACAAGGGAAAATAATACTAGTACTCGTCTGTCGCCCACAGCCTCGAATCTCCTTCTTAATGAACCCGGCAACATCAATGTATCTCCCTGTCCTGATGGCATAAAGAATCTGAGAGGCCTCCTTGAAGATCTCCCCTGTGTGGCTCGACGGCTTCAGCGAAGCCGAAATGAAGAGGTTCCAAAAAGCGCTGTCCAAATGCAGGTCACCTCTCAGTAACCTCTGTCCATTCCACCCAGCTGATCCCTCTCTGCGAAACGCACATCCAAGGTCATACTTGTTCGGCCATGCAGTATCAGCATCCTCCATAGGGGGCATTCCATAATACTCGTTGATCACCTCTGCTGTGATCACCACTGGCACCCTCCGAACAATCACCACCCCGTGTGTGGAGAACTGAGTGTCCACCATGTTGGCATAGAACTCACGGGCTAAGGTGATGTTGGCATTACAGGGCCGCCGAACATATCCTGTCCATCCTCTGGCCTCTACGGTGGCAGGGATAGGAGTCTCGCCTAACTCCTCTAGTGCAATCCCTCTCTCCAGAATGAACTTCCTCTCATTCTTCAACCTGTCTCTGTAATCAGGATGGCCTACATATGACGGCTCAACTGGCCGTTTGTCACTCCTCCTATTGGGGTCTGCAGGAGCATGGCCTCCTCTGAATATAGTCCTCACCATACCTGGATAAAAATGAAGCACACACAGCAAATAAATTTCCAAATTGAGGCAAACAGTATAACATCAATTCAGCAGCACTCCAATAAGCAATTACTATATCACAACTATCAAAAAGGCCCGTACATTCCCACTTCCTATTCATAAACACAACCAACACACAGAGAGGTTTAACAAAAACTAACAGTGAAGCATATAAACATTCCTATCAATCGCTAAACCAACATGTTGACATCCAGAGGTCACCCAAATTTTTCCCAACTAGTTCCTACTCCTAAATAACTGTCAATTATAGTTCTCAATTAAGCACATTAATCAGAAAAGAATATTAGACAGGCATAAATCATCCTCTAGGGCTCTAGGGACCGAATTCCATTAGTGAACAAAAACTGACAGAGATTAACATATACTAGAACAAGAATGAAGTAAACATTAAACTAATTGAGCAGAGTTATGGAGCATACCTTGGCCTGGAGCGTGAATGGAGGAAGAATAGAAGGGAAGAAGAGAGAAAAGAGAGAAAAATAAAAGAGAGAAAACTGCCCTCTGTCGCACGAAGCGACCTTATAAAAGGGGGCCCAAACCGCTGCCACACCGCTGCCAAAGTGGCAGCGGTTAGGCAGCGGTCACTCCCCATTGGTTAGGGCAACGGTGGCCTTAAACGCCCCGTTTGACTAAGACCGCTGCCATAGACACAGCGGTCTGGCAGCGGTCAGGCAGCGGTTCACGTCAGGTGTGACCGCTGCTATACCGCTTTGATGCCCAATCCAAAAATAGGAGCGATCAGGCAGCGTTTTTAGGGCAGAGAGGACCGCTTCCCAAAACACTGCCACACCGCTTTGACTTGCACAGCGGAGTGCATCAGGTGCAAAATTCCCCCTTTTTACAAAATTTTTTTTTTTTTTTAAGAAAATATAAAAGTTACCTGGGTGGGTTGCCTCCCACCGAGCGCTTTATTTAACGTCTGGGCAAGACGCATAAGAGCCTTTACGGCTCATTGAGGCGAGAAAACTCATTAATCCTCAGCTCGGATGCGCACAGGTACGACTTGAGTCGGTGCCCATTTACCTTAAATCTCTGCTGACCGAGAAGACCTTCAACTTCCACAGCTCCGTGCGGGAAAACCTGAGTAACCCTATATGGACCTCGCCAACGTGACTTCAGCTTCCCTGGAAACAACCGTAACCTTGACTGATACAAAAGGACAAGCATCCCCGGTTGGAATTCCTTCCGAAAGACTTTGCTATCATGCAGTTTCTTCGTCCGTTCTTTGTATATCTTGACATTCTCATAAGCATTGTCCTGAAGCTCCTCAAGCTGGCTCATCTGCAATTTTCGTTCCTCCCCTGCCTTATCTAAGTCGAAGTTCAACTTCTTCAGTGCCCAATAGGCGTTGTGTTCCAACTCCACTGGTAGATGACAAGCTTTTCCAAATACTATCCTATACGGACTCATACCAATCGGGGTTTTGTAGGCAGTTATGTACGCCCACAGTGCATCATTGAGCTTAGTTGACCAATCCTTTCGATTTGGTTGCACTGTCTTTTCCAATATCTGCTTGATCTGCCTATTGCTCACCTCCACTTGTCCTGAAGTCTGAGGATGATATGGGGTTGCCACTTTGTGTTTGACACCATATTTCTTCATCAAAGAGGCAAAAACCTTGTTACAAAAATGGCTCCCACCATCACTTATAATCGCACGTGGTGTCCCAAATCTAGCAAATATGTGCTCTTTCACGAATTTCACCACCACGTTGCTATCATTCGTCTTGGTTGCAATTGCTTCACTCCACTTCAAGACATAATCCACAGCTACCAAGATGAAGGTGAACCCATGTGAAGATGGGAAGGGACCCATAAAGTCAATTCCCCACACGTCGAATATTTCTATCACCAACTGACTGGAAAGGGGCATCTCATCCCGTTTGCCAATGTTCCCCGTTCTCTGGCACCTGTCACAAGAAATACAAAAAGTATAAGCATCTTTGAATAAAGAGGTCCAGAAGAAACCTGATTGGAGAACTTTCAGAGCAGTCTTCTTGGCACTAAAGTGCCCTCCACAGCTAAGGTCGTGGCTGAATTTCAGCACATCTTGCTGCTCCTCTTCAGGGACACATCGCCGAATGATCTGATCAGCGCCATATTTGAACAGGTATGGCTCATCCCAAAAGTATTGCCTAGAAAGGGAGATGAATCTTCTTTTTGCTTGAGAATTCAGGTCGGCTGGTACGATGCCATTAGCAAGATAGTTCACTATGTCTGCGTACCATGGATCTTTAGCTCTCACATGCATCAGCTGTTCATCTGGAAAGTTCTCGTTTATTGATACGAGCTTGGCACTTTCTTCTCCCGTTTCTTCTTCCACTAGACGAGAAAGGTGGTCAGCTACCACATTCTCGCTGCCTTTCTTATCCCTGATTTCCAAATCAAATTCTTGCAATAAAAGGATCCACCGAAGTAATCTCGGTTTCGCTTCCTTTTTTGTTAGTAAATATTTCAAGGCAGCATGATCAAAATAAACAATTACTTTAGACCCAATCAAATATTGACGAAATTTTTCTAGGGTACTAACAACAGCAAGTAATTCTTTTTCCGTAGTGGAGTAATTCAACTGTGCATCATTCAGAGTGCGACTAGTGTAGTAAATAACATGTGGCAATTTATCTACTCGCTGTCCTAAAACAGCACCTACAGCATAGTCTGACGCATCACACATTAGTTCAAATGGAAGAGACCAATCAGGAGGCATAATTACAGGAGTAGATGTTAGTTTATCTTTCAGAGTTGTAAAAGCAAGCATACATTCATCATTGAAATCAAATGTAGATTCCTTTTGTCAACAGGTTACACAGGGGACGACTAATTTTTGAAAAATCTTTTATAAAACGCTTGTAAAAACCTGCGTGACCAAGAAAACTCCTCACACCCTTTACCGAAGTAGGAGGTGGAAGTTTAGCAATTACTTCAATCTTAGCTCTATCTACCTCTATGCCTTTATCAGATATCACATGCCCTAGCACTATTCCAGATTTCACCATAAAGTGACTTTTCTCCCAACTAAGAGTTAAATTAGTCTCAGTGCATCTTTTCAAAACATTAGTTAAATTATCAAGGCAGTGGTCAAAAGAATTACCAAAAACAGAAAAATCATCCATAAATACCTCGATATACTTCTCTAACATGTCGGAAAAGATCGACATCATGCATCTTTGGAAAGTGGCAGGGGCATTGCACAAACCAAACGGCATTCTTCTGTAAGCAAAGGTACCGAAAGGACAAGTGAATGTCGTCTTCTCTTGATCCTCTGGAGCGATGGCAATCTGATTATACCCTGAAAAACCATCCAGGAAACAATAATAAGCATGTCCCGCCAAGCGCTCAAGCATCTGATCAATGAACGGCAAAGGAAAGTTGTAAGGACCTCTATTTTGTGATTGGCTTATTTCATGACATACCACATTAGGGATGATTGTGTAATGGGTAGCTTAGGTCATCTTGATGATTATCAAGGCAAGCTTCCAAGCATCCCGGTGACTTCAAGATCAAGAGCTTCAAAAGGTATATCACTTGACTTGATTCTTGAAGAGATTAGGTGCACACACACACTTGCATGCATCTTTATCTATCTTGCATTTGTTATCATGCATATGTGTTTCATTGATTTGTGCATCTATGTCTTTTAGCACACACTCACTTTCATTGCATTTTTATGATTGCATTTGTGGTTCTCGTAATTGTGTGCTTATATGCTTTATCATCACACTTATGCATTTTCATATATTGCATATCTTTTGTGTGTCACATGCTTGGTGATTTTTCATGATGTTATCCTTTCCCATGCATGTTATATATTCACAACCACACTTGCACTTCATGTTAGTCTTAAGTGTGGTGTAATTCGTTTCCGTTTGTGTGATCGGAAACGTCCGCGCTTGCACGATGGTGTGCATGTCTTAGCGCGATGGTTGACCACTTGAGAAGGTCTCATTCTTCTCTTGGATAAGTGTTAGATTTGGTTTGGTTGATTGGAGTAAAGTGTCTAGGTTCAAAATATTGGATTTCAATGATTTAAATGTTTTTCAAAACTGACCTTAGTATGGTCTTGTGACCATAACTTTTTACACAAAGTTTTAAATTGAGTTTTGTAAAATTCTGGACAAACTAGACACTCATACCTTTCCAACGATATATTATTCGTAATATTTCACGACCGTTTGGATTGGTTTTGAAATCTCCAAAGTGACCACCAAAACTGGGCAACTCTGTTGTTGTCCGTTTCTGACCTTTGGTCACTCCATTGACCATAACTTTTTCTACAGACATTTAAATGTCATTCCATAAATTGGAGTAGAAAGTAGACTTCCATACCTTTCCAACGATATATTATACGAAAGGTTTCGATGTCGTTTGGTCATGTTTCGGAGCGCTCGAATCTCGAGCTGTTGCGCTGTCGCGCCTATGTGCTGGTGTTCTTGCGCGGGTGACCAGCGCTACTCGACCAGCGCTTTTGGTCCAGAGATTTGACGCTGGTTGTGCGCCTGTGGCGTGCGCTGGTGACCAGTGCAATGTGTGCGCTGGTGACGTGCGCTGGTGACCAGCGCAACCTCACCAGCGCCAATGACGGGAACTGAACATTTTTTTCCAAAACGACGTCATTTCTTCTAGGGGTTGTATATAAGTATCATCTTCTTCCTAGCTCGTTTTTGAGAGCTCAAAATCAGACCTTAGAGTGAGAAACTCAAACCCTAGAGAGAGAAAGCTTCAAGCTTGCTTCTTTAACTCTCCAAACCCAAAACCCATGTGCATCTAACATGTTTCATGCATCAATCTTCCATGGGTCTTCTTCATTTATGACTTGGTAAGTAGAACAAACACAACATCTTCATTTATTGTTCTATCTTAGTCAAGACATGTCTTTTATTGCTTAGTTTAGCAAATCTTCACTCTTATTGCATATTTAGTGAAGTTATGACATGATTGGGTTTTGTTTGTGGTAGCTTACATGATTAGGATGATTTTCCCTAAATAGCTAACCCTAGAACATTCTTGTACAATTGGTTGATGATTAGGTTGATAGATTAATGTTTATTTATCTAGTCAAGCTTAATTGAATGTTCTTGTGGATTTAATTGACAATTATGTTGTTAGAAATTCTCTACAACTAATTGAGTTCACATGTTTGGACATGTTGACATTGTTTGATAGCTAGGATTGTTTTGTGATTGATAACATCTAGCTAAGTCTTTGTGATTTTCATTTAGCTTTTGATATCTAGGATTGATTTCATTGATATATCATCATTCTAGGTAAGCATATAGAGTTGCCTTGCTCTTGTTGCATTTTGAGTATTTCATATATTCACTTAGGTTGTTTTCTCTTCATTGAGAACTAAGTCTTGTGTTGCTTCCGGGATTAGGTTGCATAAATCACAAGCATTGGGACTAGGTTCACTTATACCGGGAGTAGGTAGGTGTGTGATTACTTCCGGGATTAGGTTGTAATCGTTTTACACATTTAGTGGATTCGAGGTTCAAGTGTGGCTCACTTACATAGCCCGTGGTTTTTCCCGTGAGGGTTTCCACGTAAATATCAAGTGTCTTTTAATTTTCGCACCATATTACACTTGCTATTGTATATTGACTAGTAGAGGGTATTTTCGTAATCTTGACCATTAACGAAAATTTGGTAAAATTGGATAAAATCTATTCACCCCCCCCCCCCCTCTAGATTAATATTGAACACACCATAATTTGTTTCAATTGGTATCAGAGCGGGTTCCTAGATATACATAGGTGATCCTTGCTCATTTTGGTGTGTTTTGCATTTGTGTGTTTTTTTTTTTTGGTTCATTCATACATTTTGCATTCATTTCATTTCATTCATATACAAAATGAGTGGAAACGGTGGCAACAACGAGGGGGCTTCTAGCACACGTCCTCCCCTTCTCACCGGATTAAATTACTCCTCATGGAAAGGGAAGATGGAATCCTACATATGCCAACTTCATGACCGAGCATGGATGTCGGTTGAAGATGGATACGATCTTCCCATGATGACTCCTACGGGTGGAGGAGAAGAAGTTTTGAAGCCCAAGGCACAATGGAATGCACAAGAATTTGAGGCGTCAAAATGGAATAGGAAGGCAATGCATGCCATCCTATGTGCCATGGATGAGAATCAATACAAGTTGATTCAAAATACTAGGATTGCTAAGGAGGCATGGACAATCCTAGAAGTTGCTCATGAGGGAACCGAAGTTGTGAAGGACTCCAAGCTCCAAGTTCTCCAAACCCAATTTGAGATGCTCAAGATGGAGGAAAATGAGTGCTTCAACGACTTTGAGATCAAGTTGATGGACATAGTCAACCAAAGTCATCAACTTGGTGATCCCTATTCGGATAGGAGGATCAAGCAAAAGATAATGAGATCCCTACCGGATAGGTTTGAGTCAAAGGTGACGGCTTTAGAAGAAAATAGTGGATATAAGGATATGAAGCCGAGCGAGGTCATTGGAAGACTTCTCGCCTACGAGTCTAGGAAGGTTCCTAGCTCCACTCCTCCTAAAAAGCAAAAGGGAATTGCTTTGAAAGCATCTAAGGATGAAAAGGAGGTGAAGAATGACTCGGATGAAGACATGGCCTTGTTTGTGAAAAGATTCAACAAGGTTATGAAGTTTGGAAAGAAGGGATTTGGTTTTAGAGGCCAAGACAAGAAAAAGGTTCCCTTCAAGAAGTTTGAACCAAGGCAAGAGAGGACCGAAAGGAAAGGGGTCCGTTGCTTTGAGTGTGGTGGGATTGGTCACTTTGCTCCCGAATGTGCTAATCACAAGGAAAAGAAGAAGGGAAAAGTGATGGCCGCCACTTGGAGTGGAAGTAGTGATGACTCCAATGAAGAAGATGATTCTTTGGATGATGAAGACATCATGGCTAACTTCCTAGCTTTTGCCTCTTCTCACAAGAGCAAAAGTGGTAGTGAAAAAGAGGAAGAGAGTCAAAGGGAAAGTGACTCTAGTGAAGATGACTCCGATGCTAACTCCACTAATGGATATGTGGAGAAAGAAGTGTTAGTTGAATATCTTAAGGAGTTTAGGAGCTTAGAGATGAAAACAACTAAGAAGATCAAGATGTTGAGAGAAGAAAATGTTGAGCTTTCATCTCACAATGATCTCTTAAGTGAAGAAGTGGAAAGACTTAAGAAGAGAGAAGATAAGCTAAAAGAGGAGTTAGCTTTATCTAGGAGGAATGAAGAAGGTTTGAAGAGGGAGCTTGTTGAAGCTAAGAAGTCACTTACTGGGATGGACTCTAGCACCAAAAAATTAGATCACATGCTTGGTGTTGGAAAGAGTCCATGTGACAAGAGAGGTCTTGGGTTTGAAGATTGTCAAGAGACCACCTCCTCTAAGAAGACCGTGTTTGTTAAGAGCTTGGGCAACATAGAAGCTTCTCCGGTGCACACTCCTAGGAAGAAAATAGATCTAGGACAAAGCTCAAAAAGTGCACAAGTGAAGGTGGCACCAAGGAGACAACCTCAAGCCAACATTCCTCATCTATTGGCTCAAAAAGGGAAAAATCCAATCATGCAAGTCCAACATTGGAAGCAAGATAGACCGGTTCAACAAAGGAGATGGATTGAACCCACTCAACCACAAAGAAAAGGGAAGGCTCCCATAAATGCTCAAGGCAATGGTATGATTTCTCATTTCATTCCAATTTGTCATTTTTGTGGTTTTAATGGTCACATTCGACCAAATTGCTTTCGTTATATAAAAATGTGTAGAACTCGAAGCATGATTGAAAAGAGAAAGAATAGAGCCAAGATGCATGTTCCTAGGAATAATAAGACTAATTTGCATGATCCTAGGATTACTAGAGCCCATGTACCAAAGACCTTTAAGAAAGAAAATGTTGTTCTTAAATGGATTAGAAAGAATGAAAATGTTTGCCATGTTGCACAAATTGCCTTGAAGGCAAATTCTTCTAATCTTTGGTATCTTGATAGTGGGTGCTCTAGGCACATGACGGGAAACAAGAGTTTCTTCGAGACTCTTGTTATGGAGGAAGGAGGAAATGTCACCTTTGGTGATGGATCCAAAAAGAATGTCATAGGGAAAGGAACCATCTCCGTTCCCGGATTACCCTCCTTATCCAATGCTTTACTTGTTGATGGCTTGAAAGCCAATTTGATTAGCATTTCTCATCTTAGTGATGAAGGATATTCCGTCTTGTTTAACAAAGAGAATTGCTCTATCCTAAAGCCCAATGGACAAACCTTATTGAAAGGTATGAGATCTAGCGACAATTGCTATTGTCTTGAAGCTAGAATAGTCTCAAACAATGTGTCCAAGGATGAGCAAATTGAGTTGTGGCATGAAAGACTTGGCCACATGAACTTTCGGGATCTACGGACCCTTGGAAAGTTTGAATGTGTGCGTGGCCTCCCTAAGCTTGGGAAGAAAGCCAATGGCATTTGTGGACCTTGTCAACAAGGAAAACAAACTAAAAGCATGCATAAAAAGGGCAAGTATCTCTCCACCAAGGAGCCTCTAGAGCTTCTCCATATGGATCTTATGGGTCCTATGCAAACCGAGAGCTTGGGTGGAAAGAGATACATTTTTGTTTGTGTAGATGATTTCTCTAGGTTCACATGGACATATTTTCTTAGAGAAAAATCCGAAACTTTTGATAAGTTTAAAATGCTTTGTACTAAACTTCAAAATGAAATGAATTCTAACATTAAAAGCATAAAACGGATTAGAAGTGACCATGGGAGGGAATTTGAGAATGCTTCTTTTGAAACCTATTGTGATAGTATAGGTATCTCCCATGAGTTTTCGGCTCCTAGGACACCTCAACAAAATGGAGTTGTTGAGAGGAAAAATAGGGTCCTTCAAGAGATGGCCCGTGTGATGTTGCTTAGCAACAATGTGCCTAGGAATCTATGGGCCGAAGCCATCAACACGGCTTGTTATATAGGAAATAGAGTTTTTCTAAAGCCCGGTACTAGGAATACCTCCTATGAGTTATGGAAAGGCAAGAGGCCAAATGTTAGCTACTTCCACACATTTGGAAGCAAATGCTTCATTTTAAATGACCGAGATCAACTTGGCAAATTTGATGCCAAGAGTGATGAGGGTGTAGGGAAAAATACCGTAGTACCCGCAGCGGAAGCGAGACTAAAAATTAGTTTTGGGTAGCTTTTAAAATTTTTCCAATTATGAACCTTAAACCCTTTTGATTAATCAAACATATATATATATAAGAAAGTAATAAAAGAATTTAATACCTCTTGTCGCGTGATCCGATTGACTTGCGTCGATGGTAATCCGCAAGATCTTCAATCCTAGCACGAACGTGGATCACCTAGGAGCGTGGTCTCCCTTTCTTTGAATTGCAAACCTGTGATGGGATTAAACAAACTTTTCTCTCTTGTTCGTTAGTCACAAAAACAATCAAAAATAACCTAAGATTATTCCGGTCACTTTTGAGTTCTCAATCTAATGATCGAAACTCGCGTGAACCTTGATCGATGTTGTATACACAAGCTTATCAATGATTAAGCAAATAGTACACCATCAAAGAATAATCTATGTTACTTTTTATTTTGTCTTAGTTGAAATAAAATCTCTATCTATGAGTTAAGAAGAAGAAGAAAAATAATTTATGCACTAAGCCTTAGGGTTGGCCGAAATTAATATATGTGTATATATATATGGCCCAAATTTTTCTCCTTTCTTTTTACATTAGGGTTGGCCGAATTCTCTTCCTTTTTACATTAGGGTTGCCGCAATTTCCAAACCTAGTTTACTAGTTTGAATTGCACCCTAATTCCTATTTAGAAAAGATTTCCCAAACCTAATCAAACTCATAAATCTTTTTATTCTCATATTTGACTAAAATAAAAAGACTTCCTGTTTGAATAAATAAAACTAATTATTTATTTCCTTTTCAAACAAGTCTTTCTATTTAATTATACTACTACCAATAGTATACCTTTAGGAAACATATTTCCTAATGAGAAAAGATTTGTATCTTAATTAAATAATTAATTAATGAATTAATTAATTCTCATTTAATTAATTAATGAAAACAAAATAATATATTAGGTTATTAACCTAGTTGCCGCCCCATATACATATTGGGCCCAAATATTATTTTCTCATTTCATTTAATCCTTTGGACTTTAATTAAAAAGCCCACATGTGAACTAGACCCAATCTTACTAAAAGAAACAAGCCCACATGTCATCCATTAATATATAAATATAATTGTGCAGCCCATTACATAAATAATGTGCAAATTATATTCTTAATATATTAAATTGCAATTCTAAATGGACCCCAAATTGGTCCGGTAGAATATATCAAGTGATCCATGCAAGTCCGTGTGGATTGGGGATCTTGGCGGGCTATCTAAATTTAAGCTCCAATAGACATAACCTAATCACAATCAACAAATGATTCACTTAGGTCCGATCCATTAATTTTAGCTCATTCCACTAAAGAGCTAAAATTGAACTCTTAAATAAAGACAGAAAAGGAAGATGCTTCCTCATTCATACCCTAAACAATCATATTGGAGATAGTGTATCCTCGTGATTAATATCAGTAATCGCCAAGAGTTCATAGACCGCCTATAACTCTCCAAGTTACCATATTTACTCATATGACCACATTTTGAACTTGGATACTTTGACTTGTCCAGAAGCCATGTTTTCAATAGACACTATTGAAAACTCAACGTTGAGATTTAATATCCAATTACCTCAAAACATCCATATGATGATATTATACTCTCATTTAATAAATGGAGCCACGATGTCCATATCTATAAATGAAGTCCTCTATCGATTAACAAATGAATATCACCAAACTATCGAGGATAGACTATGCGATATAATCGTACTCATTGATAGCTCAAATGATATCACCTGCAACCATAAGTCCATCATTTATCTCAGGATTAAGATAGACTCTCCGATTGTCCTGATAATGAAATTACTTTTATCTACTGACGGTTATAGATAAAGTATTTCATTGTGATCCTGTTCAATACACCCAGTGCACTAGATCCTTTTGCTCGAAGACACTCCGATGATTTTAGACTCATCATATCTCATTTGATCCCACTCAAATGCTAGCAAAAGAATTCTACAACTTTAACAAGATAAAGGTGCCCAACCTTTAACTTAATTTGTGAACGATATTCAAGACTAACTAAAGAATTGTGTCTACCACATACATATCCAGATGTATGAACAATTCTTCTTTTCTCATAGTCTTTAGACCTTATGATTATTTACTTTAACAATTATTTAAACTATAAATGCTATAAGATTTGTTTAAACCAGAAATCACTTTATTAATATGAATAAGATTGTTAATTACACCATTACACTCTTGCTATTGAGCATAATCCTAACAATCTCCCACTTGCGCTATAGCAAATGTGTCATATCTCTCAAGCCCATATTCTCTAGGTGCCCATCGAAACTCTTCTGAGGTAGAGCCTTTGTGAAGGGATCTGCTAGATTTTCCGCTGACGCGATTTTGGTAATCGTCACGTCACCTCTTTGAACTATCTCCCTTAAAAGATGATATTTCCTTTCTATGTGTTTACCTCTCTTGTGACTTCTAGGTTCTTTCGAATTAGCCACTGCTCCACTGTTGTCACAGTAGATAGTGATCTGCTTATTCGCACTAGGAACCACTTCCAAGTCAATCAAGAATTGACGGAGCCAAACAGCCTCTTTGGCAGCCTCGCATGCAGCAACATACTCAGCTTCCATGGTGGAATCAGCAATACAAGATTGCTTGATACTCCTCCATATAACTGCTCCTCCTCCAATAGTAAACACAGCCCCTGATGTGGATTTTCTGGAGTCAGAATCTGATTGAAAATCAGAATCTGTATACCCAACGGGAATTAAATCCCCTCCAGAGTATACAAGCATATTATCTCTCGTTCTCTTGAGATACTTGAAAATATGCTTGACTGCCGTCCAGTGATCAGGACCAGGCTTCGATTGAAACCTGCTAACTATGCCAACAGCAAAACAAATATCTGGTCTAGTACAGAGCATTGCATACATGAGACTTCCAACTGCCGAGGCATATGGAACTCTACTCATGAACTGCTCTTCATGCTCATTCTTAGGAACTTGTTCCTTAGAAAGCTTGATTCCATGTCTGAAAGGTAACATACCTTTCTTGGAATCCTGCATGGAAAACCTAGACAAGATTTTGTCTATGTATGAAGCTTGGGATAATGCAATCGTTCTATTCTTTCTATCCCTTATAACTTGGATACCTAGAATAAAACTTGCTTCTCCTAAGTCCTTCATATCAAATTGTTTTGCTAACCATTCTTTTACTGATGTCAATACACCTACATCGTTTCCGATGAGTAGTATATCATCAACATAAAGAATCAGGAAAACCAACTTGTCGCCCTTAATCCTCTTGTATACACAAGGTTCGTCAAGATTCTGAATAAATCCAAAACCTTTGACAGCTTGATCGAACCTTATGTTCCAGGATCTGGATGCTTGCTTTAATCCATATATGGATTTTTGCAACTTGCATACCTTTTCCATTTGGCCCTTTTCAATGAATCCCTCTGGTTGCATCATGTAGATGCTTTCGTCAAGACTTCCATTAAGGAAAGCTGTCTTGACGTCCATTTGCCAAATCTCTAGATCTAAAGATGCTGCAATGGATAAGAGTATCCTAATGGATTTAAGCATGGCCACAGGAGAGAAGGTTTCCTCGTAATCGATACCTTCTTTCTGTGTATACCCTTTAGCTACCAATCTAGCTTTAAAGGTTTCCACCTTTCCATCCATACCTCTTTTCCTCTTGTATACCCACTTGCACCCAATGGGTTTTATCCCTTTAGGCAAGTCTACAAGGGACCAGACTTTGTTATTGAACATAGATTCAATCTCGGATTGCATTGCCTTTTGCCAATGGCGACTATCAACATCCTCCATAGCTTCCTTGTATGTATAGGGATCATCGTCGTCCGGGAGATTCTCTACAGATTCTCCCAGACCGATGTATCTTTCGGGTTGAGTTCTAACCCTCCCACTACGACGAGGAATGGTAGGTTGTTGATCTTGTGTTGGATCGGAACTTACAATTGGGTTAGGTTGTGTAACCTCTCGTGGAATTGTATCTCCTGACATCTCATTCAGGACAATTCTACTTTTAGGCACAAAATCATTCATATAGTCCTTATCCAGAAATTTAGCATTTGTCGAAACAAATACTTTAAGATCTGAAGGACTATAAAAATAATATCCTTTAGTTTCTTTCGGATACCCTACAAATATACATGTTTCTGAACGGGATTCCATCTTTTCTGTCTTTCCTTTTAACACGTGCGCAGGACATCCAAATATCCTTAAGTGTTGTAAACTAGGCTTGCGCCCAGTCCACAACTCATGCGGTGTTTGAGGAACAGACTTAGATGGTACTCGGTTTAGAATGTATATTGCAGTTTGTAAAGTATATCCCCAGAAAGAAATAGGAAGTGTTGAATAACTCAACATAGACCTAACCATATCCAAAAGAGTTCTATTTCTCCTTTCTGCTACCCCATTTTGTTGAGGTGTACCAGGTGCAGAAAACTGAGAAACTATCCCATTATCAATAAGATATTGCTGAAACTCTCCAGATAGATATTCTCCACCACGATCAGATCTCAAAATTTTTATGTGTTTCTCAAGCTGATTTTCCACTTCAGCTTTAAATGCTTTGAACATGTCAAAAGCATCCGACTTATGTCGCATGAGATACACATAGCCAAATCTTGAGTAATCATCTGTGAAAGTGATGAAGTACTCATATCCACCTCTAGCTTGAATGCTCATAGGTCTACATACATCTGTGTGTATCAATCCTAAACATTCAGTGGCTCTGGCACCTTTGGCAGAGAACGTCCTTTTGGTCATTTTACCTTCCAAACAAGATTCACAAGTTGATAGATCATCAACCTTTAAGTCACTCAAAGGTCCGTCACTTACCAATCTTTTAATCCTATTAAGGTTAATATGACCTAAGCGTAAATGCCATATGTAGGTTTCATCTGTTGATAATTTTACTCTTTTATGATTAGGTTCCGTTATTTCTGTGTCTAACGAGTAAGAGATATTTCTATGCAAAAAATATAGACCGTTTTCCAATGTACCTTTGCAAATAACTTTGTTATTCTTACTAATAATAAAAGCTTTATTAAAAGTAACCGAATATCCAAATTTATTCAAACAAGAAACTGAAATTAAATTCCTCTTGAATTGAGGTACATAATAAACGTCTATCAAATCTAAATGCTTTCTAGAATCCAAACAAAACTCTAATATCTCCCACTGCACTTGCAGACACTAACGTTCCGTTGCCCAAGCGCAAATTGATCTTATTCTTATTTAACTTTCTCCTTTCTTGACACCCCCGTAAGGAATAACAAACATGATTAGTGGCTCCAGAGTCTACGATCCAAGAATCTGTAGAATCTACCAGAAAAACATGTTTCAAGATAATTCATATTACCTTGTTCCTTTTTATTCTGAGACTTTGGGCAATTACTTTTCCAATGTCTCTTTTCACCACAAAAGAAGCACTTCCTTTTGATCTTGGTTACTTTCTTAGTCTCTTTCTTGGTAGGCCCAAGTTGCTTTTTCTTCTATTATTCCTTGACCTTCTGACGGGTCTTAATAGTAGCAACTTTACCAACCATATGAATCTCTTCTAGAGACATCATCATATTAGCAGCAGACCTTATTCCTTCATGCTGCTGTTGCAACACATCGGAGATGGTAGCCATTTGGCCATCTCATTAGAGGTCTTCCACTGCTCATACTCGTCTTATTAGATTCATTAGTAAGAGCAGGTGGTTTAGGAGTAGTTAGAACAAAATTTATATTTTTTTTTCAGCTTGCAGCAACAACCCAATTTTCCTTTTCCATGTGACATAATTATTACCGGTTAAACTTTTATCTTTCAGGATGTTCATAAGTGATGGGGTCATGATTTCTTAATTAAACAAAAATTAATATAAGTAAATAATCATTATAAAGCACTTTTAAATATTTATCTTGAATTAAATGAATAACTCAATCATAAAAATTCAACGGTGATCTAACACCCATAAATGTTACGCCTCCTTTGGGAGTTCGCACCATTTACTAGTTAGACTAGGTCCCACCTAATTGTTTACATAACAACCAGCGTTTTCAATTTTAGCCTTGCAATTTTACTGACAAGAACTCTTTGGAGGATATCAATAAAATTACATTGAGTGTGTCACCAAGATATCGACCCTCAATTTTCTCTAACGAAAATCCCTCCTTTGGGAGTAGATCTCGTTGAGTCCATTGTCTAGTCTATCCTTGTAAGGAAGTATATTGCTTAATTCCATTTATGGATGTCCCTTTGGGGAATTACCATAAAATAATTAAGCTCAACTAATCTTGGAAGCCATAGGTGTTACAAAAACACCTTCTCCCACTCAATCATTTAAGGCGTGTGATTAAATCCCATAGAATGATTTACCAAGTTATCTAGATGCCAATTTAGATACCTAAATCATTCAATGCATGTTCATACCAAAAGAGATATATGAGTGGCACTCCTATTCTATATGTCATGTTATCATACAACAACAAATATTGTAATATTTAAGCATAAATTAAATAGCAACAATTTTGGCCCATCCTAGAAAAACAAGTAAATTACATTTGATATAGGAATACAAGATCTTCGAGTGGCCCATCACCATAAGCCCATCCTCCGGCCTCCCTCCTCGGGACTTCACGGCCCACCACCTCTCAAAGGGGCTGCCATGCGCAGCCCATAAGGCTTTGCATGGCTGCCATGCGCAGCCTTCTTGGTTCCAAGGCTGCCGTGCGCAGCCCATGTATTTCGGGCACGCCATGCGCAGCCCAATCCACTCCTAGGGTGCGCACGGTGCTCGTTCTCGGTCCCGGTTGCTTCGTTTCTTCGATATAGGACGTGTTACAATTTAATTTAAACAAAATAAAAACTACTGCAGAAAATTTTTTTTTTTTTTTTTTTTTTAATCACTGCAGTAAAAATACTGCACATATATATTTAATACAAAAAAAAACTGCAGCAGAATTTTTAATACAAAGAAAAAATCCTAGCAACTACCAAGAAGGAATTATGGCGATAATAGACCACCCTTCTTGTTACAATTCCGAAACGAAAAATACATTGAAAATCTAGAGCCAAAATCGAGCAATAACAATCCACATAAAAACATATATTAATCCATACATCACATGTAATAATATATGCGAATACCTAGAGTGCCATCTCTTTCTAAAACATGCATAATCACAATAAAAAGAAATCGATCCACGTATATATACGTTAATTAATTAAAAGGGTTCAACCTAGGCTCTGATACCAATTGTAGGGAAAAATACCGTAGTACCCGCAGCGGAAGCGAGACTAAAAATTAGTTTTGGGTAGCTTTTAAAATTTTTCCAATTATGAACCTTAAACCCTTTTGATTAATCAAACATATATATATATAAGAAAGTAATAAAAGAATTTAATACCTCTTGTCGCGTGATCCGATTGACTTGCGTCGATGGTAATCCGCAAGATCTTCAATCCTAGCACGAACGTGGATCACCTAGGAGCGTGGTCTCCCTTTCTTTGAATTGCAAACCTGTGATGGGATTAAACAAACTTTTCTCTCTTGTTCGTTAGTCACAAAAACAATCAAAAATAACCTAAGATTATTCCGGTCACTTTTGAGTTCTCAATCTAATGATCGAAACTCGCGTGAACCTTGATCGATGTTGTATACACAAGCTTATCAATGATTAAGCAAATAGTACACCATCAAAGAATAATCTATGTTACTTTTTCTTTTGTCTTAGTTGAAATAAAATCTCTATCTATGAGTTAAGAAGAAGAAGAAAAATAATTTCTGCACTAAGCCTTAGGGTTGGCCGAAATTAATATATGTGTATATATATATGGCCCAAATTTTTCTCCTTTCTTTTTACATTAGGGTTGGCCGAATTCTCTTCCTTTTTACATTAGGGTTGCCGCAATTTCCAAACCTAGTTTACTAGTTTGAATTGCACCCTAATTCCTATTTAGAAAAGATTTCCCAAACCTAATCAAACTCATAAATCTTTTTATTCTCATATTTGACTAAAATAAAAAGACTTCCTGTTTGAATAAATAAAACTAATTATTTATTTCCTTTTCAAACAAGTCTTTCTATTTAATTATACTACTACCAATAGTATACCTTTAGGAAACATATTTCCTAATGAGAAAAGATTTGTATCTTAATTAAATAATTAATTAATGAATTAATTAATTCTCATTTAATTAATTAATGAAAACAAAATAATATATTAGGTTATTAACCTAGTTGCCGCCCCATATACATATTGGGCCCAAATATTATTTTCTCATTTCATTTAATCCTTTGGACTTTAATTAAAAAGCCCACATGTGAACTAGACCCAATCTTACTAAAAGAAACAAGCCCACATGTCATCCATTAATATATAAATATAATTGTGCAGCCCATTACATAAATAATGTGCAAATTATATTCTTAATATATTAAATTGCAATTCTAAATGGACCCCAAATTGGTCCGGTAGAATATATCAAGTGATCCATGCAAGTCCGTGTGGATTGGGGATCTTGGCGGGCTATCTAAATTTAAGCTCCAATAGACATAACCTAATCACAATCAACAAATGATTCACTTAGGTCCGATCCATTAATTTTAGCTCATTCCACTAAAGAGCTAAAATTGAACTCTTAAATAAAGACAGAAAAGGAAGATGCTTCCTCATTCATACCCTAAACAATCATATTGGAGATAGTGTATCCTCGTGATTAATATCAGTAATCGCCAAGAGTTCATAGACCGCCTATAACTCTCCAAGTTACCATATTTACTCATATGACCACATTTTGAACTTGGATACTTTGACTTGTCCAGAAGCCATGTTTTCAATAGACACTATTGAAAACTCAACGTTGAGATTTAATATCCAATTACCTCAAAACATCCATATGATGATATTATACTCTCATTTAATAAATGCAGCCACGATGTCCATATCTATAAATGAAGTCCTCTATCGATTAACAAATGAATATCACCAAACTATCGAGGATAGACTATGCGATATAATCGTACTCATTGATAGCTCAAATGATATCACCTGCAACCATAAGTCCATCATTTATCTCAGGATTAAGATAGACTCTCCGATTGTCCTGATAATGAAATTACTTTTATCTACTGACGGTTATAGATAAAGTATTTCATTGTGATCCTGTTCAATACACCCAGTGCACTAGATCCTTTTGCTCGAAGACACTCTGATGATTTTAGACTCATCATATCTCATTTGATCCCACTCAAATGCTAGCAAAAGAATTCTACAACTTTAACAAGATAAAGGTGCCCAACCTTTAACTTAAGTTGTGAACGATATTCAAGACTAACTAAAGAATTGTGTCTACCACATACATATCCAGATGTATGAACAATTCTTCTTTTCTCATAGTCTTTAGACCTTATGATTATTTACTTTAACAATTATTTAAACTATAAATGCTATAAGATTTGTTTAAACCAGAAATCACTTTATTAATATGAATAAGATTGTTAATTACACCATTACACTCTTGCTATTGAGCATAATCCTAACAGAGGGTATATTTATTGGCTATGCCTTAAATAGTAGAGCCTATAGAGTTTTCAATAAGAAAACTCTAAGTGTCATGGAATCATCTAATGTTGTATTTGATGATGAAAGGCTCAAGTATAGTAATCATGAGGAGGAGGTTATTCTTAGTGATGATTCTCCTTTGGAGAAGGTTGTTGTGACTCCTAATGTGGGGACATCCAATGTTGTTGAAAATGACACACAACCTATTGATAGAGTTCCTAACTTGGACTCTAATGAACCCGCTCCATGGGTTAGAAGACTCCATAACAAAGAGGATGTTATTGGAGATGTGAATGAGGGTGTTAGGACTAGAAGGCAAATAGCTAATCTTATTAGCTTCACATGCTACACCTCTCAAATAGAACCCAAAAAGATTGATGAAGCTCTAAATGATGAGTTTTGGGTTCTTGCCATGCAAGAAGAGCTAAACCAATTCGAAAGGAATGAGGTTTGGACTCTAGTTCCTAGGCCTAAGACCACTAATGTCATAGGCACAAAATGGATATATAGGAACAAATCCGATGAGGATGGCAACGTAGTGCGTAACAAGGCAAGACTTGTTGCACAAGGGTACTCTCAAATTGAGGGTATCGACTTTGAGGAGACTTTTGCTCCCGTTGCCCGCCTAGAGTCCATTAGGCTTCTCTTGTCCATCTCTTGTGTGCACAAGTTCAAATTGCACCAAATGGATGTTAAGAGTGCCTTCCTCAATGGCTTCTTGCAAGAGGAAGTGTTTGTTGAGCAACCCAAGGGGTTTGTGGATGCACATCACCCCAACCATGTCTATCGCCTCAAGAAGGCTCTTTATGGGTTGAAACAAGCACCGAGGGCTTGGTATGAGCGCCTCACTCAATTTCTTGTCAACAATGACTACACAAGAGGTAGTGTTGACAAGACACTATTCATCAAGAAAGACAATGATGAGCTTTTTATAGCTCAAATATATGTTGATGATATAGTGTTTGGATCCACCAACAACACCAAAGTCCAACAATTTGTTGATGTTATGTCTCATGAATTTGAGATGAGCCTTGTTGGTGAGCTTAGTTACTTCCTAGGTTTGCAAATTAGGCAATTAAGTGATGGAATCTTCATATCCCAAGCCAAATATGCCAAAAACCTAGTGAAGAAGTTTGGTCTTGAGAAAGCCAAACATTGTAACACACCCATGAGCACCACTTTGAAACTAAGCAAAGATGCTAGTGGTAAAAGTGTAGAACAAACACTTTATAGGGGTATGATAGGAAGCTTACTTTATTTGACAGCAAGTAGGCCCGACATATCCTTTAGTGTGGGTGTGTGTGCAAGGTACCAATCCGATCCCAAGGAGTCCCATCTCTCTTGCGTCAAGAGAATCATTCGATTTGTGAATGGGACTTCTAACTATGGGATTTGGTACTCATTTGACACTAATGCTAGTCTTGTAGGCTTTAGTGACGCGGATTGGGCCGGAAATTGTGATGATAGGAAAAGCACATCGGGCGGTTGCTTTTTCCTTGGAAACAATCTTGTTTCTTGGTTTTGCAAGAAGCAAAACTCAATTTCCTTGTCCACGGCGGAGGCCGAGTACATAGCCGCGGGGAGTGGATGCACACAACTCCTATGGATGAAGCAAATGCTAGTAGACTACGGATTCAACCAAGGTACACTCACTCTCTTTTGTGATAACATGAGTGCTATTAATATTTCCAAGAATCCAGTTCAACATTCTAGAACTAAGCATATTGACATCCGTCATCATTTCATTAGAGAACTAGTTGAAAATAAATGCATTGTACTTGAGCATGTAGGTACAAATGATCAACTAGCCGACTTGTTTACAAAACCTCTAGATGCTACTCGATTTAAAACTCTTAGTAGATCTATTGGAATATGTCTTGTGGAGTGATGAGTTCTAGTTTTTGACCCCATAAGGGGAACTCAAGCAAAGAGAGCTTTTTGTATACTTGATGCATGCAAATTATTTGAAAGATCTTGTGCTTCTCTTTTAATTGCTTGAAGTAAGCTTGGTTGGACATATGTATATATGCTTTTATCTCAATAAGTGTGAACCTTGCTTTGTTTTCAATCCATGTCATATTTATGTTCAAACATGCATTTTTGGACTAGGAAATTTTCATAGGAAGTATGATTTGAATGACCTATAGTTATTTCCATGACATGATGATTCTTAATTGACATGCTAATGAACTTGAAAAGCATGAAATTCAAATGCCTTGCTAAATTGGAAAAGCATGAATTGATGATTGCATATTCTTAAATGCAAAACAATGTGTGAAAAAGCTAGTGAGACTAAAATTGATAAAGGATCATGTATCCATTCAAAGTCTCTCTTTCTTTATTTGTTGAACATGGTTACTATCATACGGGTTTCATACCCGGAAAAATCAAATAGGGTGCAAAGTCGCTCATGCCATGTTTCGCTTATAAAGTTGGATATAGTTGTTGTTAAAAATGAAAATCAATAAATTCTCTATATTCTTGCTTTTCTCATGACAAATGGTAAAATTGGTTTGAATTCTAATTGGAAACCTTTGTCATTTGCTTTGCCAAATACCATTGTTTTTTGGACTTGAATGCAACATGTCTTGTTTGCAAAGCATTTCTAATTCACACATTTTCAATAAAATAAATCTCCTTGATTCTCTCCAATTACTTGAGTGCATAAAGTGGCTTATCTAACTATGCATTATCTTGTATGCTTCTTTCTCTCTTTGCTATGAGTGACCCGGTTGGGGACTACTCCTTTGCCTATATCATGACAAAAAGGGGGAGTAGGATGTGGTAAGGGGAGTTGCTAATTGTTGTAGCAATTGTGCAATTGTGCATATGGGGAGTTTATGGTTTGAGGGGGAGTAACCCTTTGAGGGGGAGCATTGCATACTCATACATTGCATGATATTGTGGTTAAAAGATTCATATGCAAATGCTTGTTTTTCTTTCACTTGATCATCTCACATACACTTGCTTTGGAAGTGTAATCTAATTGTTTTGAAGGTTTGGTTATTCTACAAGAGATTGAAGACTTGAAGTTTTATTTTCTTATCTCTTTGTACTTTGTAATGTAGAATTTCCCGTAGTTTCATTTATCTTGTGAGGATCAATGTGAGTGGTGGTTTTGTCACGAAATAGCCAAAGGGGGAGATTGTAAGGACCTCTATTTTGTGATTGGCTTATTTCATGACATACCACATTGGGGATGATTGTGTAATGGGTAGCTTAGGTCATCTTGATGATTATCAAGGCAAGCTTCCAAGCATCCCGGTGACTTCAAGATCAAGAGCTTCAAAAGGTATATCACTTGACTTGATTCTTGAAGAGATTAGGTGCACACACACACTTGCATGCATCTTTATCTATCTTGCATTTGTTATCATGCATATGTGTTTCATTGATTTGTGCATCTATGTCTTTTAGCACACACTCACATTCATTGCATTTTTATGATTGCATTTGTGGTTCTCGTAATTGTGTGCTTATATGCTTTATCATCACACTTATGCATTTTCATATATTGCATATCTTTTGTGTGTCACATGCTTGGTGATTTTTCATGATGTTATCCTTTCCCATGCATGTTATATATTCACAACCACACTTGCACTTCATGTTAGTCTTAAGTGTGGTGTAATTCGTTTCCGTTTGTGTGATCGGAAACGTCCGCGCTTGCACGATGGTGTGCATGTCTTAGCGCGATGGTTGAGCACTTGAGAAGGTCTCATTCTTCTCTTGGATAAGTGTTAGATTTGGTTTGGTTGATTGGAGTAAAGTGTCTAGGTTCAAAATATTGGATTTCAATGATTTAAATGTTTTTCAAAACTGACCTTTGTATGGTCTTGTGACCATAACTTTTTACACAAAGTTTTAAATTGAGTTTTGTAAAATTATGGACAAACTAGACACTCATACCTTTCCAACGATATATTATTTGTAATATTTCATGACCGTTTGGATTGGTTTTGAAATCTCCAAAGTGACCACCAAAACTGGGCAACTCTGTTGTTGTCCGTTTCTGACCTTTGGTCACTCCATTGACCATAACTTTTTCTACAGACATTTAAATGTCATTCCATAAATTGGATTAGAAAGTAGACTTCCATACCTTTCCAACGATATATTATACGAAAGGTTTCGATGTCGTTTGGTCATGTTTCGGAGCGCTCGAATCTCGAGCTGTTGCGCTGTCGCGCCTATGCGCTGGTGTTCTTGCGCGGGTGACCAGCGCTACTCGACCAGCGCTTTTGGTCCAGAGATTTGACGCTGGTCGTGCGCCTGTGGCGTGCGCTGGTGACCAGCGCAATGTGTGCGCTGGTGACGTGCGCTGGTGACCAGCGCAACCTCACCAGCGCCAATGACGGGAACTGAACATTTTTTTCCAAAACGACGTCATTTCTTCTAGGGGTTGTATATAAGTATCATCTTCTTCCTAGCTCGTTTTTGAGAGCTCAAAATCAGACCTTAGAGTGAGAAACTCAAACCCTAGAGAGAGAAAGCTTCAAGCTTGCTTCTTTAACTCTCCAAACCCAAAACCCATGTGCATCTAACATGTTTCATGCATCAATCTTCCATGGGTCTTCTTCATTTATGACTTGGTAAGTAGAACAAACACAACATCTTCATTTATTGTTCTATCTTAGTCAAGACATGTCTTTTATTGCTTAGTTTAGCAAATCTTCACTCTTATTGCATATTTAGTGAAGTTATGACATGATTGGGTTTTGTTTGTGGTAGCTTACATGATTAGGATGATTTTCCCTAAATAGCTAACCCTAGAACATTCTTGTACAATTGGTTGATGATTAGGTTGATAGATTAATGTTTATTTATCTAGTCAAGCTTAATTGAATGTTCTTGTGGATTTAATTGACAATTATGTTGTTAGAAATTCTCTACAACTAATTGAGTTCACATGTTTGGACATGTTGACATTGTTTGATAGCTAGGATTGTTTTGTGATTGATAACATCTAGCTAAGTCTTTGTGATTTTCATTTAGCTTTTGATATCTAGGATTGATTTCATTGATATATCATCATTCTAGGTAAGCATATAGAGTTGCCTTGCTCTTGTTGCATTTTGAGTATTTCATATATTCACTTAGGTTGTTTTCTCTTCATTGAGAACTAAGTCTTGTGTTGCTTCCGGGATTAGGTTGCATAAATCACAAGCATTGGGACTAGGTTCACTTATACCGGGAGTAGGTAGGTGTGTGATTACTTCCGGGATTAGGTTGTAATCGTTTTACACATTTAGTGGATTCGAGGTTCAAGTGTGGCTCACTTACATAGCCCGTGGTTTTTCCCGTGAGGGTTTCCACGTAAATATCAAGTGTCTTTTAATTTTCGCACCATATTACACTTGCTATTGTATATTGACTAGTAGAGGGTATTTTCGTAATCTTGACCATTAACGAAAATTTGGTAAAATTGGATAAAATCTATTCACCCCCCCTCTAGATTAATATTGAACACACCATAATTTGTTTCAAAAGTGATCTTTCTTTGTTGCCGTGTTAAGCTTGCGGTAGTCTATGCACACCCTCCATCCTGTGGTCTTCCTTGTAGGGATCAACTCATTGTTCTCATTCGCCACCACTGTGATTCCAGACTTCTTGGGCACAACATGAACCGGACTCACCCAATTACTGTCAGATATAGGGTATATGATACCCACTTTGAGTAGCTTTAGGACCTCTTCCTTGACCACCTCCTTCAAGTTCGGGTTAAGTCTTCGCTGAGCTTCTCTAGAAGGCTTCAAACCTTCTTCTAAAAGAATGTGATGCATACAAATGGTAGGGCTTATTCCCTTAATATCTGCAATGGTCCATCCAATGGCGGCTTTGTGCTCCTGCAGTACTGCCAAGAGTTTCTCTTCTTTTTCTGACTCTAAATCTGAAGCTATAATCACTGGAAGAGTCTCATTCTCTCCTAGAAATGCATATTTGAGGTTAGAAGGAAGTTGTTTCAGCTCCAATGTAGGGGGAGAACTAATAGATGGGATTAACGACTTGTTGATCTCATCTTTCACTTCAGTACACACTTCCTCTATGTCAGAATCCTCATTTGAAACTCCTATCTGCTGAAGTTCTTCATCATCTTCAAACACATCACAGACCCAATCTAACAATTCCTCAGAAATATCTTCTAACAACTCATCCTGCACTGCTGACTTTACCACTTCAATTGCATTACATTCAACATAATAACAATCGTCGGCTGCTTCAGGGAACTTCAGGGACTCAAAGACTTTAAACTCTACAGTCTCATCTAACACAGTCATCGTTAGCTTCCCATTCTGGACATCAATAAAAGTCTTTGCAGTTGCCATAAAGGGTCTCCCTAAAAGAATAGGCTTGCAGTTCCTATCTTTGGCACCTTCATCCATATCTAGCACCACAAAGTCAGCAGGAATAATAAGATTTTCTACCTGCACTAGCACATCTTCCACATAACCCTTAGGGTACCTTACAGACCCATCAGCCAACAGAAGCGACATGGTTGTCTTTTTCAGATCATTCAAACCCAATTGCTCATAGATAGTTGTCGGCATTAAGTTGATGCTGGCTCCTAAGTCTAGCATAGCCCTCTCCAGAGTTGTACCACCAATAGTAATGTTAATGCAGAAACTACCTGGATCTTGAAGCTTTGGTGGCAATGACTTTTGAAGGACTGCATTAGCACTCCCGGTCATAAACTCCTGATGATTCTCCACAAATCTTGTTTTGTAGGTGTGAAGGCTCTTGAAAAACTTAGCATATGCAGGCATTTTCTGAATCATCTCCAACAGGGGCAAGTTGACATTGACCTTTGAAAGGATGTCATATATGTCTTTGTAAGACTTTTCCAACTTGCTCTTTTGCAGTCTCCCTGGGAATGGAATGGGTGGCACATAAGGATTTGCTGACTTGTGTAGGAGTGGTGAATCCTTGGATTTTTCCACCACTACCTCATCCTCCTGGTGCTTGAGCTTTTCTTTTGAAGAACCTGAAACAGTAATAGGTTTATCAGAAAGTTCAGCAGGTAAATTATCAGTTAGCACCTTACCATTTCGGAGAATTGTCATAGCTTTAGCTTGCTCAGTGAAACTTGGAAATTTTCCTTGTTCCATCCTTTGTTGAGCTTCAGCTAGTTGCCCAACTTGAATCTCTGTCTTCTTTATTGACGCATTAATATTCTGAAATTGTACGTCATACCTCTGGGTTAATTGCTAGATTTGCTGATGCGTATGTTGCTGCAATTGCTGTGATTGCTGCTGCATTTGCTGCTGCATTTGTTGCTGCATGTCTAGTGATTGCTGCTTGATTTGCTGCTGCAGTTGCTCCAGTAATTCTTCCATTGAAGGCTTCTTTGGTTGAGATTCGAAGTTTTGCTGAGCACCGGTGTTTCTGTTGTTGTTCCCCATTGGTTACCGGTGTTCTGATTGTTCGACCATGAAAAATTAGGATGATTCCACCACCCTGGATTGTAGGTGTTGGAATATGGATCATTCCTAGGTCTGGGGTTGAAGTTGTTCATGGCATTAACTTCTTCTTCTGCAGGTCCAGAACCTGCTGCCTGGTGCTCTCCCATAAACACCTTTTGTTTCAGTTGACCAATTTCAGTAGCAAAAGAATCTATCTTCTTCATTATCTGTGTCATTTGAATGGAACTCTCTGTGCTAGCATCCACTGTGTAGATTCCCTTCTTTCTTCTGGAGTTCTTATGACGAGAATTCTGAGCTAACTTCTCAAAGATCTCGTACACCTCATCAGGCTGCTTGTCATACATAGATCCACCACAGGCATTGTTCACTAGAAGTCCCGAAACTTCAGTCAGACCATCATAGAACCATTGACACAACTGATTAGTCAGAAACCCATGCTGAGGACAGTCCCTGGTATATTTCTTGAAATGCTCCCATGCCTCATAAAAAGTCTCGTTGTCTTGCTGAATGAAACTCGAAATTTTGGCTCGGATTTCACTGGTTTTCTGAGGTGCATAATACTGATCAGTCAGCTTTTCTCGCACTTCATCCCATGTTCTCAAAGATGCAGGAGGCAAAGTTAACAGCCAAGCTTTCGCCTCTCCTTTCAATGCATGTGGAATGCATCTCATACGCAGCTGATTTTCAGTTATCCTGTAGTTAGGGAAGGACTGAATTGCTCCATAAAACTCTCTGAAGAACAAGAGTATATCTTCATCTGGTAATCCATGGAAACTGGGCAGCTGATTGTAATGGCTACTCTTCAACTCATAATTCCTTACTGCAGGTTCTAGCACAATGCACAAAGGGTCATTGCTCACAACTGGTCTACTGTAATCCTTCATAGTTCTGATAGGTTCTGGCTCATACACTGGATTAGGAACAAGGTTAGGGGCCTGTTGCACCCTCTCTTGATTCTGTTCTTGATTTCGCTCGTCTTCCATTGCTAAATTTCTGATACGATCTATGTTATCGTTCAAAGGTAGTAATTCTCCCTGTTGAGATCTTCTACCATGCATCTGGTGTCAAAATCTGCAATGAGACAAACAAATCACTAGTAAACTCTGAAAAGAAAAAGAAAAAGAATGAATAAAAAGAAAAAAAAAATCTAAAAAGCTAAAAATTGATGACTCGACTACCTGAACTAATAAATCTATTAACTAAAACTAAAACTAGAAATAACCAATAAATTCACTAGTCCCCGGCAGCGGCGCCAAAAACTTGATGTGTAAAATCGTGTTATAAAAACCTAACTCACAAGTGCACGAATCGTGAGATAAGTACAGCGACAAGTAGGGATCGTTCCCACGAGGAAAAGAGATTTATCGACTAAAACTAATTCTAATTAAAGCTAAGCAGTAACCAAGAGATTTCAGATTGATTTGATTGAATTGAGATTAAAACTAAATTAAACTAAGAAAACAATTAACAAGAATATGAGAATGAGATCAAAAGGTGAGAAGACTAGGTCATCAATGCTCCCCAACTACGTTTACTCAATGCTTCGAATTGACTTTCACAAAGAATATTAATCAAGTTAAGGGTTCGTTCTTAAATCATGTATAATCAGTGCTATGTGGTCCTGGGATAAATTAAGTACTTCTACTACAATCAATAGCAAACCCTGCATATAAACTATAACAGAAAATAATCAACCATACACCAAGCGTTTCTCAGTTGAGTAAATAGTAAACCCTGCATATCAACTATAACCTACAACCCACACAGCACACAATCAAGTATTCTCAATCACAGTCATTAGCAAACCCTACGTGTAGACTATGATTGAGAATCCATTAAGCACAAGAACAAGAGAACCAAAGATAACGTGCAATAACCTGCTACGATAAATTCATTCATTCAATTGATTATTGGTTAAGACTGGTGAAACCCACACATCTCTCAACCTTAACATAAAAACCCTAGATTCAAGACTAGCACAAACCATGCATAGACAAGAAGAAATCCCAAATTGAATGAAACGAAACTTGAATTACTAAAACATAGTCAATTCTAACAAAGAGTATCCATAGAGGTTCACATTGAATCCCTAGTATGGATTTAGTTACACATAGTTGAAATAAAAAGAAGAGAGAAGTAGTTGATAGAACCCATGGAAATTGTAGGCAATCTTCCAATCTCTGATGCAGCAAATCTTCTCCTTCGTCTTCAAATCTCCTTTATGTAAGATGAAAGAAAGTTTGTTGAGTGATTTAGACTATGACTTATGGCTGACGAATTGTCTCCAGACAAACCCCCTTGAAGAGGAAAACCCCTCTATTTATATATGCTCGGGCTTCGATGGAGAAACCTGATTAAAAACAACTTCTTTTAGCTAGACCGCTGCCTGACCGCTGCCACTTTGGCAGCGGTGTGGCAGCGGTTTTGCACAATCTTGAAAACGCTGCCACTTTGGCAGCGGTGAGGGGGCGGTTTGCACAGCGACCTCCTCTGCCCAATAAACGCTGCGACGCCTCTCTCAGAAAATAGCAGCGGTGTGAGAGCGATTTTTGCTCAATCTTAGAAAAGACCCTTGACTTCTTCAAAATAACACTTTTTATCTGAATTTCTTCAAATATATCAATCTGGTCCAATAACCTGAAAACACTCAAACACACCCATTAAAGCGCTAAAAGGCTCAAGTAGCAAGCAATTGATTGGAGGAATGGGGATCAAATATATATACAATAAATGACCGATCACCTTGTAAAAAAGTTGAAGTCTCTTATTAAAGTGAGTGAAGCTTTAATTTGAGTAAGAAGACTTGGCTAGGAAAGTGTTCCAAATAGCCAAGCAAAAGTCTTAGCTAGGAATGTGGTACTCCGGATGGTTGAGCTAGGGAAGCTTGACTAGGATCCTTGTGATCTAGATAGCTAAGCAAGGAAATCTTCCTAGAGGCTTGAGAGCCTTGGATAGGAAGTTGCTTCCTAGAGGTGTAGGATGTAGGGAAAAATACCGTATAGTACACGCAGCGGAAGCGAGATTAAAAATAAAATAGATTTAGTAGCTTTTAAAATTTTTTCCTTTTATGAACCTTAACCCTTTTAATCAATTAAACATATATATTATCTAACAAAAGAAGAATATCTTTTGTCGCGTGATCCGATTGACTTGCGTCGATGGTAATCCACAAGATCTTCAATCCTAGCACGAACATGGATCACCTAGGAGCGTGGTCTCCCTTTTCTTTGAATTGCAAACCTGTGAATGGACAAAACAAACTTTTCTTTTCTTTGTTAGTCACAAAAACAATCAAAAGAATACTAAGATTATTCCGGTCACTTTTGAGTTCTCAATCTAATGATCGAAACTCGCGTGAACCAAGATCGATGTTGTACACACAAGCTTATTGATGAATAAGCAAATAGTATACCATCAAAGAATAATCTATATCTCTTTTATGTTTTTAGTAGAATAATAATAATCTTTCTATGAATTGAGAAGAAGAAGAAAATAGAATCAAGCACCAAAAACCCCTAAAGTGGCCGAATTCTATAAGTCCACATATATAGGTGGCAAAATTTTCTTTCTCTCTTTTTATTAGGGTGTGCGAAAATAATAACCTAAAAGGGACTAGGGTTGCTGCAATACTCAAGCCAAAAAAGAGTTTGTATTGCACCCTAATTCCTATTTAGTTTAAGACTCCCAAACCCTAATCCAACTCATAAATCTTTTATTCTTTTATTTGACTAAATAAAAAGACTTCTTATTTGATTAAATAAATAAAATTAATTATTTATTTTCTTGTCAAACAAGTCTTTTAATTTAAGTATACTACTACCAATAGTATACCTTTAGGAATCATATTTCCTAATCAGAAAAGATTTGTTTCTTAATTAAACAATTAATTAATAAATTAATTAATTCTTATTTAATTAAACAATGAAACAAAATAATATATTAGGTTAATTAATTCACCTTTGCCGCCCCACTTAAAATAAATGGGCTGTATATTATTTTCTTATTTCATTTAATCCATTAGACTTTAAATAAAAAGCCCACATGTGAACTAGACCCATTCTTACTAAAAGAAACAAGCTCACATGTCATTCATTAATATATAAATATAATTGAGCAGCCCATTACATAAATAATGTGCAAATTATATTCTTAATATATTAAATGCAATTCTAGATGGACCCATAAATTGGTCCGGTAGAATATATCAAGTGATCCATGCAAGTCCGCGTGGATTGGGGATCTTGGTGGGCTATCTAAATTTAAGCTTCAATAAACAAAACCTAATCACAATCAACAAATGATTCACTTAGGTCCGATCCATTAATTTTAACTCATTCCACTAAAGAGCTAAAATTGAACTCTTAAATAAAGATAGAAAAGGAAGATGTTTCCTCATTCATACCCTAGACAATCATGTTGGAGATAGTGTATCCTCGTGATTAATATCAGTAATCGCCAAGAGTTCATAGACCGCCTATAACTCTCCAAGTTACCATATTTACTCATATGACCACGTTTTGAACTTGGATATTTTGACTTGTCCAGAAGCCATGTTTTCAATAGACACTATCGAAAACTCAACATTGAGATTTAATATCCAATTACCTCAAAACATCCATATGATGATATTATACTCTCATTTGATAAATGGTGCCATGATGTTCATATCTATAAATGAAGTTCTCTATCGATTAACAAATGAATATCATCAAACTATCGAGGATAGACTATGCGATATAATCGTACTCATTGATAACTCAAATGATATCACTTGTAACCATAAGTCCATCATTTATCTCAGGATTAAGATAGACTCTCCGATTGTCCTGATAATGAAATGACTTTTATCTACTGACGGTTATAGATAAAGTATTTCATTGTGATCCAGTTCAATGCACCCAGTGCACTAGATTCTTTTGCTCGAAGACACTCCGATGATTTTAGACTCATCATATCTCATTTGATCCCACTCAAATGCTAGCAAAAGAATTCTACAACTTTAACAAGATAAAGGTGCCCAACCTTTAACTTAAGTTGTGAACAATATTCAAGACTAACTAAAGAATTGTGTCTACCACATACATATCCAGATGTACGAACAATTCTTCTTTTCTCATAGTCTTTAGACCTTATGATTATTTACTTTGACAATTATAATATTAAACTATAAATGCTATAAGATTTGTTTAAACCAGAAATCACTTTATTAATATGAAAAAGATTGTTAATTACAATATTACACTCTTGCTATTGAGCATAATCCTTTCATAGGATACACATTGGATAGGGAGTAGGCTAAATGGTTCACTAGCCTGAGGGTAGATTAGGAGGTGATAGCTTAAGGTAGATATCATTGTGTTGATAGCCTTGAGTGTGTAAGTCCTTTTTCATATAGTGGATTGCTTTGCCGTTGGTTGTGGATTCAACACATGAATGTTTCCTCTTCGGAGGTTTACCACATAAAAATCATTGTGTCAATTGTCTCTATCTCTATCTCTTATTTTCGTATATGTGTATGTTTTAATCTTGTTGGATATCATTCACTTGTGATGTATATTTGAACAAGAATTTGTAAAATGTGATTTGTAAGATAATTCACTTTGATCATATTTGTAATTATAATTCTTTTGTATATATTTATCTTTGTGTATAGCTATATTTATTTATACTTGTAATACATTGAACAATATTGAAATACAAGTATTCTTTGATATTGAGTTTTTGTGCTATTATACCTCATGCAACTAATTGATATATATAAACAATGCCTATATGATAAAATGTTTATATTGTCTATGTATGAATGTTTAGTTTATATATTATATGTAAAGCTACCTTGAGGGACAAACGTGAGTTTGTTCAAGGGATTGAAAAAGGCATAAAAACCTATTCAAGACCCCCCGGTATGCTTTAAGTGATTTAACTACGATTGTATACTTTCAGTGTCAATAACTCAATCAATCACATAAGAGCAAGATCTAATTAAAAAGTAAAAAGAACTATAATTGTGTAAACATATAATTGAAAGCTAACAAATACCCATTGTCCAAGAGTTTCTCAAATCATTCCCCTAGAATGGGGGTTTAATTACACATGAGTCTCTCTTGTAAAATTGATCCTTCCTTGAGCTTCCTTGTTGATCCTTGTGCAAAGAGTGTTGGATAAGGATATGTCTAGATAGGTGGATGTCAAATGGGTAGTGACAAAGGAGATGGGTGTAGAAGATAGGAAGAGATGAGTGATTTGGGTGAAGTAATCTAGACTTTATTGTTGAGTTTGGGTGGAGGGGATGAGTTCAAGTGTAGAGATGGAGGAATTTGAGAAGGGTATAATGAATTGATCTAGGATTTTCTTCATTCTCTATAAAAGTTGGTGTATTTATAGGTTAGGAAGGCTATGGTATGAAATGGGCATGAAAGGACAAGAATACCCCTCTTGAATGGGATGAAAATCATCCATTGGCTGAGCTGTCGCGGTTCCTGCGCATGAATTCCTACGCTAGAATGAGTGTCGCGGTTGGCAAACAGCGACGCTTAGACTGCGACACTCACACCTAATCAATTCCTTGAGTTTCTTCTCTTTGTAACGATGTCTTAAAGGCAACATATAAACTGCGACAATCTCATGCGCTGGAATTCTTACGCTTGAATACCCGCACATTGTGCATTTTTGGTCTTCATTGTCGTCCTTGCATAAGTATCGCGATTGAATTTCTCTTCTCTATCGCAGTGTCCTAGCAACGACACATAATGAAACAAATATTATACGCGTGTCTAAATACAACCTAGGGGGTGAATAGGTTGTTGATCGATTATTACCAATTTTTCGATTAGTCAATGTTAACATATAAAAACCCAAACACACAACAAAATAAATCAAGTGTAAAGTGCAGAATTTAAATGACACTTGATTTTTACGTGGAAACCTTCAACAAGGAAAAACCATGGGCTGATATGTGCGCCACACATGGTCACCGAAATCCACTATATGAATAGAAGGTTACACCCTCAAGCGATACACGGACTCTCACCTTAGACAACATCAGACTATAGACACTACCACTCACCAATCTTGATTCAATCCCTAGTGATATCCCCGGATCACTACTTGAAAATGCCTATAAGGTTATACTAAACAACCTAGAGGGGGGGTGAATAGGTTGACACACTAGTTTTAAAAACTCTTTCGTGACTAGTGTCAAAACCTTGGTGAGCATATAATAAACCTTGAACAAGATTGTTATGAGAAAAACAATTTGCACAAGTATGCTCAATTCACCACCCTTAGTCTACACAACATATACTAATAAACTATGTATCTCATAAACAAGTATATTCAATAAAGTGCACATTCCACAAGTTGTGCTTAAAGTATTACAATGTAAGAACACTACAACTTGCTCGAGAAGAAACTATATTAAAATTAATACAAATAATACTTGTATTTACAATAATGCCCAATATGTACAAGAATCAATCAAAGAATACCTATACACAAAAATCAATGAATAAAATAATTATATTTACAATTATGATCAAAATGAATATGCTTATAAATCACACTTTACAAAATCTTGTTTCCAAATACATCACAAGTGAAGATTGTACTACAAGATTAAAACATACACTAAAAAATAAAAAAAATAAAAAAAAATAAAAGATAGAGATAGAAAGAAATAACACAAGAGATTTTTTAACGTGGTAAAACCTCCAAGGAGGAAACATCCACGAGTTGAATTACAACCATTGGGTACTTATATATATTTGGAAAGTAAATTAGAAATTCCACAAAGTGACCAATCCTAGATCACCAACCCATGTGGAGTCTATGTTTACCCAATCCCTATTGGAAGATACAAAATCATACCAAGCCAACATCGTTGGTAGATTAGAAATTCCTCAAGAGTGCATACATATCCCATGTACCCCACTCTATCGGACTCTATGTCTAACCAAACACCCAGGCCTACCAATATATAAGCCAACTCTCTATACAAGGCACACTTGCCTCTAGAAAGCCTCTCATGCATGACTATCCAAATCCTCCCGACTCTAGCCATGACTTCTTGCTTGTCTATCCAAGTCATCCCGACTCTAGACAAGACTTCTTGCTTACCTATCCAAGTCCTCAAGACTCTAGGAAAAACTTCTTGCTTGGCTATCGAGTCATCCCGACTCTAACCAAGACTTCATGCCTTTTACAAGGACTTTCTACTGTGATCATGTGAATGCAAATGATGCAAACAATCAAAACAACATAGAACATGTGATCAATACATTCCATGGAACAACTAGATCTAGAGATGTGAAAACACAAGCAATAGAAATGTAGATGCAAAATCATTAATGAAAACCAAGAGCATGTGAAATCAACTAACACATAAAACTCCTAGATTCATTCATTCAAATAACTCTTGAACAATTCATATACATGATGCACAAGTTCAAGATGTTATAAACATACATAAAAATGCTAGAATCACAAAATGTATTCAACAAGTATTCTAGCCAAAGATTTAGAGATAGGAGATATTGTTAAAAACAAATCAATCCTAGATATCTCTAAAAACACATTGATGACTCGCTTTTTGTGTCGTTACCAAATTGCGAATTACCAAAAGAATGTTATAAAATGAATCTTTACGCAATATATTTTAAGATTTGAAAATAAGTATTGTGGTAAGCTTAGAATTCGTTCCACAGGGAATTAGAGTAATATGTTGAATTAATTAGCTAATCTAAATGCGATAACATAAATCATAGATAAATGGATGAGTGAATGGGTTGTCAAGCCATCAAACATACAGGTAAAATAAACCTAATAAAACTAATGAAATGGAATGCTCAACAAATCTAGATAAGAAATATGGAATAAACAATTAATAGGAATTCTAGGGAAATGATAGAGTAGCTAATGGACAATGAGCAATTCATACATGGCTTCTTTAATGCACAATCTACACAATCTAGGACCGATCTCATTCGAATGTGTTGTTTAGACCGTCACTACGAACCCTAAACAACTTCCCACCGCAATGCCTAACCGATTAAGGAAAGGGGGTCACGGCGGGATCGGTTAGTGACAATCAAATGGTCTAGGCAATCGAGGTTGATCACCCCTCCAAAAGCCTATCCTATTCACTATGTGCTCTAATCAATCAAGTGTGTCAATAACTCAATCAATTTTATCACAAATTAATCCTACAACATATTGTAATCAACAAGTGTGTCAATACTCATTTAATCACATAAGTGCAAGATCTAATTAAAAAGTAAATAAAACTTAAATCATGCAAACATAATATTCAAAGCTTTAATAAATACTCATGTCCAAAAAGTCTCTCAAATCATCCCCTAAAATAGGGGTTTTAATTACACATAATTACAAACAAGAAAAGGAAGTAAAATGGAGAGAAATCACCCTTGGGTCTCTCTTGTAAGCTTGATCCTTCCTTGATGCTTCCTTGCTTGAATCTTGTGCAAAGAGTGGGTGTTGAGGATATGTCTAGATAGGTGGAGTCATATGGAAAGTGACAAAGGAAAGGGGTGGAGAAAATGGAAGGAGAGGAATGATTTTTGTGAAGTAATCTAGATGTTTAAGCTTAGGTAGAAGAGAAATGGAGAGATTAGGAATGGTGGAGAAAGGAGGTTTCTTGATGAACAAGAGTTGTCAAGAGTTAGCATAAAATGGTGTATTTATATGTTAGAAAAGCTAGGGTATGAAATGGGCATGAAAGGACAAGAATACCCCTCAAAAATGGCTTGAAAAACGTTCATTTTGCTACTTCTAGAAAGTGGAGGTCGCCATGGCGCGCCATAGGGTCGCCATGGCGACAGGGAGTGCGCAGCAGCTACGAAAACGGGCATAACTTTCTGTAGAAAACTCGGAATCGCAATCCGTAAAAACCGCTGGAAAGTAGACTTCCGGGGCTTTCCGAATATATGTAATTGGAAATGTGGTTCAATCTGAGGAGAGAGATATGCCTCTTTGAAGATGAATGATCTGCACACACTTTTTACAATTTCAGCCCCTTTTGCCACCAATATTATTCCAATGCCTCTGAACTTTATAAAAACCTGAAAACACTTAATTCACACCATTAAATCATGGGATATTGCCCAAGAATCAAGCAAAAAGAGAAGGAAGTGAGGGCCAAAATCATACCAATTTTGGTTCGATCACACATACAAAGGCTCTAATCCTAGAAATCATCAATCAAGGATTATTAATCATAAAATGAATCAATCAAGTCTCAAATAATCCTAGATGTCAATCTAATCACAATACAACTCCCAATCATGTGAAAAACAAAGAATCCAAGAATCTAGTTCACATGTGTCTCTAATTAGACTTTTCAATTAAATTGATTGTGAAGCTATCTTTCTCAATAGCATTCACTAAACATACACATACATATAGAAGAAGAAACCCCAAGCAAATTGAAGGTTTAAAAAGATGAAATCACCAAGATATGAACTCTACCTTGATTTCACGAGCTGGTTCGGTTTTCTGAGTAGATCACTCCGAAACTCAATCAAACAGCTGCAAGATCACTTGGAAAAGGTAGACGACTCAATTATGAACAATCTCCAACTTGAATCACTCAATTCCGACTTCGTATGAGAAAGTTATGGTGTTTGGAAGTTGAGAAAATTGGAGAGAAAATTCTAGACGGGATTTCAAACTTTTCTTCTTGAAAACAAATAGAGGGAGATGGAGACATTTAAAAGGAAAGAGAAGAGGGGCATTTTTGTCCAAAAAATAAGCCACACCAGCCAAGTCCCTGTGTGGGGTGCGTGTGCCACATGGGACCAGAGGGCTGGTTGGGCCGTGTGGCACACGGCCTCCACACGTGGTGGTAAGGCCATGGCCTTTGGCCATCTTGCTTCTCTCGCGCACCTCTCACGTTCTTCAGCCGTATTCGGGCATCCGAACTCCGATTTCAAATCCGTTTTCGGATTACGAATTGTGACTCCCTCATGCACAATGAAGACTATGAAACTTTGACAAATGGTTGAGAATTTATCTCGAAAAATGATGACGAACACAACTCAACGAATGAGAACGAAAAGTAGCGTAGCTACATCGTTTAGACTTGAAACTTAACATATGAGTAACTGAAATGACCGGGACTCAATAAGGAATCAATTAAGATCAAGTACAAGTCCAAAATACAAGAAACACAAGTTCACATATGAATGCCATTTCCTAGACATAGTCTTAGAACATGCAACTCTAAAATGTATGAGCATTTGAGTTCAATGCATGAGCATACAAAATCATGTGAATGTGTTATATAAATGATGCACAACGATGCAAGGACACTTATGAATGATTTGTGTATGTGTGTCTATGCCTTGTAAGAGGAATGAGGTCAATTATACCTTTGATGAGCAATCTTTCTTTGAAGCTTTGTATCATCATCAATATGACCACATAAACATTACAAGATAAACAATGTTTTGATATGGAATACATGCCAACAACAACCAAAAACCTAACACTGCTCTTGGCATGAGCACCTCCTACTCTACCCGTAGACCTTTTACAGTGGCATTTGACCAATTGCTTGAGCACTACACACCGGTAGTCACAAAACTTAATTCTCACGAAGAGATCAATAACATATGTGAATATGCAATGATATTCAAAATGCAATTAATGCTAGGCAACACTATATGCTTATCTAGGATTAAATGATGTCAATTAAATCAATCCTAGATATCATATTGCTATATGTCATGGCATACAACTTAGCTATGTAAAGGATAATCAGTCCTAGATACAATAGCTATCATAATCAATCTCAATCAAACAATGAGATGAATTAGCTATATATTATATAAACTTTAAATCCTAGCTATCACAAACAAACCCAATCATGTTATCAAGACTCTTAAATATATGCAATAAATAGAGTCTAGGTATTTAATCATATAATAAACACCTAATCTAGAGTAAGAAGAACATTAAATGATATTCAATGAAGTTCTAACTTACCTAGTCATGAAACCATGAAGACCCATGCTCAAATGATGCTGAATGATGCAAGATGGAGATGGGTTTTGGGTTTAGAGAGTTAAAGTAGCAAGCTTTTGCTTTCTCTCACTAGGGGAGCTCTTCCTCTCTCTAAAATATGATGTTTGAAGCTCTTGGTCAGCCAAGAGAGGTAAGAGGTCAATATATATGCTGCCCTAGAAGAAATGACATCGTTTTGCCAAAACAGGTTGCAAAAACGCGTCTGACCACTACACGTACTGCCCCCTAGGCAAATGCCTACGCAGCTATCTAGGGAGCGCAAAAACGCTGGTAATTTCTGCAGGCTGGATCGCGTCCCATGTACGTGTACAAGGGGCAGTACAGGGGGCGGTAAAGCATAGATAGTGCACCAGCTCAAGATTCGAGAACCCCAAAACATGATCAAACAACATTGAAACCTTTCATATAATATATCATTGGAAAGGTATGGATGTCTAATTTCTACTTCTTTTTATGGAATGATATTTCAATATTTGTAGAAATAGATATAGTCATTTGAGTGACCAAAGGTCAGATTTGGAAAACAGCAGAGATGCCCTGTTTTAGTTGTCACTTTGGACATATCAAAACTAGTCCAAACGGTTATGAAATATTACAAATAATATACCGTTGGAAAGGTATAGGTGTCTAGTTTGTACAAAAATTTTCAAAACACATTTTGAAATTTTGTATAAAATGCTATGGTCACAAGACCATGCAAAGGTCAGTTTTGAAAATATTTAAAACATTAAAATTCAATCTTTTAAAACTAGACACTTCACTCCAAACAACCAAACCAAATCTAACACTTATCCAATAGAAGAATGATACATTCTCAAGTGGTCAACCATCACGCTTAGACATACACACCATCGTGCAAGCATGGACGTTTCCAATCACACAAATGGAAATGAATTACACCACACTTAAGACTAACAAGACATGAAGTGCAAGTGTGGGATGTGAAGAATGCACATATAATAATTAAAGCACAAATGCAAGATGAATAAAGCATGCATGAAGATGTGTGTGTGTGCAACTAATTTCTTCAAGAGACAAGTCAAGTGATTTACCTTTTACTCTTGCTCTTGCTCTTGCTCTTGAAGTCACCGGGGATGCTTGGAAGCTTGCCAACGAGGACCAAAGCTACCCATTACAAAATCATCTACATGTGTGGTTTGTCAACGAAATGAGCCCCAATCAAAATATAAGATCCTTACAATCTCCCCCTTTGGCTATTTCATGACAAAACCACCACTCACATTTGATCCTCACAAAAAGTAAAAACTAAGAGTCAACAATAGTCAATTCTACATTACAAAGAGAAGCCTAATCAAACTAGATCTTCAAGCATTCCATCTCTTGTAGAATAAAAATCCCTGCAAAATAAAAACTACACTTTTGCAGACAAGTGTATGTGAGGTGATCAAGTGAGATAAAAACAAGAATTGGCATTGAAGAAAATAAGCAACGACATGCTATGAATGTGCAATGCAATGCTCCCCCTCAACGGGTTACTCCCTCTCAATTAACAATCTCCCCAATATGTGAATTTGCTACTACAACTCCCTCTACATACTACTCTCCCCTTTTGTCATAATATAGGCAAAGGAGATTTATTTTAAGAAAATGTGTGATTATAATGCTTTGCATGAAAGACATGTTGCATTCAAATCCAAAAGCAATGGTATTTGGCAAAGCAAATGACAAAGGTTTCCTAAAGAATTCAAACCAATTTCACCATTTGTCATAAATCAAAGCAAAGATATAGAGTTATCAATCATTCAATTTTATTGAGCAACTATATCCTACTTTATAAGCTAAACAAGGCATGAGCGATTTTTTTTGCACCCTATTCGATTTTTTCGGGTATGAAACCTGTATAATAGTAGCCATGTTCGACAAATAAAGAAAGAGAGACTTTGGATTTCAAAATCCTTATAACGGATACAAGATCCTTTATTCATTTGAGTCTTATAATTTGTTTTTCACACATAATTTTGCATTTATGAATTGCAATCATCAATTCATGCTTTTCATTTTTGAGCATGTCATTTGAAATCATGCTTTTAATTTTAAGCGTGTCATTTAAAATCATGTTTTTCATTTTAAGCATGTCATTTAAAGAATCATCATGCCATGGAGATAACTATAGGTCATTCAAGGAGTACTTCCTAAATAAATCTCCTAGTCCAAAAATGCATGTTCGAACATAAATATAACATGGATTGCAATCAAAGCAATGGTTCACACTTATTGAATAGAAAAACATATAAGCATATGTGCAACCAAGTTGCTCAAGCAATTAATAAAGAAGCATAAAAAAATTCAAATTTTTGCATGTGTCAAGTATGCAATTGCTATCTTTGCTTGAGTTCCCCATATGGGGTCAATTACAACCAAGTCAATGGGAGGCATGAGCTCCTATAGACCTACCAAGTCAAATGGACCTAGTTGCATTTACGGGTATCACATGGGCACTATGGCAAGCGGGTTCATTCTTTCTAACCCACCTAGGTTCCACTTTATCATTTATAGTGGTCATAGACATGTTTCTAAGATCCCTAGGTTCATGCAAACTTGCCCTCCTCATCAACCATTTTTCTTTCATGCTCTCTAACCTACACCTCTTGATGTAATTAAAGCAATTTGGTCTTAAGTGACCAATCATACCACAATAATGACAAGTAGGTACAAAGTAGGAATTTATACCATAGCATTGTGATCTCATCGGGGTATTGCCATATTGATGAGGTTGTCCTTGATGGTGCATCAGTTTGCTTCTCATTGGAGTTGAGCCGATTTGTGGCACCTTTGTGGTTTAGCTTGTTGAGTTGGTTGAGCCGATTGAACTTGCCTCCTTGGTTGAGCATACCTTGGTTTATGTTGTCTCTTGTGATCACTTTCTTTCCTCATAGTTGGCTTATGAGATGAGGTGATAGACTTCTCGAGGACTTGTACTTTCTTCTTGGATTGCCTAGGCTTTGGTTGAGTTGCTAAGGCGGGCGTTCCTTGAGTGAAACATTGCTTGGATGAAGCTAAGCTCTTACCTTGAGCTTGAGGTTGTTTGACCTTGGCCTTCTTTAATTCTTCAAGGCACTTCATCTCTCTATCCTTGACAATCTTCAAGGAATTTTCTTTGTTGGCAAGCTCATCTTTCATTGCCTTCATCCGTTGGTGGCAATATTCAATCTCCTTCTCATACTCGGACACATCAATCATGTCCGTCTTTAAGAAGTCATCCATGTCCAAACCCGAAGTCATCTTAGTAAGTAAACTTCTTGCCTCTTCAAGTTCCATCTTCAACTCGCCTTTAATTTCCCTTCCATATCTCACTTCTACATCCAAGTGAATCACTTTGGCTTTTAGTTGAAGATTATCCTTTTCTAACTCAAGGATATCATTTTTCCTCATCTTCAAACACTTTTGAAAAGAGTCAATAACCTCTTGATAATTCACCACATTATCACAAGAGATTTTGGAGCATGTGCTATCTTGATTGAAGCTTCTCCCACTAATGCTTGAGTGGGTCATATTGTCAAAACTTGCTTCTCTCAAGCTTGCTCCCCTTTGGTTTCCACAATCAAAGTCACTCTTCTTGAATTCATCAAGAGATAAACATTTGGTGACATCTTGAGTTTTTTTGTGGTAGGAAATCGGAAATGTCAAGTAGTTGTTCTCACACTCAACCAAGCTTGTGGAACATTCTTCAACTACTTCAACTTCGCTATCTCTCCAAGTAGCGATCATAGCATCTCCTCCCTTTATGTACTTCAAGTTACCACAAATTGAGGGAATGTAGCCAAATCCACCACACTCAAGGCAAGGGTCATCAATCCAGGAGGAAAAATCCTTACTTGGTTTATCCTTCTTAAGTAAGGTCATCTTCTTCTCCTCCTTCACTTTAGAGGTCAACCCCTTCTTTTGAGATTTCATGAATCTCTTAAATCTCTCTATCATGAGAGTCACCTCCTTATTAGAGTCAATTGTCTTCCTCTCAACATTAGAGGTCACCGAAGCAATTCCCGCTCTAAGTGTTTCACTCTCACTCATGGTGTTTGGTGGAATGAATGAATGAATGCAAAGAACAAAAATGCACACAAATGCAACACACGTGAAAGTGGCAAGGATCTCCTATATATGTCTAGGAACCCGCTCTAATACCAATTGAAACAAATATTATACGCGTGTCTAAATACAACCTAGAGGGAGGGTGAATAGGTTGTTAATCGATTATTACCAATTTTTCGATTAGTCAATGTTAACATATAAAAACCCAAACACACAACAAAATAAATCAAGTGTAAAGTGCGGAATTTAAATGACACTTGATTTTTACGTGAAAACCTTTAACAAGGAAAAACCACGGGCTGATATGTGCGCCACACACAGTCACCGAAATCCACTATATTAATATAAGGTTACACCCTCAAGCGATACACGGACTCTCACCCTAGGCTATGGACACTACCACTCACCACTCTTGGTTCAATCCCTAGTGATATCCCCTTATCACTACTCTTGGCGTGAGCACCTCCTACTCTACCCACAGGCCTTTTACAGTGGCACTTGACCAATTGCTTGAGCACTACACACCAGTAGTCACAAGACTTAATTCTCACAAAGAGATCAATAACCTATGTGAATATAGAATGATATTCAAAATGCAATTAATGCTAGGCAACACTAAATGCTTATCTAGGATTAAATGATGTCAATTAAATCAATCCTAGATATCATATTGCTATATGTCATGGCATACAACTTAGCTATGTAAAGGATAATCAGTCCTCAATACAATAGCTATCACAATCAATCTCAATCAAACAATGAGATGAATTAGCTAAATATTATATAAACTTTAAATCCTAGCTATCACAAACAAACCCAACCATGTTATCAAGACTCTTAAATATATGCAATAAATAGAGTCTAGGTATTTAATCATGCAATAAACACCTAATCTAGAGTAAGAAGAACATTAAATGATATTCAATGAAGTTCTAACTTACCTAGCATGAAACCATGAAGACCCATTGGGTTTGGAGTGTTAAAGTAGCAAGCTTTTGACCATCCAAACTAGTCCTCTCATTGACTGGTAGAGGCAACAAATCCAAAGGAGTTAGTGGATTAAATCAAACAATGAGATGAATTAGCTAAATATTATATAAACTTTAAATCCTAGCTATCACAAACAAACCCAACCATGTTATCAAGACTCTTAAATATATGCAATAAATAGAGTCTAGGTATTTAATCATGCAATAAACACCTAATCTAGAGTAAGAAGAACATTAAATGATATTCAATGAAGTTCTAACTTACCTAGCATGAAACCATGAAGACCCATTGGGTTTGGAGTGTTAAAGTAGCAAGCTTTTGACCATCCAAACTAGTCCTCTCATTGACTGGTAGAGGCAACAAATCCAAAGGAGTTAGTGGATTAAATCCATAAACAATCTCAAATGGTGAAAAATTAGTAGTAGAATGAACACTCCTATTATATGCAAACTTAATGAATGGCAAACAATCCTCCCAATTTTTCAAGTTCTTTTTAATCACAGCAAGTAATAGAGTAGATAAGGTTCTATTCACTACCTCTGTTTGTCCATCTATTTAGGGATGACAAGTAGTTGAAAACAACAATTTAGTTCCCAACTTTCCCCACAAGACTTTTCAAAAGTAGCTAAGAAACTTAACATCACGATCAGATACAATACTCCTTGTAACACCATGGAGATATACTATCTCCCTAAAGAACAATTCAGTGATGCTGTTGCATCATCGGTTTTATGACAAGATATGAAATGTGCCATCTTAGAAAACCAATCGGCAACCACAAAAATAGAATCCCTTCCTTTCTTTAACCTAGGGAAGCCTAAAACAAAGTCCATAGAAATGTCTACCCACAATTTACTAGGTACGGGCAGAGGAGTATATAAACCATGAGGTAAGACTTTAGATTTGGCCTGCCTACATGTGACACATCTAGCCCACACCTTTTCCATGTCACATTTCATTTTAGGCCAAAAGAAATGTTTATACAACACGTCTAAAGTCTTTCTCACACCAAAATTTCCCATCAAACCCCCCCTCCCCCCGATCAAGCCAAAATTGGTATGATTTTGGCCCTCATTTTCGATTCTTTTTGCTTGATTCTCGGGCATTTCCCCATATTTAATGGTGTTAAATTGAGTGTTTTAGGTTTCATCAGGTTTCGAGAGCAATTGGGATGAAGTGGAGGACTTGTGTGCAAAATGGCTCACAAATAGGAAGAAACAGAGCATTTTCGCCACTTAGACAAGAGGAGGTCGCTACATGGGCGTCATGGCGACAGAGGATTCTTCAAGGCATCAGAAGGTCGCCATTTGATCACCACTTGGGCGCCATGGTGACAAAAAGTCTCTAAAAGCATCAGGTGGGTCGCCACTTAGGGGTCGCCATGGTGACCGACCCCTACAAATGGCGAGCTCAATCTTCAAGGCAAGGTCGCCACTTATGGTCGCCATGGCGACCTTGATGTTGCAAGTGGTGACCTCTTTACATTTTGTGGGTCGCCACTTATGGTCACCATGGCGACCTTGAGGTGCAAGTGGCGACCTCCACACCATTTGATCATGGTCGCCACTTGCTAGATGGCGAAAAAGATGGTTTTCATGGCGACCTTTGCATCTAACCGTTTTATGCACTAGGGTCGCCATAGCGACCAAATAGCGAACTTGGCTCCACATCAGCGAATCAAGCAGTTATCAATACATGTCCAAGAGTGTGTATAAATAGAACGCCCTTCCATCTTCATCACAATCAGATCTTGAGAGAAGAGAGCTCGAATTTGTATCTTTGAGTTCTAGCTTTTCTCATCCATGGCACACCATTCCTCATCCTCCATTTCTCTCCTTGAACTCATCTAATCCCATCCAAACCTCAACACAAAGCCTTGATTCCTTCCCTACATCATTCCTTTCCCACCATTTCTCCATCCAAATTCCTTTGTCACTTCCCACCAAAACACCCACATTCCGAAACATATCCTCTACTTCCATTCCTTACACTTAGGAGCATAGAAGAGAAGAAGGATCAAGCTTAAAGAAGGTGACCCAAGGGTTATTTTCTTACTATTTACTTCTTTTCATTTATTGCAAATATGTGTAACTAAACCCTAATCTAGGGGATATATTTGAGGATCAATTGGTTGTGGATTTAGCTTAGCTTGTAATGAATCTCTTATGTGTTCTATTCATTCAAATTAATATATTATATTCATTATGTAATTGACTTGTATATCACTTGTTAATTGCAATCTTGAGTGGAGTAATTTGTTATATATTCATATGTGGATTGACACTCCTTGTGTGATTAAGAACCCATTAAATAAGATAGATTAGTGGTGGGTATATCAACCCCACTAATCTAAGCCTTTAGTGGTTAACATAATGAGATTGGTACATTAAAGTAGCTATTTAGCATAACCCACATTCAATTGTTAATCAATCTATTCCCTAGCTATCTTATTAATTGTTTTCATCATTACTCTTATCAAGGAGTTGAGTATTCTATTTTTCATAACATTTTTGTATTTTCATTTTAGTAGTTAGCATTGGTGGTTTTAGAAACCACACATCTATCAAACACTATGATTTATTTTATTGTTCAAAGATTAGTCAATCTATCTAATTAACTCTCCATATCCCTGTGGAACAAACTTGCTTACCATTTTACTATCAAATCACATTTTAAAAAGATTAAGTGGCTTAAAAGAGTTTTCAAGAATCAATCAAAAACTATATCATTTTTGTGAGTGTACGACGGCTCATCAAAAATTGGCGTCGCTGCAGGGGAATGGTAGCATTGATTACGTAGATTTACTTTTCTTAGTGTTTTATTAGTATAGTTGAGATTGTTAGTTTAGTATGCATTTTCTTTAGTTGCTCATATTGACAAGTAGTATTTAACTATAGGCTTCATTGGAATTCTTTACGTGGTAGTGTTGTGTTGTGCGAATTTCAGGAGATGGACTCTCTTGCGGAACAAATGGCAAATTTCAATAGAGAGATGACGACATTTGCCACAAGGACCTCAAGGGGAGTGGAGAGCCAGGTAAGAGCACCCGAGGAGGTGGAATTCCTTGAAGAAGGTATGGAAGACGAGATGATATGAAATCTTCAAGTAACACAAGCAACCTATGAGAAGCTCTTGAATTAGATGCCAGTCAAAGTAGGTTCATGAAGCTAGAAGAATCAATTGGTAGACTTGAAGGGCATGTGGGAAGGATTGCGAATAAGGTGCTAAGTGGAGAGGTAAAAGGCTCAAGTGACTCTCTCAATTTTGGTAGTGCAAGAGCCATTTTGAGAAGCGGGAGAGTAGGGAATGATGGAAGAAATGAGGGGGTCACTGTTGAGAACAACAACTCACCTATAGAAAGGGATGCTGAAGAAAAGGTAGTGCCAGCTAGAGAAACCATTGGTAGGGAGAAGGCTCTAATTCCAGAAGAAATAGAACCACCAAAGGGAAATCCTAGTAACAACACACCTCTTAACCCCAGTTTCTCCAGAGTACCATACCCGGGAAGGTTGAAGAAGGATAGGATGGAACAATCGTTCAAGGATATATATGATGTGCTTTCTAATGTAACAATCAATCTACCTCTTCTAAAGGCAATTCAGAAGATGTCGGCATATGGAAAGTTTTTCAAGGAGTTGAACAAGGAAAAGTATAGGTTTAAGCCGAAGAATCAAGAAAGATTGGATGAGAATGCAAGTGCAGTCATTCAGAAGAGACTCCCGCCAAAGCTAAAAGATCCAGAAAGTTTCATTATTAACATAACAATTGGTGGAGAAGGACAAGTGAGAGCTATGCTTGATCTAGGGGCAAGCATCAACTTGATGCCTTTCTCTATTTACAGAAAGTTGGGGTTGAATGAGTTAAGACCAACAAAAATGTCTCTCATTTTGGCGGATCAATCGGCTAGGCAACCTAGAGGGATAGTTGAGGATATACTTATCCAGGTTGATAAGCTAATCATCCCTGCAGACTTCGTAGTACTAGAAATGGAGACCGATCCGGATGAAAAAGACTCTGTTATACTTTTGGGACGCCCATTTATGGCTACAGCAAAGGCGGTGATTAATGTGCATGAGGGTAAGTTGACATTGAAGGTTCTTGATGAAGTGGTGGAGTATAAAGTATTCGAGTTTTTGGCTTGTCCAATTGGGGCACATGATTGCTATAGTGTGGATATCTTGGATGACATCGAGGAAGAAGCTAATATGAGGGTGTGTTATCAAGAGGTGGTAGATGAAGTGATTACTGAGGACAGTGGAATAGAGAATGGTTTGGTTGAACAAAGGGGGAGCGACAAGGATGAACCCTCCTCGAAGAAACTAGAATTGAAAGAACTCCCTTCAAACTTGAAGTATGCATTCTTAAATGATAGTCAAGCCTTCCCGGTTATCATTGCGGCTAACCTAGACCCAAGTGAGGAGCATAGATTGCTTGTGATCTTGAGGAAATACAAAAAAGCTATAGGGTGGACATTAGACGATATCAAGGAATTAGCCCAATATTGTGCATGCATAAAATCCTTTTGGAAGAAGACACAAAGCCGACTAAAGAGGCACAACGTAGGTTGAATCCGGTTATGCAAGAGGTAGTCAAAAAGGAGGTGTTAAAGTTTTTAGATGTCGGAATCATCTACCCAATTTCGGATAGCAAGTGGGTAAGCCCTATACATGTGGTACCGAAGAAATCCGGAATCACAGTTGTGAAGAATGAGCAGAATGAGTTGATTCCTCAATGGTTACAAATAGGATGGAAGGTGTGTATTTATTATAGGAAATTGAACACAAGCACTTGAAAAGACCATTTTTCCTCTTCCCTTTATTGACCAAATGTTGGAGCGTCTCTTAGGTCATAGCCATTACTGTTTTCTAGATGGCTATTCCGGGTATAACCAAATAGCCATAGCCCCTGAAGATCAAGAGAACACTACATTTACATGTCCGTTTGGCACTTATGCTTATAGGAGGATGCCCTTCGGGTTATGCAACGCACCGGCCACTTTCCAAAGGTGCATAACCTCAATTTTCTCAGATATGGTAGAAGACATTATAGAGATTTTCATGGACGACTTTTCAATATTTGGAGCTTCATTTGATGACTATTTGAAGAATTTGTCTTTGGTACTCCAGAGATGTGAGGAGACAAGCCTAGTGCTTAATTGGGAAAAATGCCACTTTATGGTTAAAAGTGGTATTGTTTTAGGCCATGTGATTTCTGAAAAGGGCATTGAGGTCGACAAGGCAAAAATTGAAGTAATGAAGAGTTTGCCTCCTCCAAGATCGGTCAAAGATATTAGATCATTTCTAGGTCATGCGGGGTTTTATAGGCGGTTCATAAAGGACTTCTCGAAAATTTCAAGACCATTGTTCACCCTCCTTCAAAAAGATGTAGAATTCAAGTTCGATGAAAAATATAGCATTGCTTTTAGGATTTTGAAAGAAGCGCTAACCTCGACTCCCATCATCATGCCACCACAATGGAGTTTCCCCTTTGAACTTATGTATGACGCCTCCGATTATGCCATAGGAGCAGTTTTGGGACAGCTCATAGAAAAGCTTCTGCATGTCATTTATTACGTATCAAGGACTCTCAATGATGCTCAAATGAACTACTCAACTATGGAAAATGAGCTATTGGCGATAGTATTTGCCTTGGAAAAGTTTAGGCAATACTTGGTGGGTGTTAAAGTTGTTGTATACACGGATCATGCTGCCATTCGGTATCTACTGCATAAAAAGGATGCAATGTAGGTACCTAGGTTTACAGATCGCGCAGCGGAAAGGTTTTTAAAATTTTTTATGCAATCATAAACTAAACTTATTTGTACAGTAATAATCGAAAACAATTAAAGAAGGTGAAACGATTTCATACCTACATAGGAGGCTCCTTTACTTTAATTCGATCTGCTCATGATTTGAACCACTTGATCTTCCTCGCTATCTCCCGGAACTGGCAACGACGTGTGGGGGCATCACGGTACTCAGGAACTTGAATGGAGGTAGTAGAGACACACAAAACAACTCTTTTGCTTTTTGTGTATAGTATGCAGCAAGCCTAAAAAAATTATTAAACCCCTTTTTTTTTTCTTGTTTGCCGCACCCTATGCCACTCTTTTCATTTTGCTTTGTTTATTATATCAGATACAAAAATGTCCCCTTTTTTTTTTTCTTCAAAATCACATATATCATATATATATAATTTTTAAACTTAAACTAATAAAATCTTGTAAGATATCAAATATCTTTTAAAGATATTAATTAATTTATTTGATTTAATTTGAATTCAAAACTCTTTTAAAGTCAAATTTAAATATTTAATTAAATGAAAATAAAATAATCAAATTATTTTTTCTTCATTCAAAATTAAATATCAATCAACACCCTCCATCTAATGATTAATTACTTAATTAAATAATTTAATTAACATAATAATTAATATTCATTAATTGAATAATCACATTATTCAATTAATTCCTGAATAGACATGTGTCACTTTTGTAACACAATTAATTGGACAATCCAATTAATTAACCGTGACCTTTGTTACCTAAATCGATCGGGCTAGCAAGGGGACCTAATGGACCCACAGTATTTTGAGCTCCAATAATCCTTAGAAATAAATAATTAAACTCTTTAATTAATATTTCATGATTATTAACTTCGGTGTTACTCCATTAAAAACCTGAAGTTGCACTCTCTCAACTGTAGACGTTTTTACACAAACCAATAATTCTTGGTGTCCATCGATATAGCTATTACATATGGTATAATCCTCTACAGGTAGTTCATAATTAGAGCTGGGTCATAATGTCCGTTATACCCCTCTAATTATATCTTTCCATTAAGTACCATTGATTCTCTAATGAACAATAAATCCTACATTCCTTACGGAATTAGGAGAGCGCTCATATTGTTCAAGCCCTGAATCAACCCTTAAGAGAACTACTATCTACTTATCACAAGAAGGAGTGGATTCCACTATTGTGTGCAGACCTTCCCAGCTATAAGCCAAACCGCGATTCCAACATACGAAGTTATTGACCGGGAATGCAACTCCGATCTCACCCATGGTATATCAAAAACCACGATCTAACCTGAATGAGTCGATAAGACACTTAGGATTAAGATCACCCATATATAGCCATCTTTTGTTGATATATATGAATCTCATCTTTTAATGGATCTTGGTGAGAGATTCATATAGATCATGGCCCAGTCCTATATGATCAAATCATATAAGGTGCCTTCATTCTCATATCTTCATATGAATGTTCTAGGATAAGATCACCGTACATTACGGAATGGACCGCAACTGTAGATTGACCACAAATAAAGTACCCAGCTTTATTTGCTATCTACGGACTCTTTAGATTGCTCGTTTCAAACTGAATCCATCTGTATATGACATTCATATACTCAGTTTGAAATTACATCTGGCAATCTTGGATGTTAAGTACACATGTTATTATAAATGTATGAGACAATTTGAATGAATAAACTACTTCTTTTATTTTATGTTCAATTCACATTTACAAATTACAAGCTTTAGGGCAAAAACCCCAACATGCGAAGCCTAGGTTGATTAGGTGGATACTTTTATTGCAGGAATTCGACCTTGAAATTAGAGACAAGAAGGGGTGTGAGAATATGGTGGCGGATCATTTAAGTAGACTAACTCAAGGAACTCTTATGGAGGAAAATGTGATACCATTAAGAGGGAGTTTCCCCGATGAACAATTGTGGGTAATACATGATAAAGAGCCATGGTATGCGGACATAGTCAACTTCTTAAATGTGATCCCTTCGAAATTGAATCCTCAAGTAAGAAAGAAGTTCATTGCTAGTACTAGATTTTACTTCTGGGACGAGTTGTACCTATTTAAGCGTGGTCCTGATCAAGTTATTAGAAGATGTGTTTCGGAAAATGAGCAAGGAGAAATTCTAAGATTTTGTCATGAACGCGAATGTGGAGGACATTATAGTGGTAAGAAGACAATGATGAAGATTCTCCAATGCGGGTTCTATTGGACAACCTTGGCAAAGGATGCTTATGTATTTTGTTTGAAGTGTGATAGGTGCCAAAGGTCAGGGAACATTGGAAAAAGAGACGAAATGCCGTTGAATAGTGAGCATGTGATTGAGTTGTTTGATGTATGGGGAATAGATTTTATGGGGTCATTTGTCACATCCCAAGGTTATAATTTCATCTTGGTGGCGGTAGATTATGTATATAAATGGGTGGAAGCAATCCCTACAAGAACGAGCGATAGCCATGTGGTTGTTGGGTTCATCAAGGAAAATATCTTCGCAAGGTTTGGAATTCCTAGGGCAATTATAAGTGATGGTGGAAGTCACTTTTGTAATAGAGTTTTCAAAACTTTGTTAAAGAAATATGGGGTTAGACATAAGGTGGCAACTCCGTACCATCCTCAAACCTCGGGACAAGTGGAGGTGAGTAACCGACACATCAAGCAAATCTTGGAAAAAACAATCAACGGGAGTAGAAAAGATTGGGCATCCAAACTGAGTTATGCATTGTGGGCATAAAGGACGGCTTACAAATCCCCAATAGGAATGAGTCCCTTCCGAATAGTCTTTGGAAAAGCTTGCCATTTGCCGGTGGAACTAGAGTACAACGCCTTATGGGCAATTCGAAAGTTAAACCTAGATCTTGACAAAGCTGGAGAAGAAAGGAAGCTACAACTCAGTGAACTTGAGGAGTTCCGGCTATAGGCATATGAGAGTGTAAGGCTTTACAAGGAGAAGACTAAATTCTACCATGATAAGAAGCTTAGAAGGAAAGATTTCCACCCAGGAATGCTAATACTCCTATTTGAGTCCCGTTTGAGGTTATTTCCGGGGAAGCTTAAGTCAAGATGGACGGGACCTTACAGAGTTGTGCAAGTGTTTATGCATGGTGCCATTGAGATTGAAAGTTTGAAGAAAGGCGAAAGGTTCAAGGTAAATGACCACCGGTTGAAGCCATATAGGGGAGGAGACCTAACTTGGGAGCCCATTTCAAACGAGGAATTGACTGATCCGCTCGAGTAACAATTGTTCTTCCTTTTTATCAGTAGATTTCATTATCATAAATGTATGTTTATTTGCATTTCTTTTCTTTTTGCTCTATATTTTTCCTTAGTGCCTTTATTTTGTTCTTGCATAGAATAAGGGTGTGGATTGGATTTTGGTAGTGGATTTAGGACATTTGTGCCTTATTGATATATGTTGATTGTTTGGATTTTGTGAATGGATGGATGAGAGGGCAATATGCCGAATTATGATATCAATTGTGATTGCCTTTGCTTTTTGGATTATTGCTTGAAATTTGTCGGGTTGCGCTTGTGAGTTTATTTATATCACCCATGAACATTGAGGACAATGTCCAATTTAGGTTTGGGGGTGCATTTGCACAACACCATTGTGCTTATTGTGCTTGGTTTTCAATTTGTGTGCTAAATTTTTTGAAAATTTTTGCGATATTGCCATATTTGAGCATGCTTTGCTTGTGGAGATTGTTCTTTACATGATGTAGTGAGGAATTGTGCATCTTTGCTAGTGTTTGGTTTAGATTAACATCATGCCACTGAGGGTGTCATTGAACAAAATGCGTTAATCTTTTTCTCTTAATGTTAAGTGAATTATCATATTTGCTTGAAGGCTAAAAATTAATAGTGGAGATTCCCGTGAGGATCACAAACATTGCCTATAAAAAGCATGCGTTGAGTTGTAAAACATTCACTTTTTAAACACTCACTCTTAAACACTCATACAAGCATGTATTAGTCTCATTTGCACTAAATGTTGTTTGCCATAGAATATTATGGATTGCTTATGGATGCCTTATTTTGCTTAGTGGACAAGCCTTTAGAAATGATTTTAGGCGATGCATGTAAAAAACCACTATTGGCCCAAACACTTCCAACCAAAGTGAATATGTGTGCTCCCAAGCCCCTTTGAAGCCAAACACATTTTAAACCTTTCATTCATGAACCACATCTACATGAACCTTATAGTGTTACAATAATTGACCTACCTTGACCAAATGATTTACTAAGGCTTAGGAAATCAATGTAAAATGTTGAACTTGAAAATGTAAGGTGTGTACCTAGGCATGTAAATGTGTACAAAGAGTCTTGCAAAGCAAGAATGTTTGAAAAGAAAAATTGAAAGAGAACAAAAGCTTGAAAAGAGTGAGAAAAGAAAAGAAAAATGAAAAGCATGAAAAGAACAGAATTGGCAAGCAAAGAAAAGCAAAGAAAAAGAGAACCAAGAAATTAGGCAAAATTGGCCTAGAAAAGAAAGAAAAGTAAATGAACTACTCAATTTGAAAATAAGAGTAGCATGCACATGTAGAATTGTGAGCCTGGACACATTGAATTGTGATCAATATGTGTGAAACTGGTTGAACTCCTAATTAGAATGTATGCCTTAGTGTAATCATTAGGTTCCTTGATATCCATCTTCCCATTCTTTGTTTCACCATGACCTTAGGCCCCATTACAACCAAAGAAAAGACCTTCATGATCTTTAGGATTGTCCATTTTGTACAATTTGGTTGATGCATGTTCTTTCTAATTCATGGTTTGCAATTCCATTCATGAGACCACTTTTCAGGAAAATGCATTTTTAATGATTATCATGTGAAATCAATTAGATGCCATAACATGAATTCATATTACACATGTATGATATTGAGTGAACCTAGGAGTCTTAGAGAAAAGAAGAGAGAATCCGGTGAGGTTTAGTATCAAAGAGAATTACATTCTAAACTAAATAGCACCTTTGCTTTGAAGCTTTGGCATTTTGAATGTGAGATCGCATTGCGTACAATCATATCTAAGGGTGGCATGTTTTTAATCTTTACTTGACAACTCTTACATGTTAAAGTCCTCACTATGGCATAACTGTTTTAATCTCTTCATTTTAGCTTCGTACATTGACCATAAGGAAGTAATAACCTTTGAAATATCTCAATGCATGTCTTTGGGGGTTGCTTGTGATTGTTTTGCTCGAGGACTAGCAAAAGATTGGTTTGGGGGTATTTGATCAAGCCAAAATTTGTATGATTTTGGCCCTCATTTCCAATTCTTTTTGCTTGATTCTCGGGCATTTCCCCGTATTTAATGGTGTTAAATTGAGTGTTTCAGGTTTTATCAGGTTTCGAGAGCAATTGGGATGAAGTGGAGGACTTGTGTGCAAAATAGCTCACAAATGGGAAGAAACAGGGCATTTTCGCCACTTAGACAAAAGGAGGTTGCTACATGGGCGCCATGGCGACAAAGGATTCTTCAAAGCATCAGAAGGTCGCCATTTGGTCGCCATTTGGTCGCCACTTGGGCGCCATGGCGACAGAAAGTCTCTAAAAGCATCAAGTGTGTCGCCACTTGGGGGTTGCCATGGCGACCTACCCCTATAAATGGTGAGCTCAATCTTCAAGGCAAGGTTGCCACTTATGGTCGCCATGGCGACCTTGATGTTGCAAGTAGCAACCTCTTTACATTTTGTGGGTCGCCACTTATGGTCGCCATGGCAACCTTGAGGTGCAAGTGGCGACCTCCACACCATTTGCTCATGGTCGCCACTTGCTAGATGGCGAAAAAGATGGTTTTCATGGCGACCTTTGCATCTAACCGTTTTACGCACCAGGGTTGCCATAGCGACCAAATAGCGAATATGGCGCCACATCAGCGAATCAAGCAGTTATCAGTACATATCCAATAGTGTGTATAAATAGAACGCCCTTCCATCTTCATCACAATCAGATCCTGAAAGAAGAGAGCACGAATTTGTATCTTTGAGATCTAGCTTTTCTCATCCATGGCACACCATTCCTCATCCTCCATTTCTCTCCTTGAACTCATCTAATCCCATCCAAACCTCACAAAGCCTTGATTCCTTCCCTACATCATTCCTTTCCCACCATTTCTCCATCCAAATTCCTTTGTCACTTCCTACCAAAACACCCAAATTCCAAGGCATATCCTCTACTTCCATTCCTTGCACTTAGGAGCATAGAGGAGAAGAATGATCAAGCTTAAAGAAGGTGACCCAAGGGTTATTTCCTTACTATTTACTTCTTTTCATTTATTGCAAATATGTGTAACTAAACCCCTAATCTAGGGGATATATTTGAGGATCAATTGGTTGTAGGTTTAGCTTAGCTTGTAATGAATCTCTTACGTGTTCTATTCATTCAAATTAATAGATTATATTCATTATGTAATTGACTTGTATATCACTTGTTAATTGCAATCTTGAATGGAGTAATTTGTTATATATTCATATGTGGATTGACACTCCTTGTGTGATTAAGAACCCATTGAATAGGATAGATTAGTGGTGGGTATATCAAACCCACTAATCTAAGCCTTTAGTGGTTAACATAATAAGATTGGTACATTAAAGTAGCTATTTAGCATAACCCACATTCAATTGTTAATCGGTCTATTCCCTAGCTATCTTATTAATTGTTTTCATCATTACTCTTATCAAGGTGTTGAGTATTCTATTTTTCATAACATTTTTGTATTTTCATTTTAGTAGTTAGCATTGGTGGTTTTAGAAACCACACATCTATCAAACACTATGATTTATTTTTACTGTTCAAAAATTAGTTAATCTATCTAATTAACTCTCCATATCCCTATGGAACAAACTTGCTTACCATTTTACTATCAAATCACATTTTAAAAAGATTAAGTGGCTTAAAAGAGTTTTCAAGAATCAATCAAAAACTATATCATTTTTGTGAGTGTACGACGGCTCATCACCCCCCCCCCCCCCCCCCCCCCCACCCCCCCCAATGTGTTTCACGCACAAGTAGCTCACGCATAGAACCATTAGGCACACACGGTTTGTTTTCTCTAAATAAGTACTCATCTAGTCTATAAAACTTTCCAAAAGCTACACTCTCACATGCCCCATAAACATTAGCAAAGTCAACATCATTGGCATACAAGTCCTTAATATATTCAAACCCTAATAATTTTGCATTCAAGGTAGAAACAAGGGCATACCTTCTGGACAATGCATCAGCCACAATATTTTCCTTACCTTGTTTGTATTTGATGACATAAGGAAAGGTCTCAATGAATTCCACCCACTTGGCATGCCTTATATTCAACTTACCTTGCTCTTTCAAGTGCTTCAATGACTCATGATCAGTATGTATAACTGTTAGGATTATGCTCAATAGCAAGAGTGTAATATTGTAATTAACAATCTTTTTCATATTAATAAAGTGATTTCTGGTTTAAACAAATCTTATAGCATTTATAGTTTAATATTATAATTGTCAAAGTAAATAATCATAAGGTCTAAAGACTATGAGAAAAGAAGAATTGTTCGTACATCTGGATATGTATGTGGTAGACACAATTCTTTAGTTAGTCTTGAATATTGTTCATAACTTAAGTTAAAGGTTGGGTACCTTTATCTTGTTAAAGTTGTAGAATTCTTTTGCTAGCATTTAAGTGGGATCAAATGAGATATGATGAGTCTAAAATCATCGGAGTGTCTTCGAGCAAAAGAATCTAGTGCACTGGGTGCATTGAACTGGATCACAATGAAATACTTTATCTATAACCGTCAGTAGATAAAAGTCTTTTCATTATCAGGACAATCGGAGAGTCTATCTTAATCCTGAGATAAATGATGGACTTATGGTTGCAAGTGATATCATTTGAGTTATCAATGAGTACGATTATATCGCATAGTCTATCCTCGATAGTTTGGTGATATTCATTTGTTAATCGATAGAGGACTTCATTTATAGATATGGACATCGTGGCTCCATTTATTAAATGAGAGTATAATATCATCATATGGATGTTTTGAGGTAATTGGATATTAAATCTCAACGTTGAGTTTTCGATAGTGTCTATTGAAAACATGGCTTCTGGACAAGTCAAAATATCCAAGTTCAAAACGTGGTCATATGAGTAAATATGGTAACTTGGAGAGTTATAGGCGGTCTATGAACTCTTGGCGATTACTGATATTAATCACGAGGATACACTATCTCCAACATGATTGTCTAGGGTATGAATGAGGAACATCTTCCTTTTCTGTCTTTATTTAAGAGTTCAATTTTAGCTCTTTAGTGGAATGAGTTAAAATTAATGGATCGGACCTAAGTAAATCATTTGTTGATTGTGATTAGGTTATGTCTATTGAAGCTTAAATTTAGATAGCCCGCCAAGATCCCCAATCCACACGGACTTGCATGGATCACTTGATATATTCTACCGGACCAATTTATGGGTCCATCTAGAATTGCATTTAATATATTAAGAATATAATTTGCACATTATTTATTTAATGGGCTGCTCAATTATATTAATATATTAATGAAAGGCATGTGGGCTTATTTCTTTTAGTAAGAATGAGTCTGGTTCACATGTGGGCTTTTTATTTAAAGTCCAATGGATTAAATGAAATAAGAAAATAATAAATGGCCCATTTCATATGAGTGGGGCGGCAAAATCATATTTAACCTAATATATTATTTTGTTTCATTGTTTTAATTAAATAAGAATTAATTAATTTATTAATTAATTGTTTAATTAAGAAACAAATCTTTTCTGATTAGGAAATATGATTCCTAAAGTTATACTATTGGTAGTAGTATAGTAAAATTAAAAGACTTGTTTGATAAGAAAATAAATAATTAATTTTATTTATTTAATCAAATAAGAAGTCTTTTTAATTTAGTCAAATAAAAGAATAAAAATATCTATGAGTTGGATTAGGGTTTGAAGTCTTAAAACTAGAAGTGAATTAGGGTGCAACTAAAACTCCTATATTTTTGGAGTGTAAATTGCGGCAACCCTAGTCCTTTTAGGGAGAGGAATTTCGGCCACCCTAAAAAGAAAGAGTGAAGAGAATTCGGCCATTAGGTGTTGTGGTGCTTGATTCAACTTTCTTCTTCTTCTTCTCAATTCATAGAAAGGATTTTTATTCTACTAAAAAAAAAAAAAAAAAAGAGTGAATAGATTATTCTTTGATGGTACACTAATTGCTTGTTCATCAATAAGCTTGTGAGTACAACATCGATTTAGGTTCACGCGAGTTTCGATCATTAGATTGAGAACTCAAAAGTGACCGGAATAATCTTAGTCTTCTTTTGATTGTTTAGTGACTAACAAAAGAAAAGAAAAGTTTGTTTGTCCATTCTCAGGTTTGCAATTCAAAGAAAAATGGAGACCACGCTCCTAGTGTTAGGATTATGCTCAATAGCAAGAGTGTAATATTGTTTTTAACAATCTGTTTCATATTAATAAAGTGATTTCTGGTTTAAACAAATATTATAGCATTTATAGTTGAATATTATAATTGTTAAAGTAAATAATCATAAGGTCTAAAGACTATGAGAAAAGAAGAATTGTTCATACATTTGGATATGTATGTGGTAGACACAATTCTTTAGTTAGTCTTGAATATTGTTCACAACTTAAGTTAAAGGTTGGGCACATTTATCTTGTTAAAGTTGTAGAATTCTTTTGCTAGCATTTGAGTGGGATCAAATGAGATATGATGAGTCTAAAATCATCGGAGTGTCTTCGAGCAAAAGAGTCTAGTGCACTGGGTGCATTGAACTGGATCAAAATGAAATACTTTATCTATAACCGTCAATAGATAAAAGTAATTTCATTATCAGGACAATCGGAGAGTCTATCTTAATCCTGAGATAAATGATGGACTTATGGTTGCAGGTGATACCATTTGAGCTATCAATGAGTACGATTATATCGCATAGTCTATCCTCGATAGTTTGGTGATATTCATTTGTTAATCGATAGAGGACTTCATTTATAGATATGGACATCGTGGCTCCATTTATTAAATGAGAGTATAATATCATCATATGGATGTTTTGAGGTAATTGGATATTAAATCTCAACGTTGAGTTTTCAATAGTGTCTATTGAAAACATGGCTTCTGGACAAGTCAAAATATCCAAGTTCAAAACGTGGTCATATGAGTAAATATGGTAACTTGGAGAGTTATAGGCGGTCTATGAACTCTTGGCGATTACTGATATTAATCACGAGAATACACTATCTCCAATATGATTGTCTAGGGTATGAATGAGGAAGCATCTTCCTTTTCTGTCTTTATTTAAGAGTTCAATTTTAGCTCTTTAGTGGAATGAGCTAAAATTAATGGATCGGACCTAAGTGAATCATTTGTTGATTGTGATTAGGTTATGTCTATTGGAGCTTAAATTTAGATAGCCCGCCAAGATCCCCAATCCACATGGACTTGCATGGATCACTTGATATATTCTACCGGACCAATTTAGGGTCCATCTAGAATTGCATTTAATATATTAAGAATATAATTTGCACATTATTTATGTAATGGGCTGCTAAATTATATTTATATATTAATGGATGACATGTAGGCTTTTTTCTTTTAGTAAGAATGGGTCTAGTTCACATGTGGGCTTTTTATTTAAAGTCATATGGATTTAATGAAATAAGAAAAATAATATTTGGCCCAATATATACATGTGGGGCGGCAAGGTGATTTAAAAGCCTTAAATATTATTTTGTTTTCATTGTTTAATTAAATAAGAATTAATTAATTTATTAATTAATTGTTTAATTAAGAAACAAATCTTTTCTGAATAGGAAATATGATTCCTATTGGTATACTATTGGTAGTAGTATACTTAAATTAAAAGACTTGTTTGACAAGGAAATAAATAATTAATTTTATTTATTAAATCAAATAAGAAGTCTTTTATTTTAGTCAAATAAGGAATAAAAGATTTATGAGTTTGATTAGGGTTTGGAAATCTTAAACAAAATAGGAATTAGGGTGCAACTAAATCTCCAATATTTTAGGAGTAATAATTGCGGCAACCCTAATTGGTTTTGGTAAAAAGAATTCGGCCACCCTAGTTAAGAAAGAAAAAAAAAGAAAATTTGCCACATATAAGGCTATTGATGATTTTCGGCCAGCCTAGGGTTTTTATGCAGAAATTTTATTTCTTCTTCTTCTTCTTCTCAACTCATAGTTAGAGATCTATTATTCTACTAAAAACAAAAGGAACATAGATTATTCTTTGATGGTATATTGTTTGCTTGTTCATTAATAAGCTTGTATATACTATATCGATTAAGGTTCACGCGAGTTTCGATCATAAGATTGAGAACTCAAAAGTGACCGGAATAATCTTAGGTTCCTTTAGATTGTTTTTGGGACTAACGAATCAAGAAAAGTTTGTTTAATCCAATCACAGGTTTGCAATTCAAAGAAAGGGAGACCACGCTCCTAGGTGATCCACGTTCGTGCTAGGATTGAAGATCTTGCGGATTACCATTGACGCAAGTCAATCGGATCACGCGACAAGAGGTATTAATCTTTTGTTTATTTTTATATCTTTAATTAATCAAAAGGGTTTAAGGTTTATAAAATTGGAAAAATTTTAAAAGCTACTCAAACTATTTTTTTTTTAGTCTCGCTTCCGCTGCGGGTACAATTTTTCCGTACAATTGGTATCAGAGCCAAGTTGAACCCTTTTAATTAATTAATGTATATATACGTGGATCGATTTCTTTTTATTGTGATTATGCATGTTTAGAAAGAGATGGCACTTTAGGTATTCGCATATATAATTACATGTGATGTATGGCTTTATATATGTTTTATATGTGGATTGTTATTGCTCGATTTTGGTCCTAGATTTTCAATGTATTTTTGGTTTTGGAATTATAACAAGAAGGGTGGTCTATCATCGCCATAATTCCTTCTTGGTAGTTGCTAGACATTTTTTTTATGTATTAAAAATTGCTGCAGTTTTTTAATGTAGGATTGGGCTGTGCATGGCATGCCCGAAATCAAGTGGCCTGCGCACGGCAGCCTTGCAACCAAGAGGGCTGCGCACGGCAGCCATGCAAGGCCTATGGGCTACGCATGGCAGCCCCTTACGTGGGGTTGTGGCCGTGCAATCCCGAGGAGGGAGGCCGGAGGATGGGCTTATGGTTGATGGGCCACTCGAAGATCTTGTATTTCTATTTCAATGTAATTTACTTGTTTTTCTAGGATGGGCCAAAATTGTTGCTATTTATTTTATGCTTAAATATTACAATATTTGTTGTTGTATGATAACATGACATATAGAATAGGAGTGCCACTCATATATCTCTTTTGGTATGAACATGCATTGAATGATTTAGGTATCTAAATTGGCATCTAGATAACTTGGTAAATCATTCTATGGGATTTAATCACACGCCTTAAATAATTGAGTGGGAGAAGGTGTTTTTGTAAAACCTATGGCTTCCAAGATTAGTTGAGCTTAATTATTTTTTTGGTAATCCCCCAAAGGGGCGTCCATGAATGGAATTAAGCAATATACTTCCTTACAAGGATAGACTAGACAATGGACTCAAACGAGATCTACTCCCAAAGGAGGGATTTTCGTGAGAGAAAATTGAGGGTCGATATCTTGGTAACACACTCAATGTAATTTTATTGATATCCTCCAAAAAGTTCTTGTCAGTAAAATTGCAAGGCTAAAATTGAAAACGCTGGTTGTTATGTTAACAATTAGGTGGGACCTAGTCTAACTAGTAAATGGTGCGAACTCCCAAAGGAGGCGTAACATTTATGGGTGTTAGATCACCGTTGAATTTTTATGATTGAGTTATTCATTTAATTCAAGATAAATATTTAAAAGTGCTTTATAATGATTATTTACTTATATATGTTTTGTTTTCATTCAGAAATCATGACCCCATCACTTATGAACATCCTGAAAGATAACACCTTAACTGGAGATAACTATGTAACATGGAAAAGGAAAATTGGGTTGTTGCTGCAAAGTGAAAAACATAAGTTTGTTCTAACTACTCCTAAACCACCTGCTCCTAATATTGAATCAAGCATAATGCAAAGAGATGAGTATGAGCAGTGGAAGACTTCGATGATATGGCCAAATGTTATATCATGGCCACTATCTCCGACGTGTTGCAACAGCAGCATGAAGGAATGGAGTCTGCTGCTGATATAATGATTTCTCTAGAGGAGATGTTTGCTATGAAGTCCAGGACGACTAAGAGAGAGGCAGTGACTGCTTTTATGAATCTTAGGATGAAACCTGGACAGGCTGTGAAGGATCACATGATGAAAGTCATAGCACATCTCAACATTGCTGAACTGCATGGCGCTGAGATGGATGGTGAGACAAAAATTGATATGGTTGTCAATTCATTGTCAGATTCCTTTGATCAGTTCAAATTGGACTACACTTTGAACAAAAAGGAATACTCCTTACAGAGCCTGATGCAAGATGTTCAAAGTGCTGAAAAGATCCTTGTGAAAGGCAAAGGTCAAGAGATTCATATGGTTGGTAAAGTTGCTACTGTTAAGGCCCGTCAAAAGGTCAAGAAACAACAGAAGAAAAAGCTGAAAGTACACAGATAATGTGTACGAGCTCGGGTGTGTTAACAATATTAATCTAGAGGGGGGGTGAATAGATTTTAACTAATTTTCACCCAATTTTCGTTTAAGGTCAATATTACGAAAATGCCCCTAATAGTCAATATAAAAACAACAAGTGTAATATGGTGCGGAATTATAAAAGACACTTGATGTATACGTGGAAAACCCAACCACTGGGAAAAAACCACGGGCTGTTTAGTGCGCCACACTTGAACCTCGAAATCCACTAATTGAAATGAAGTTTACAACCTATGTAGACCTCGTCTAACACTCCGGTCTGTAACCCCTCACTTCTACCACGCGGGCCTTTAAAAGTGGCTCTAGTCCATTTTGCTTGTGGCCTAAGCAACCTTAGCCAACAAGACTTAACTTCTCAATGAAGAGATAATACAACCTATGTGTGAATATATAAAAATACTCAATAAATGCAATAAGAGCTAGGCAACCCTATATGCTTATCTAGGATGATAATATGTCAATAAAAACACTCCTAGATATCAATAGCTAAATGACATGTCAAATAGCTTAGCTAACAATAGATTATAAAACCTAGATAGCTATCACAACACAACACTCAATCATGTCATCACAAACAATCTCTATTTTGAATATAAGATATTAATCTAAGAACATTCAAATAATAAAATAGATGCCTTGATAAATAAAACACTAAATATCAATGATAAAAGTGAAGAACATACCAAGGGAAGAGTGATGACCAAAACCCATTCAAATAAGCAAACTAACTATGCTAGAAAATGCTTAGATGATCTTTGATGCACATGTATTTGGTTTGAGTGTTTAAAGATGAGTTCTTGGTAATTTTTCTCTTGAAAAAATATTCTTAGTGAAAAATATGATATTTGGAACTCTTAGAAACAACCTAAAATCAAAGAGATGTATATATAGGAGTCATAAGTGAAGTGAGGTCGTTTTGAAAAAACGCATCAGATTTGGCCTCTTGCGCTGGTCAGCTTGCGCTTGTGACCAGCACAACATCACCAGCGCAAGGTGCAAAAAATTGCACAGGCGCTGGTGACCAGCGCTCCACACAGGCGCCACACCAGCGCCAGAGAACTGGGCGACCACTGGGCGATTTGCGCTGGTGAGATTGCGCGGGTGACCAGCGCATAGGCGCGACAGCGCACCAGCTCGAGATTCGAGCGCTCCGAAACATGACCAAACGACATCGAAACCTTTCGTATAATATATCGTTGGAAAGGTATGGAAGTCTACTTTCTACTCCAATTTATGGAATGACATTTCAATGTCTGTAGAAAAAGTTATGGTCAATGGAGTGACCAAAGGTCAGAAACGGACAACAACAGAGTTGCCCTGTTTTGTTGGTCACTTTGGAGATTTCAAAACCAATCCAAACGATCATGAAATATTACGAATAATATATCGTTGGAAAGGTATGAGTGTCTAGTTTGTCCAGAATTTTACAAAACTCAATTTGAAACTTTGTGTAAAACGTTATGGTCATAAGACCATACAAAGGTCAGTTTTGAAAAAACATTTAAATCATTGAAATCCAATATTTTGAACCTAGACACTTTACTCCAATCAACCAAACCAAATCTAACACTTATCCAAGAGAAGAATAAGACCTTCTCAAGTGGTCAGCCATCGTGCTAAGATATGCACACCATCGTACAAGCACGGACGTTTCCGGTCACACAAGCGGAAACGAATTACACCACACTTAAGGCTAACAAACATGAAGTGCAAGTGTGGGATGTGAATGCATCCTAATGCCTAACATGTCATGGCATTTTAATCCTAAGATGCAATCAATAAAATATGCAAGAAGAGATGTTTAAAAAACATGAATGCACACATATAAAAACACACAATAAACACAAGGTATGGATATGCATGGAATGTGTGTGTGTGCAACTATATCTCTTCAAAGCAAAGCAAGCACAAGAAATTTACCTTTGGTGCTTCTCCTCTTGAGGTCTTGAGGGCCTAATCTACCCTTACAACAAAACCCCCAGATGTGGTTTGCTCACGAAATAAGCCAATCAAAAACCGGGAATCCTTACAAAAGCAACTTGGGCCTACCAAGAAGGAGACCAAGAAAGTAACCAAGATCAAAGGGAAATGCTTCCTTTGTGGTGAAAAGGGACATTGGAAGAGAAATTGCCCAAAGTCCCAGAACAAGAAGGAAGAAGGTAATTTGAATTATCTTGAAACATGTTTTTTGGCTGATTCTACAGATTCTTGGATCATAGACTCAGGAGCCACTAATCATGTTTGTTATTCCTTGCAGGGGTTCCAAGAAAGGAGAAGGCTGAATAAGAATGAGATCAATTTGCGCTTAGGCAACGGAACGTTAGTGTCTGCAAGTGCAGTGGGAGATATTAGAGTTTGTTTGGATTCTAGAAGGCATTTAGATTTAATAGACGTTTATTATGTACCTCAATTCAAGAGGAATTTAATTTCAGTTTCTTGTTTGAATAAATTTGGATATTCGGTTACTTTTAATAAAGTTTTTATTATTAGTAAGAATGACAAAGTTATTTGCAAAGGTACATTGGAAAACGGTCTATACTTTTTGCATAGAAATATCTGTCACTCGTTAGACACAGAAATAACGGAACCTAATCATAAAAGAGTAAAATTATCAACAGATGAAACCTACCTTTGGCATTTACGCTTAGGTCATATTAACCTCAATAGGATTAAAAGATTGGTAAGTGACGGACCTTTGAGTGACTTAAAGGTTGATGATCTACCAACTTGTGAATCTTGTTTGGAAGGTAAAATGACCAAAAGGACGTTCTCTGCCAAAGGTGCCAGAGCCACTGAATGTTTAGGATTGATACACACTGATGTATGTGGACCTATGAGCATTCAAGCTAGAGGTGGATATGAGTACTTCATCACTTTCACAGATGATTACTCAAGATTTGGCTATGTGTATCTCATGCGACATAAGTCGGATGTTTTTGACATGTTCAAAGCATTTAAAGCTGAAGTGGAAAATCAGCTTGAGAAACACATAAAAATCTTGAGATCTGATCGTGGTGGAGAATATCTATCTGGTGAGTTTCAGCAATATCTTATTGATAATGGGATAGTTTCTCAGTTTTCTGCACCTGGTACACCTCAACAAAATGGGGTAGCAGAAAGGAGAAATAGAACTCTTTTGTATATGGTTAGGTCTATGTTGAGTTATTCAACACTTCCTATTTCTTTCTGGGGATATGCTTTACAAACTGCAATATACATTCTAAACCATGTACCATCTAAGTCTGTTCCTAAAACACCGCATGAGTTGTGGACTGGGCGCAAGCCTAGTTTACGACACTTAAGGATATTTGGATGTCCTGCGCACGTGTTAAAAGGAAAGACAGAAAAGATGGAGTCCCGTTCAGAAACATGTATATTTGTAGGGTATCCGAAAGAAACTAAAGGATATTATTTTTATAGTCCTTCAGATCTTAAAGTATTTGTTTCGACAAATGCTAAATTTCTGGAAAAGGACTATATGAATGATTTTTTGCCTAAAAGTAGAATTGTCCTGAATGAGATGTCAGGAGATACAATTCCACGAGAGGTTACACAACCTAACCCAATTGTAAGTTCTGATCCAACACAAGGTCAACAACCTACCATTCCTCGTCGTAGTGGGAGGGTTAGAACACAACCCGAAAGATACATTGGTCTGGGAGAATCTGTAGAGAATCTCCCGGATGACGATGATCCCTATACGTACAAGGAAGCTATGGAGGATGTTGATAGTCGCCATTGGCAAAAGGCAATGCAATCCGAGATTGAATCTATGTTCGATAACAAAGTCTGGTCCCTTGTAGACTTGCCTAAAGGGATAAAACCCATTGGGTGCAAGTGGGTATACAAGAGGAAAAGAGGTATGGATGGAAAGGTGGAAACCTTTAAAGCTAGATTGGTAGCTAAAGGGTATACACAGAAAGAAGGTATCGATTACGAGGAAACCTTCTCTCCTGTGGCCATGCTTAAATCCATTAGGATACTCTTATCCATTGCAGCATCTTTAGATCTTGAGATTTGGCAAATGGACGTCAAGACAGCTTTCCTTAATGGAAGTCTTGACGAAAGCATCTACATGATGCAACCAGAGGGATTCATTGAAAAGGGCCAAAAATCCATATATGGATTAAAGCAAGCATCCAGATCCTGGAACATAAGGTTCGATCAAGCTGTCAAAGGTTTTGGATTTATTCAGAATCTTGACGAACCTTGTGTATACAAAAAGATTAAAGGCGACAAGTTGGTTTTCCTGATTCTTTATGTTGATGATATACTACTCATCGGAAACAATGTAGGTGTATTGACATCAGTAAAAGAATGGTTAGCAAAACAATTTGATATGAAGGACTTAGGAGAAGCAAGTTTTATTCTAGGTATCCAAGTTATAAGGGATAGAAAGAATAGAACGATTGCATTGTCCCAAGCTTCATACATAGACAAAATCTTGTCTAGGTTTTCCATGCAGGATTCCAAGAAAGGTATGTTACCTTTCAGACATGGAATCAAGCTTTCTAAGGAACAAGTTCCTAAGAATGAGCATGAAGAGCAGTTCATGAGTAGAGTTCCATATGCCTCGGCAGTTGGAAGTCTCATGTATGCAATGCTCTGCACTAGACCAGATATTTGTTTTGTTGTTGGCATAGTTAGCAGGTTTCAATCGAAGCCTGGTCCTGATCACTGGACGGCAGTCAAGCATATTTTCAAGTATCTCAAGAGAACGAGAGATAATATGCTTGTATACTCTGGAGGGGATTTGATTCCCGTTGGGTATACAGATTCTGATTTTCAATCAGATTCTGACTCCAGAAAATCCACATCAGGGGCTATGTTTACTATTGGAGGAGGAGCAGTTATATGGAGGAGTATCAAGCAATCTTGTATTGCTGATTCCACCATGGAAGCTGAGTATGTTGCTGCATGCGAGGCTGCCAAAGAGGCTGTTTGGCTCCGCCAATTCTTGATTGACTTGGAAGTGGTTCCTAGTGCGAATAAGCAGATCACTATCTACTGTGACAACAGTGGAGCAGTGGCTAATTCGAAAAAACCAAGAAGTCACAAGAGAGGTAAACACATTGAAAGGAAATATCATCTTTTAAGGGAGATTGTTCAAAGAGGTGACGTGACGATTACCAAAATCGCGTCAGCAGAAAATCTTGGAGATCCCTTCACAAAGGCTCTACCTCAGAAGAGTTTCGATGGGCACCTAGAGAACATGGGCATGAGAGATATGACTCATTTGCTATAGCGCAAGTGGGAGATTGTTAGGATTATGCTCAATAGCAAGAGTGTAATATTGTTTTTAACAATCTGTTTCATATTAATAAAGTGATTTCTGGTTTAAACAAATATTATAGCATTTATAGTTGAATATTATAATTGTTAAAGTAAATAATCATAAGGTCTAAAGACTATGAGAAAAGAAGAATTGTTCATACATTTGGATATGTATGTGGTAGACACAATTCTTTAGTTAGTCTTGAATATTGTTCACAACTTAAGTTAAAGGTTGGGCACCTTTATCTTGTTAAAGTTGTAGAATTCTTTTGCTAGCATTTGAGTGGGATCAAATGAGATATGATGAGTCTAAAATCATCGGAGTGTCTTCGAGCAAAAGAGTCTAGTGCACTGGGTGCATTGAACTGGATCAAAATGAAATACTTTATCTATAACCGTCAATAGATAAAAGTAATTTCATTATCAGGACAATCGGAGAGTCTATCTTAATCCTGAGATAAATGATGGACTTATGGTTGCAGGTGATACCATTTGAGCTATCAATGAGTACGATTATATCGCATAGTCTATCCTCGATAGTTAGGTGATATTCATTTGTTAATCGATAGAGGACTTCATTTATAGATATGGACATCGTGGCTCCATTTATTAAATGAGAGTATAATATCATCATATGGATGTTTTGAGGTAATTGGATATTAAATCTCAACGTTGAGTTTTCAATAGTGTCTATTGAAAACATGGCTTCTGGACAAGTCAAAATATCCAAGTTCAAAACGTGGTCATATGAGTAAATATGGTAACTTGGAGAGTTATAGGCGGTCTATGAACTCTTGGCGATTACTGATATTAATCACGAGGATACACTATCTCCAATATGATTGTCTAGGGTATGAATGAGGAAGCATCTTCCTTTTCTGTCTTTATTTAAGAGTTCAATTTTAGCTCTTTAGTGGAATGAGCTAAAATTAATGGATCGGACCTAAGTGAATCATTTGTTGATTGTGATTAGGTTATGTCTATTGGAGCTTAAATTTAGATAGCCCGCCAAGATCCCCAATCCACACGGACTTGCATGGATCACTTGATATATTCTACCGGACCAATTTAGGGTCCATCTAGAATTGCATTTAATATATTAAGAATATAATTTGCACATTATTTATATAATGGGCTGCTAAATTATATTTATATATTAATGGATGACATGTGGGCTTGTTTCTTTTAGTAAGAATGGGTCTAGTTCACATGTGGGCTTTTTATTTAAAGTCCTATGGATTTAATGAAATAAGAAAAATAATATTTGGCCCAATATATACATGTGGGGCGGCAAGGTGATTTAAAAGCCTTAAATATTATTTTGTTTTCATTGTTTAATTAAATAAGAATTAATTAATTTATTAATTAATTGTTTAATTAAGAAACAAATCTTTTCTGAATAGGAAATATGATTCCTATTGGTATACTATTGGTAGTAGTATACTTAAATTAAAAGACTTGTTTGACAAGGAAATAAATAATTAATTTTATTTATTAAATCAAATAAGAAGTCTTTTATTTTAGTCTGTAAGGATTCCCATTGTTGATTGGCTTATTTCGTAGACAAACCACATATTGGGGGTTTGAATTGTAAGGGTAGTTAGGTGATTGAAGATCATGCTCAAAGGCCCTTTTCAAGACCTCAAGGGAAGAAGCACTCCAAAGGTATAATAATTAGTGTTTCTTACAATGAAGAGAAATAGATGCACACACACACAACACTTGCATAATTCTTATTCTTGAATGTGTTGTGTCTTTATTGTGTGTATGCATGAATTGCTCATTTAATCTCTCTTCATTCTTGTCCATATGGGTGCATCTTGCTTGGAATTACACATCATATTTTTCTTTTTAGGAAACACCATCAGGTGCAATTTTGCGCCCTGTTCTGCGGCCAAGGCCGCAGAAATAAGGGAGCAGAATAAGGATCAGAATTCATACTCTCTGTCCTCTTTTCTGCGCCCTTGGTTTTTGCGTTTAGGGGCCGCAAAATCTGTCAGGTGCATTTCTGCGCCCTTGTGTTCTGCGGTCAAGACCGCAGAACAGGGCGCAAAATGGGCGTTCTTTTGCAAATTTTTTCAAAACGACGTCATTTCATCTAGGGGTCCTATATAAGTATCATCTTCTTCCTTGCTCGTTTTTAAGAGCTCAAAATCAGACCTTAGAGTGAGAAACTCAAACCCTAGAGAGAGAAAGCTTCAATCTTGCTTCTTTAACTCTCCAAACCCAAAACCCATGTGCATCTAACATGTTTCATGCATCAATCTTCCATGGGTCTTCTTCATTTATGACTTGGTAAGTAGAACAAACTCAACATCTTCATTTATTGTTCTATCTTAGTCAAGACATGTCTTTTATTGCTTAGTTTAGCAAATCTTCACTCTTATTGCATATTTAGTGAAGTTATGACATGATTGGGTTTTGTTTGTGGTAGCTTACATGATTAGGATGATTTTCCCTAAATAGCTAACCCTAGAACATTCTTGTACAATTGGTTGATGATTAGGTTGATAGATTAATGTTTATTTATCTAGTCAAGCTTAATTGAATGTTCTTGTGGATTTAATTGACAATTATGTTGTTAGAAATTCTCTACAACTAATTGAGTTCACATGTTTGGACATGTTGACATTGTTTGATAGCTAGGATTGTTTTGTGATTGATAACATCTAGCTAAGCTTTATGATATGTCATTTAGCTTTTGATATCTAGGATTGATTTCATTGATATATCATCATTCTAGGTAAGCATATAGAGTTGCCTTGCTCTTGTTGCATTTTGAGTATTTCATATATTCACTTAGGTTGTTTTCTCTTCATTGAGAACTAAGTCTTGTGTTGCTTCCGGGATTAGGTTGCATAAATCACAAGCATTGGGACTAGGTTCACTTATACCGGGAGTAGGTAGGTGTGTGATTACTTCCGGGATTAGGTTGTAATCGTTTTACACATTTAGTGGATTCGAGGTTCAAGTGTGGCTCACTTACATAGCCCGTGGTTTTTCCCGTGAGGGTTTCCACGTAAATATCAAGTGTCTTTTAATTTCCGCACCATATTACACTTGCTATTGTATTTTGACTAGTGGAGGGTATTTTCGTAATCTTGACCATTAACGAAAATTTGGTAAAATTGGGTAAAATCTATTCACCCCCCCTCTAGATTAATATTGAACACACCATAATTTGTTTCAATTGGTATCAGAGCGGGTTCCTAGATATACATAGGTGATCCTTGCTCATTTTGGTGTGTTTTGCATTTGTGTGATTTTTGTTCATTCATACATTGTGCATTCATTTCATTTCATTCATAAACACAATGAGTGGAAACGGTGGTAGCAACGAGGGGGCTTCTAGCACACGTCCTCCTCTTCTCACCGGATTGAATTACTCCTCATGGAAAGGGAAGATGGAATCCTACATATGTCAACTTCATGACCGAGCATGGATGTCGGTTGAAGATGGATATGATCTTCCCATGATGACTCCTACGGGTGGAGGAGAAGAAGTTTTGAAGCCTAAGGCATAATGGAGTGCACAAGAATTTGAGGCGTCAAAATGGAATAGGAAGGCTATGCATGCCATCCTATGTGCCATGGATGAGAATCAATACAAGTTGATTCAAAACACTAGGGTTGCTAAGGAGGCATGGACAATCCTAGAAGTTGCTCATGAGGGAACCGAAGTTGTGAAGGACTCCAAGCTTCAAGTTCTCCAAACTCAATTTGAGATGCTCAAGATGGAGGAGAATGAGTGCTTCAACGACTTCGAGATCAAGTTGATGGACATAGTCAACCAAAGTCATCAACTTGGTGATCCTTATTCGGATAGGAGGATTAAACAAAAGATTATGAGATCCTTACCGGATAGGTTTGAGTCAAAGGTGACGGCTTTAGAAGAAAATAGTGGATATAAGGATATGAAGCCGAGTGAAGTCATTGGAAGACTTCTAGCCTATGAGTCTAGGAAGGGTCCTAGCACTACTCCTCCTAAAAAGCAAAAGGGTATTGCTTTGAAAGCTTCTAAGGATGAAAAGGAGGTGAAGAATGACTCGGATGAAGACATGGCCTTGTTTGTAAAAAGATTCAACAAGGTTATGAAGTTTGGAAAGAAGGGATTTGGTTTTAGAGGCCAAGACAAGAAAAAGGTTCCCTTCAAGAAGTTTGAACCAAGGCAAGAGAGGACCGAAAGGAAAGGGGTCCGTTGCTTTGAGTGTGGCGGGATTGGTCACTTTGCTCCTGAATGTGCTAATCACAAGGAAAAGAAGAAGGGAAAAGTGATGGCCGCCACTTGGAGTGGAAGTAGTGATGACTCCAATGAAGAAGATGATTCTTCGGATGATGAAGACATCATGGCTAACTTCCTAGCTTTTGCCTCTTCTCACAAGAGCAAAAGTGGTAGTGAAAAAGAGGAAGAGAGTCAAAGGGAAAGTGACTCTAGTGAAGATGACTCCGATGCTAACTCCACTAATGGATATGTGGAGAAAGAAGTGTTAGTTGAATATCTTAAGGAGTTTAGGAGCTTAGAGATGAAAACCACTAAGAAGATCAAGATGTTGAGAGAAGAAAATCTTGAGCTTTCATCTCACAATGATCTCTTAAGTGAAGAAGTGGAAAGACTTAAGAAGAGAGAAGATAAGCTAAAAGAGGAGTTAGCTTTATCTAGGAGGAATGAAGAAGGTTTGAAGAGGGAGCTTGTTGAAGCTAAGAAGTCACTTACTAGGATGGACTCTAGCACCAAAAAATTAGATCACATGCTTGGTGTTGGAAAGAGTCCATGTGACAAGAGAGGTCTTGGGTTTGAAGATTGTCAAGAGACCACCTCCTCTAAGAAGACCGTGTTTGTTAAGAGCTTGGGCAACATAGAAGCTTCTCCGGTGCACACTCCTAGGAAGAAAATAGATCTAGGACAAAGCTCAAAAAGTGCACAAGTGAAGGTTGCACCAAGGAGACAACCTCAAGCCAACATTCCTCATCTATTGGCTCAAAAAGGGAAGCAAGATAGACCGGTTCAACAAAGAAGATGGATTGAACCCTCTCAACCACAAAGACATAGGAAGACTTCCATGCAAGCTCAAAGACAAGGTTGATTCCTCAATTCATTCCAATTTGTCACTTTTGTGGTTTTAATGGTCACATAAGACCAAATTGCTTTCGATATATTAAAATGTGTAGAACTAGAAGCATGATTGAGAAGAGAAAGACTAGAGCCAAGATGCATGTTCCTAGGAATGATATGACTAATTTGCATGATCCTAGGACATCTAGAGCCCATGTACCAAAGACCATTAAGAAAGAAAATGTTGTTCTTAAATGGATTAGGAAGAATGAAAATGTTTGCCATGTTGCACAAATTGCCTTGAAGGCAAATTCTTCTAATCTTTGGTATCTTGATAGTGGGTGCTCTAGGCACATGACGGGAAACAAGAGTTTCTTTGAGACTCTTGTTATGGAGGAAGGAGGAAATGTCACTTTTGGTGATGGATCCAAAAAGAAAGTCATAGGGAAAGGAACCATTTCCGTTCCCGGATTGTCCTCTTTATCCAATGCTTTACTTGTTGATGGCTTGAAAGCCAATTTGATTAGCATTTCTCATCTTAGTGATGAAGGATATTCCGTCTTGTTTAGCAAAGAGAATTGCTCTATCTTAAAGCCCGATGGACAAACCTTATTGAAAGGTATGAGATCTAGCGACAATTGCTATTGTCTTGAAGCTAGAATAGTCTCAAACAATGTGTCCAAGGATGAGCAAATTGAGTTGTGGCATGAAAGACTTGGCCACATGAACTTTCGGGATCTACGGACCCTTGGAAAGTTTGAATGTGTGCGTGGCCTCCCTAAGCTTGGGAAGAAAGCCAATGGTATTTGTGGACCCTGTCAACAAGGAAAACAAACTAAAAGCATGCATAAAAAGGGCAAGTATCTCTCCACCAAGGAGCCTCTAGAGCTTCTCCATATGGATCTTATGGGTCCTATGCAAACCGAGAGCTTGGGTGGAAAGAGATACATTTTTGTTTGTGTAGATGATTTCTCTAGGTTCACATGGACATATTTTCTTAGAGAAAAATCCGAAACTTTTGATAAGTTTAAAATGCTTTGTACTAAACTTCAAAATGAAATGAATTCTAACATTAAAAGCATAAAACGGATTAGAAGTGACCATGGGAGGGAATTTGAGAATGCTTCTTTTGAAACCTATTGTGATAGTATAGGTATCTCCCATGAGTTTTCGGCTCCTAGAACACCTCAACAAAATGGAGTTGTTGAGAGGAAAAATAGGGTCCTTCAAGAGATGGCCCGTGTGATGTTGCTTAGCAACAATGTGTCTAGGAATTTATGGGCCGAAGCCATCAACACGGCTTGCTACATAGGAAATAGAGTTTTCCTAAGGCCCGGTACTAGGAATACCTCCTATGAGTTATGGAAAGGCAAGAGGCCAAATGTTAGCTACTTCCACACATTTGGAAGCAAATGCTACATTTTAAATGACCGAGATCAACTTGGCAAATTTGATGCTAAGAGTGATGAAGGTATCTTTATTGGCTATGCCTTGAATAGTAGAGCCTATAGAGTTTTCAATAAGAAAACTCTAAGTGTTATGGAATCATCTAATGTTGTATTTGATGATGAAAGGCTCAAGTGTAGTAATCATGAGGAGGAGGTTATTCTTAGTGATGATTCTCCTTTGGAGAAGGTTGTTGTGACTCCTAATGTGGGGACATCCAATGTTGTTGAAAATGACACACAACCTATTGATAGAGTTCCTAACTTGGACTCTAATGAACCCGCTCCATGGGTTAGAAGACTCCATAACAAAGAGGATGTTATTGGAGATGTGAATGAGGGTGTTAGGACTAGAAGGCAAATAGCTAATCGTATTAGCTTCACATGCTACACCTCTCAAATAGAACCCAAAAAGATTGATGAAGCTCTAAATGATGAGTTTTGGGTTCTTGCCATGCAAGAAGAGCTAAACCAATTCGAAAGGAATGAGGTTTGGACTCTAGTTCCTAGGCCTAAGACCACTAATGTCATAGGCACAAAATGGATATATAGGAACAAATCCGATGAGGATGGCAACGTAGTGCGTAACAAGGCAAGACTTGTTGCACAAGGGTACTCTCAAATTGAGGGTATCGACTTTGAGGAGACTTTTGCTCCCGTTGCCCGCCTAGAGTCCATTAGGCTTCTCTTGTCCATCTCTTGTGTGCACAAGTTCAAATTGCACCAAATGGATGTTAAGAGTGCCTTCCTCAATGGCTTCTTGCAAGAGGAAGTGTTTGTTGAGCAACCTAAGGGGTTTGTGGATGCACACCACCCCAACCATGTCTATCGCCTCAAGAAGGCTCTTTATGGGTTGAAATAAGCACCGAGGGCTTGGTATGAGCGCCTCACTCAATTTCTTGTCAACAATGACTACACAAGAGGTAGTGTTGACAAGACACTATTCATCAAGAAAGACAATGATGAGCTTTTTATAGCTCAAATATATGTTGATGATATAGTGTTTGGATCCACCAACAACACCAAAGTCCAACAATTTGTTGATGTTATGTCTCATGAATTTGAGATGAGTCTTGTTGGTGAGCTTAGTTACTTCCTAGGTTTGCAAATTAGGCAATTAAGTGATGGGATCTTCATATCCCAAGCCAAATATGCCAAAAACCTAGTGAAGAAGTTTGGTCTTGAGAAAGCCAAACATTGTAACACACCCATGAGCACCACTTTGAAACTAAGCAAAGATGCTAGTGGTAAAAGTGTAGAACAAACACTTTATAGGGGTATGATAGGAAGCTTGCTTTATTTGACCGCAAGTAGGCCCGACATATCCTTTAGTGTGGGTGTGTGTGCTAGGTACCAATCCGATCCCAAGGAGTCCCATCTCTCTTGCGTCAAGAGAATCATTCGATATGTGAATGGGACTTCTAACTATGGGATTTGGTACTCTTTTGACACTAATGCTAGTCTTGTAGGCTTTAGTGACGCGGATTGGGCCGAAAATTGTGATGATAGGAAAAGCACATCGGGCGGTTGCTTTTTCCTTGGAAACAATCTTGTTTCTTGGTTTTGCAAGAAGCAAAACTCAATCTCCTTGTCCACGGCGGAGGCCGAGTACATAGCCGCGGGGAGTGGATGCACACAACTCCTATGGATGAAGCAAATGCTAGTAGACTACGGATTCAACCAAGGTACACTCACTCTCTTTTGTGATAACATGAGTGCTATTAATATTTCCAAGAATCCGGTTCAACATTCTAGAACTAAGCATATTGACATCCGTCATCATTTCATTAGAGAACTAGTTGAAAATAAATGCATTGTACTTGAGCATGTAGGTACAAATGATCAACTAGCCGACTTGTTTACAAAACCTCTAGATGCTACTCGATTTAAAACTCTTAGTAGATCTATTGGAATATGTCTTGTGGAGTGATGAGTTCTAGTATTTGACCCCAATAAGGGGAGCTCAAGCAAAGAGAGCAAACTTGCATGAATTGTCATATGCAAAAAGTTAACTTCTTTTATGCTCTTTTATGATTGCTTGAGAATGCTTGGTGAATAACATTGATTAATGCTTTAATAATGTTTTTAATAACACCTTGCACGGTTGCCTAGCATGTACTGCATGATTTCTATTTTTGCTTGAGTGTGCTTATCCATTTGAGGAATGTTCTACTTGTTAGTACATGTGATTGACCTCAAATTATTCTCCATGTTCATGATTCTTTGATATGCATTCTTAAGCTCTCTCTTGAAAAAGGGCTACTGGCAATATGACGTGCAGCCGCCCAATGTAGGAAATGGCTACTCATTTGAAACCGAGTGAAAGCCTTCAAGAGAGTTACATTAGCATGATAAACAGAAATACATGCTTTCTAGGATAAAGGAGAAAAACAGAAAAGTTGAAATGTGTTTGATGATGTGTGTGATGCATTGCTTAATAAAGACCTCAAAATTGTTGATTGATGATGTGTCTTGCAATGTAGAAAAGATGATATATTTTTTGATGTGATTAGTACACTCTGCACACAAATGCTTGGATATATATCTTCTTGTCATAACAACAGGGCTCTAATTGGTTTGACTTCATTTGGAAAACCTGTTGATTGTTGCTTTGATTGATTCTTATGCATGAGCTCAATAGTGCTTGTATTACATGCTAAGCAATTTTTACACACACACACTTTTCTGTGAATAAAATCTCCTTGAATCTCTCTCAATTCTTGAATTGCATAAAGATCGTTTATATGATTATGCAAATGCCTTTTGTGCAAATAGCTCTCTTTGCTAAAGCAACCCAATAGGGGGAGCTCCTTTGCCTATCTCATGACAAAAAGGGGGAGAAGTCTTGAGAGATATAGGGGGAGCATTGTGTATGCTTTGGGGAGAAGTTTGAGAGAGAGTAACCCTTTGAGGGAGAGCATTGCATACTCATACATTGCATGATATTGTGGTTAAAAGATTCATATGCAAATGCTTGTTTTTCTTTCACTTGATCATCTCACATACACTTGCTTTGGAAGTGTAATCTAAATGTTTTGAAGGTTTGGTTATTCTACAAGAGATTGAAGACTTGAAGTTTTATTTTCTTATCTCTTTGTACTTTGTAATGTAGAATTTCCCGAAGTTTCTTTTATCTTGTGAGGATCAATGTGAGTGGTGGTTTTGTCACGAAATAGCCAAAGGGGGAGATTGTAAGGATTCCCATTGTTGATTGGCTTATTTCGTAGACAAACCACATATTGGGGGTTTGAATTGTAAGGGTAGTTAGGTGATTGAAGATCATGCTCAAAGGCCCTTTTCAAGACCTCAAGGGAAGAAGCACTCCAAAGGTATAATAATTAGTGTTTCTTATAATGAAGAGAAATAGATGCACACACACACAACACTTGCATAATTCTTATTCTTGAATGTGTTGTGTCTTTATTGTGTGTATGCATGAATTGCTCATTTAATCTCTCTTCATTCTTGTCCATATGGGTGCATCTTGCTTGGAATTACACATCATATTTTTCTTTTTAGGAAACACCATCAGGTGCAATTTTGCGCCCTGTTCTGCGGCCAAGGCCGCAGAAATAAGGGCGCAGAATAAGGATCAGAATTCATACTCTCTGTCCTCTTTTCTGCGCCCTTGGTTTTTGCGTTTAGGGGCCGCAAAATCTGTCAGGTGCATTTCTGCGCCCTTGTGTTCTGCGGTCAAAGCCGCAGAACAGGGCGCAAAATGGGCGTTCTTTTGCAAATTTTTTCAAAACGACGTCATTTCATCTAGGGGTCCTATATAAGTATCATCTTCTTCCTTGCTCGTTTTTAAGAGCTCAAAATCAGACCTTAGAGTGAGAAACTCAAACCCTAGAGAGAGAAAGCTTCAATCTTGCTTCTTTAACTCTCCAAACCCAAAACCCATGTGCATCTAACATGTTTCATGCATCAATCTTCCATGGGTCTTCTTCATTTATGACTTGGTAAGTAGAACAAACTCAACATCTTCATTTATTGTTCTATCTTAGTCAAGACATGTCTTTTATTGCTTAGTTTAGCAAATCTTCACTCTTATTGCATATTTAGTGAAGTTATGACATGATTGGGTTTTGTTTGTGGTAGCTTACATGATTAGGATGATTTTCCCTAAATAGCTAACCCTAGAACATTCTTGTACAATTGGTTGATGATTAGGTTGATAGATTAATGTTTATTTATCTAGTCAAGCTTAATTGAATGTTCTTGTGGATTTAATTGACAATTATGTTGTTAGAAATTCTCTACAACTAATTGAGTTCACATGTTTGGACATGTTGACATTGTTTGATAGCTAGGATTGTTTTGTGATTGATAACATCTAGCTAAGCTTTATGATATGTCATTTAGCTTTTGATATCTAGGATTGATTTCATTGATATATCATCATTCTAGGTAAGCATATAGAGTTGCCTTGCTCTTGTTGCATTTTGAGTATTTCATATATTCACTTAGGTTGTTTTCTCTTCATTGAGAACTAAGTCTTGTGTTGCTTCCGGGATTAGGTTGCATAAATCACAAGCATTGGGACTAGGTTCACTTATACCGGGAGTAGGTAGGTGTGTGATTACTTCCGGGATTAGGTTGTAATCGTTTTACACATTTAGTGGATTCGAGGTTCAAGTGTGGCTCACTTACATAGCCCGTGGTTTTTCCCGTGAGGGTTTCCACGTAAATATCAAGTGTCTTTTAATTTCCGCACCATATTACACTTGCTATTGTATTTTGACTAGTGGAGGGTATTTTCGTAATCTTGACCATTAACGAAAATTTGGTAAAATTGGGTAAAATCTATTCACCCCCCCTCTAGATTAATATTGAACACACCATAATTTGTTTCATAGTCAAATAAGGAATAAAAGATTTATGAGTTTGATTAGGGTTTGGAAATCTTAAACAAAATAGGAATTAGGGTGCAACTAAATCTCCAATATTTTAGGAGTAATAATTGCGGCAACCCTAATTGGTTTTGGTAAAAAGAATTCGGCCACCCTAGTTAAGAAAGAAAAAAAAAAGAAAATTTGCCACATATAAGGCTATTGATGATTTTCGGCTAGCCTAGGGTTTTTGTGCAGAAATTTTATTTCTTCTTCTTCTTCTTCTCAACTCATAGTTAGAGATCTATTATTCTACTAAAAACAAAAGGAACATAGATTATTCTTTGATGGTATATTGTTTGCTTGTTCATTAATAAGCTTGTATATACTATATCGATTAATGTTCACGCGAGTTTCGATCATAAGATTGAGAACTCAAAAGTGACCAGAATAACCTAGGTTCCTTTAGATTGTTTTTGGGACTAACGAATCAAGAAAAGTTTGTTTAATCCAATCACAGGTTTGCAATTCAAAGAAAGGGAGACCACGCTCCTAGGTGATCCACGTTCGTGCTAGGATTGAAGATCTTGCGGATTACCATCGACGCAAATCAATCGGATCACGCGACAAGAGGTATTAATCTTTTGTTTATTTTTATATCTTTAATTAATCAAAAGGTTTAAGGTTCATAAAATTGGAAAAATTTTAAAAGCTACTCAAACTATTTTTTTTTAGTCTCGCTTCCGCTGCGGGTACAATTTTTCCCTACACCTAGGTGATTCACGTTCGTGCTAGGATTTAAGATCTTGCGGATTACCATCGACGTAAGTCAATCGGATCACGCGACAAAAGGTATTCTTCTTTTTGTTGATTATATATATATGTTTAATTAATTAAAGGGTTAAGGTTCATAAAAAGGAAAAAATTTTAAAAGCTACTAAATCTATTTTTTAGTCTCGCTTCTGCTGCGTGTACTACGGTATTTTTCCATACAATAACAAACTCCTTCAGCCATAGGTAGTGTTGCCAAGTCTCTAATGCTCTCACCAATGCATATAGTTCCTTGTCATATGTTGGGTAGTTCAAGGCTGCCCCATTTAGCTTTTCAATAAAATAGGCTATTGGCCGCTTCTCCTGCATCAAAATAGCTGACGTGCACGAACGGGAGAGTTCTTTAAACTCTCGTAAATGATTGTGCGTGTGAGTGTTTTTACCCTTTCGCAAGTATACGAACCGTTAGCCACGTATAGTTGTTACGAGTAAGGGTATCATTCCCAAGAGGAGGTATGGTACACGTAAGTCGGTTCTACATCTTATGTTATATATATAATCTATTTACACTAATTACAAGTGCATGAAAAGTAAATGAGGATGGTTGTAAGCTAGCAACTACACTAATGCAAGACGATTATACTAAAATGGCATGCAAAGTAAATGGAGATTAAATTACACTAATGTGGAGAATTAAAAGTTATGCGAATCCTATGATCACGGATACACAATCTATACTACAACATCAAATTATCAACTAACTAGAGGCATGATCACAAGACAAATGTAATTAATCTAAACTAACAAAATTGGCAACTAAGGAAGCAAGTAATTAACAACTAAAGCAATACAATTAAGTTACACTAATCAACTACAACTAACTAAATTATCATTAACTAACCTAACTAACTAATTCTTGCAAAGGTTATGCAAGATTGAAGAAGCAAATGATGAGGGATAATATCAATTGATCACAATTAAGCACCTTTGTTCTATGGCATATTCAATTCAATCACTACCACTCAAATTACCATCAACTAATGGTTATAGAATGACAATAAAAAAGGGGTTTACAACCTAGAACATGAGAACTAGTCAATAAGCATAGACATGCAATTACTAACCCAATCCTCTCCACTAGATCTAATCAATGTTGTAAAACAATAATACATGTTACAAATGATTAATCAACAACATTTATTCATTCAATCTAATTCAATTCAACATTTAATAACTCAAGATGGATAAAGTAAAGGTAAGATAAATTAATTACAAGATGAATATATATAAAATCCATCCCTCAACATTGAAAGTGTTTTACACATACTTGTTTCATGAACTACAAATAAGAGAAGAGAAGTAAGAGAGTAAGAAGAACCCACAAGTTTGTAAGCTTCTTGTCTTCAATCAAGCACCAAGCCTTCTTCTTCTATCTATGAAATCCACATGAAACCATGTAGCGTTGAGGTGTGGTAACTCTAAGCTATTCTAAGGTAATTTAGGTAAATTGTTGGATATTAGGGATTGTGTTTAAGTGCACAAAAGAGGTATATATATAGGGGAGGTTTGGGCATGTTTTGGACGAAATTATCTCCCAAGTCGGTTTAGCTCATGGGTTTGGATCCACTGGCTCTCTGGTTTCTTCTTACGGACGGAAGTCACGATGGATTTTAGAGTTTGGCTGTGAGTTCCGTCCCTTTTGAAAATGTATAATTTTACCATTATACGCATGGGTGTCTTTTAAAAATGACATAGAGGGTGTGTGAATGGATTGTTAATCCGTTATTACCAAATTTTCGGATTAGTCAATATTACAAATATAACCCCAAATTCACAAAACAATAATCAAGTGTAATAAGGTGCGGAATTATAAAACGACACTTGATTTTTACGTGGAAACCCTCAACAGGGAAAAACCACGGGCTATTATAGTGCGCCACACTCGAACCTCGAATCCACTAATTGTGATAGCGTATACAACCTAATCCCGGTTTGACGGCCTAATCCCGGCCTATATCCCGCTACCACTACCCGTAGGCCTGTAAAAGTGGACCTAGTCCAATTTGCTTGAGTGACCACCTAATCCCGGTGTACGACCTAATCCCGGTCTATCACACAAGACTTACTTCTCCGAAGAGATCAACACCCTATGTGAATATGCAATGATATCCAAATATGCAATAAGAGCTAGGGTACTCTAGATGCTTACTTAGGATCATATGATGACAATAAAATCAATCCTAGATATGAAAATAGCTATATGACATGGCATACAACTTTAGCTAAGTAGAGGATAACCAATCCTAGATACAAAGCTATCAAAAACAATCTCAATCATACAAAGAGATCAATTAGCTAGATGTTAGATAAACATGTAAAATCCTAGCTATCAAAAATAACCCACAAACATTCAAAGGATTAACTAGTTGATTAAACAACAATCTATCAACCTAGTTATCAATAAATCACACAAGAATGTTTATGGCATAACTTTTAGGCAATAATGACCTAATCAAATAAGCTATGTAAAAATAAACCCAATCAACACATAATCTCAATCATGTATGTAGAAATTACTCAAGAACATACAAGTAATAAAAGAGATAAAATTGATAAGTAAAAACACTAAAATTAGATGAGATTAGTGTTCAACAAATCATACCATGTGTGTTGAAGAAGACCCATGCTCAAATGATGTTGAATGATGCAAGATGGAGATGGGTTTTGGGTTTAGAGAGTTAAAGAAACAATCTCGGTGCTTTCTCTCTCAAGAATATGGAGCCTCTCTCTCTAGGGTTACATTTTGTGGCTCTCACCTCAAAATGATGAGAAAGATATGTATTTATAGTGCTTAGATGATAGCCCTACAAATATCATGAATATTGCTCCAAAAATGAGCCAAATCGGACTCCAAATGAGTAAGATATGGCTAAATTACGAAACAGGGGCGGAGCATTGCGCTGGTCGTCAGGCGCAGCCACACCAGTGCCACACCAGCGCTACATCTCTGGACCAAAAGCGCTGGTCGAGTAGCGCTGGTCACGAGCGCAATCACACCAGCGCATAGGCGCGACAGCGCAACAGCTCGAGATTCGAGCGCTCCAAAACATGATCAAACGACATCGAAACCTTTCGTATAATATATCGTTAGAAAGGTATGGAAGTCTAATTTCTACTCCAATTTATGGAATGACATTTCAATGTCTGTAGAAAAAGTTATGGTCAATGGAGTGACCAATGGTCAGATTCGGATAACAGCTGTGATGCCCTGTTTTAGTGGTCACTTTGGAGATTTCAAACCCAATCCAAACGGTCATGAAATATTACGAATAATATATCGTTGGAAAGGTATGGGTGTCTAGTTTGTTCAGAATTTTACAAAACTCAATTTTAAACTTTGTGTAAAAATTTATGGTCACAAGACCATACAAAGGTCAGTTTTGAAAAACATTTAAATCATTGAAATCCAATCTTTTGAAACTAGACACATTACTCCAAATAACCAAACCAAATCTACCACTTATCCAAGAGAAGAATGAGACCTCCTCAAGTGGTTAACCATCGTGCTAAGACATGCACACCATCGTGCAAGCACGGACGTTTCCGATCACACAAACGGAAACGAATTACACCACACTAAAAGCTAACAAACATGAAGTGCAAGTGTGGGAATTAAATGCAACCTAATGCCTATCATGTCATGGCATTATCATAGAATAAGATGCAATCAATTCAAACAAGCATGAATAAAATTCATGACTTTGCATCCTAATGCCTAATCATGTTATGGCATTTCAATAAACTAGATGCAATCAAAATAAACATGCATGAAGAGATATTCAACAATTATGAATGCACACATATGAAAACACACAACATACAAATATAGAAATATGCATGAGTTGTGAGTGTGTGCAACTATGATCTCTTCAAAGCATGTAAGCACTAAAATATACCTTTGGTGCTTCTTCACTTGAGGTCTTGAGAGGGCCATTGGATGATCACCAATTCCTAAGCTACCCTTACAACAACCCCAACATGTGGTTTGTCCACGAAACAAGCCAATCAATAAATGGGAATCCTTACACCTTTGCTTCATGAGAATGATCCCTCGGTATGAAACCGCTGAGTCTCCGTTGGTTTGGACGATTTTGGGTGGCCAAGAACCCACTGGAAGTGAGCTTGAAAGGTTGCTTGGCCATGGAGGTTAGAGGACTTGGAGGAGATGGAAATCACGTGCATAGGAAGCTCAAGTGGGTCCATTGGGACCGCTGGGAAGTGGGCTACTTATCTAGGTAGGAAATCACCAAAAAAAGGTCGAAAAACTATCAGAAATGGGCTGGAGAAGGTCGGGTCACGACCAGGTTAGATGCGGGTCGAACTGGGTAGCGTGGGTCGTCGAGTCTGGTTGGCTGAAGGTAGAAGACGATGTGACATCAGCCTTGCGTCATGCTGACATGCGTGCCCAAAACAACACCATTCATGCTAGTGACGTGGCTACTGTTGTGCGTTTGGCTAGCAAATTATAGTTTGCCCCCTGATCTTCTCCTTAATCATAGAATCTTCAATAATTACCCAAATATTGCACTTTAGCCCCTGATTTGTCCAAAATGACAACAATGCCCTTGAATTCCTCTATTTACCTTAAACACTTATTTTATCCATTAAATACCCGGTTTTACTCGAGAAACAAGCACAAAGTAATAGGAATTAGGGGTATAAAATAGGTACTTTTATACCCCAATCAAACCCCCAAACCTAACTTTTGCTAGTCCTCAAGCAAAACAAAACGAAAACTAACAAAATAAACAACTACTAAAGCATAAATAAAACATAAACTAAGCTTGTCCACTGTCGTGGAAGAAACGATGGCACTTAGCACGTGCCATAAGCCTTTTAAACCCCTAGGTGTCCCTAGTAGAAGGAGTGTAGTCTCCTGAGGGTTTACCACTACGATACCCACAAACATAAAGCTAAAAATTAAAAACTACAATTAAAAACAATTTGCGAAGCCATACAAAATTGAGATATCAAAAGAGTAGTGCGTATGAGGAGCAACATATGTGAAAACTACTGAGTGGAGGGTAACCTAAAGTCATTCAAATTGAATGAAACACATAATGTAAATCTCACACTCAAAATGTCATAGCATCAAATACAACACACTCTAATGCTTCGGATGTAATTCGCCTCGACTCTAATCCTCACTGGATTTCTCTCTATTTTTCTCTCAGAGTCCTAGGCTCACTCTCTATCAAACACATGCGATTTGGAAGTTATGTAAATGGCAATCAAAGATGTAACGCATGTGAGTATTCGAAATAACACACATTTTAAATGAATTGATCTCATGAAGGAATTGAATGCCATGAATGTGGTAGAGCATATTAAACTTATATTCCCGAAATAGACTTTCTTTAAGATCAATCAGACTCTCCCTAATTCATAATTTGGCCATCAGTGATATGTGGTGAATGGTATAGTAGGTATGGGATATGGAAAGTATATGGAAAGTTACTAATCAAGCCAAGGTGTTTATACATTACATTTTAGAATTATAAGCTCTATATAATTAAACTTTGCATTTTCAAACAAGCGTCTAGGCTACAACTTTAATTTTGATTTGTGCTAATTGGTTACTCTAACTTTGAGTAACATTGCAATGAAGTACTTAGGCTTTAAGTTTATTTTTAACACTTAATTTTTGAAAGCCTTTCTTTTAGCACAAACATAAAGTATGCCTCAGTACACGCTTTTACAGATTTTAGAGCTTATCAATTGAATCTTCTAATTTGTACACCTTGACAAGATTAATAACTAAGGTAAGGCTAAGCATTTAGGTTAGTGGTTTGTGGTGGTATGTGGGAAGGTTAAGTGTTTGGATAAGTGTTTTGGCCACAATTTAAACAATGAAGCATATAATAAGGATACGGATGTGTTTAGGATTAGTCATGAAACACTAACAAAAGTCCTAATATCATTTCTAAAAGTTCGTCTACCATGGGAATGTGAATTCAATATGTTATCCATATTTATGAATGTTCTATGGCAAACAATGCAATTGATATGATGAGATCACAATGAAACATATTCGAAGAGTGTTTAGGAATAGAAACATAATTACCCTCAGAAATGAACACTAAGGCACAAAAATCACGAGTAGTCTCCACTATTAATCCTAACAATTGAGTACGGAGTCTCGTCCACTTAGACACTAAGAGAAAGGGACTAAATTCACATCATGTGAAGCAATCCTAGACTAACAAAAGTTAGCCAAGACTCAGCTATTAACACATGCGGAAGACTCCTCAACGGCATAATTCAAAACATCTCATTCAAACAATTTTTTTCAAAGATAGCTCGATTCGCAAAAATTTTAAAATTTTTGACAAAAAAAAAATATAAAAAAAAAAAACACAAAAAACAACACTAAGGCGTCCACACCCCCAAACCTAAACTCGACATTGTCCTCAATGTTGAAAAATTGAAGTACATGGACAACGAGTTCATTGGTTTGAAAATCCGGGCACAAACATACAAACACATATGTACAATACAACATGTATAAAAAAAAACACATATGTACAATACAACATGTATAAAAAAACACAAACTTTAAAGATAAAAATAACAAAAATACCATGTGAAGAAAGCATCTAAAAATGGAGGACGACATTTCAAGAAAACTGTCAACTTTTGAATTCAAACAACGTCTGCTTTTTAATGCATATTTTCAAAGATGCTTAATAAAACTTGTTAAAATTTTGACACAAGAATATAGACATGCAAATGAACACTTTTTATGAAGAAAATATTTTAAAATTCAAATCGAAAAAGTGTGAAAAAAGACGTCGAAAACAGGTCACGTGCAGAATTTTGAAAACAGGGCACTTTCTTGACCTTCGGTTGAAGAAATACTCATAACTTTTAAACCACCGCCCAAAACTTTACATTCTTTATATCGTTGGAATTTTAACGAAAAAACGATGAATGCAACATGGGTGGAAAAATTTATTTCTTCACCGATTAGTACAGTTTTTAAGAAACATTTCACCTCAAAAATTTAAAACAGAGCATCTTCACAAGGTTTGAATAAAAACACGAAAATCAAAAACAAAAATACACAATAACATAATATACAATCCTAATATCTACAACTAACATGTAAACACATATTTACAATCCTAAATATCCACCACTAATCACATCACAACAACCAATCCTAGTCACTAGGCAAAAACAACCAATTCACACTCTTAAGCTAAGCAAGAGATATCAACTTGAAGTAAAAGCTCAAAAGTAAGAGATTGGACCTTTGATTTCGCATTCGTAGGATGGTGTGGCTTCGTGGTATGGTGTGTTGATGCATGGTGTGTCGCGGCTTTGTTCCCGCGGTATCTTCTCACGTAATTCTCAAGAATCCACCGCGAGTTCATACTTTCTGTATGGCGGGCTCTTTACCGCGGATTGTGAAGTCAGGGAGATGCCTCCAGATAATGCCGCGGCTTCGTGTCTTCTGGCCAGTAGGCTATGTCATGCGGATGTGAAGTCATAGAGGTGTCCGTAAGTTTCCTTCCATCTGGACCGTTGGTTCTTTCCCGCGGATGGATCTTGCACAAGGTTCAAGAGAACCCCGCGGCTTTGTTGAGCAGGTAAATTCCCACGAACTCATCCCGTGGTGGGCATTTCTTCTTGATTCTAGCCCCCTCACATAGAAAAATAACACCAAAACTACCACAGACACATGCTAAATGAATAATTAAGGAGTCAAAACCCCCAAACCTATCTATTTCCATGCATCTCATCATGATATGTGGATAAATAGAGACTGTAGACTCTTAACACTAAAATAATTAAATGTACAAAATAATTACAGATTAAAAAGTCCTTAAATAAAAATAAAAATGAATGTCCATTATGTGTGTCCTTTCCTTAAAGCCTGCACATTAACAAACATATCAAAAGGTTCATATGTTCAATGATATTCGCAAATCACTCAAAAAATCATCATGCAATTCATGGAAGTCTGAAGGTGTTTCTAATGGAATAAGAGATTTATGGTTTTTCACAACCCACGCCATATCACTTGGTGTGCTTGTTCCATTAACACAAGGAATTTTTCTCTTATGTACAAGTTTATCCTTTCAAACCCAAACTTGTCTAGGTTCTCTTACAACTCTCCTAGGTGTGACATTCCTAGTTTTGCAAAATTCAATATACTTTAAGCACTCGGCCATCTTGTGGCCTTAATTGAGCAAAAATAGCACTTAGGAGAATAAGTTGGAGGAGTACCTTTGTTCTCACTCTTACTATTTTTTACCTTCTTCTTGGGTGGCCTTTGGATGGCATGCATCATCATGGGAAGTGCAAGGCTTCCTTAGTTCTTCTTCTTGCTCGGTCCCCGTCTTGGTCAAGGTTTAGAAAGTGTTGTTAACATTGTCTATCTCCACAATCATTGCATTCTCCTTGACCCTTGAGGTCTCCAAGGCATTGTCTCTCATGTCAAGCTCTTCTTGCATCTCTACTAATGCCTTATCCCTCTTCACTACTTCCAATTGCATTTCATGCAATTTCCTAGCGAACTCTTCCTCTTATTCTACAATCAATTTGGAGAGAGCTTGTGATTTTTGAACTTTTGAGTCTCTCTCTCCTTCAAGTGAGTCAACCATACGGATCAAGTCCATGTTCTCCTTGATCACATATGTTAAATCTATCCTTTCTTCTTCCTCCTCCTTCTTTAGCTCATCTACAAAATTCATGAAAATCCCATATATGTCGTCTTCTGAGCAACTTGGAGTTGGTACCGGTTCAGGCACCTCTTCATGTGAACACGAAGGATAGGTTGATTGAGAGACTCTTGGAGGCTCTTCCTTCTCTTCTTCGACCTCTTGTAAAATCTTGCTCAACTGAAATCCGACCTTGTCTACGACTTCTACTATGTTAAGCATTCTTCGTTCGATCAATGAGAAGTTGTCATGGTTGCTCCATTGATGGTCTTGCCATTCTTGTTTATAGCTTTCTTGATTGTTGTACTCTTGATAAAGGTACATGGGAGGTATCTCTTCTTCATATTGCGGCACTTGCTCTCCTTGTGGACCCAAATCCATCATGTGTTCATTCCACCCACAAGGCGGATAAACTACAGCTAGTTGCTACTCATATTGTTCCAAAAGAGTCTTCACCACCTTTGATAAGTCGGCCAATTGCATAGCTAACATCGAGTTTCCCCACTCCATGTCAATTTAAAATTCTTAAACAATCAAACAAACTAAACAAGAATCACGTCGACAAGATTGAAATGAAAAATAAAAATATAAAATAAAAATAACTAAAAATGACAAAAATAAAATAAGACTAGACCTACAAAAAGGTACCAATGCTCCTCGGCAGCAGCACCAAAAACTTGACACGCACGAACTGGAGAGTTCTTTAAACTCTCGTAAATGATTGTGCATGCGAGTGTTTTTACCCTTTCGCAAGTATACGAATCGTTGGCCACATATAGCGGTTACTAGTAAGGGTATCATTCCTACGAGGAAGCATGGTACACGTAAGTCGGTTCTACGTCTTATGTTATTTTATAATCTATTTACACTAATTACAAGTGCATGAAAAGTAAATGAGGATGGCTGTAAGCTAGCAACTACACTAATGCAAGACGAGTATACTAAAATGCCATGCAAAGTAAATGGAGATTAAATTACACTAATGTGGAGAATTAAAAGTTATGCGAATCCTATGATCACGGATACACAATCTATACTACAACATCAAATTATCAACTAACTAGAGGCATGATCACAAGACAAATGTAATTAATCTAAACTAACAAAATTGGCAACTAAGGAAGCAAGTAATTAACATCTAAAGCAATACAATTAAGTTACACTGATCAACTACAACTAACTAAATTATCATTAACTAACCTAACTAACTAATTCTTGAAAAGGTTATGCAAGATTGAAGAAGCAAATGATGAGGGATAATATCAATTGATCACAATTAAGCACCTTTGTTCTATGGCATATTCAATTCAATCACTACCACTCAAATTACCATCAACTAATGGTTATAGAATGACAATAAAAGAGGGGTTTACAACCTAGAACATGAGAACTAGTCAATAAGCATAGACATGCAATTACTAACCCAATCCTCTCCACTAGATCTAATCAATGTTGTAAAACAATAATACATGTTACTAATGATCAATTAACAACATTTATTCATTCAATCTAATTCAATTCAACATTTAATAACTCAAAACGTATAAAGTAAAAGTAAGATAAATTAATTACAAGATGAATATATATAAAATCCATCCCTCAACATTGAAAGTGTTTTACACATACTTGTTTCATGAACTACAAATAAGAGAAGAGAAGTAAGAGAGTAAGAAGAAACCACAAGTTGGTAAGCTTCTTGTCTTCAATCAAGCACCAAGCCTTCTTCTTCTAGCTATGAAATCCACATGAAACCATGTAGTATTAAGGTGTGGTAACTCTAAGCTATTCTAAGCTATTCTAAGGTAATTTAGGTAAATTGTTGGATATTAGGGATTGTGTTTAAGTGCCCAAAAGAGGTATATATAGAGAGGGGAGGTTTGGGCATGTTTTGGATGAAATATCTCCCAAGTCGGTTGAGCTTGCGAGTTTGGATCCCCTGGCTCGCTGGTTTCTTCTTGCTGACGGAAGTCGTAGTGGATTTTAAAGTTTGGTCGCGAGTTTCGTCCCTCTGCTTCGCAGTAATGATCCCTTGGCATGAAACCGCTGAATCTCCACTGCTTTGGACAATTTTGGGTGGCCAAGAACTCATTGGAAGTGAGCTTGAAAGCTTGCTTGGCCATGGAGGTTGGAGGACTTGGAGGAGATGGAAATCACGTGCATGAGAGGCTCAAAGTGGGTCCATTGGGACCGCCAGGAAGTGGGCTACTGATCTGGGTAGGAAATCACCTGAAAAATGGTTGAAAAACAGTTGGAAATGGGCTAGAGAAGGTCTGGTCATGACTGGGTCAGATGCGGTTCGAACCGGGTCGCGTGGGTCGTCGGATCTGGTTAGCTAAAGGTAGAAAACGCTGTGACGTCAGCCTTGCGTCATGCTGATTACTTATTAAAGGAGGATAAAGATTAGATGTCTACTTGCTTCCTAAGACTCTCACACATGTCTAAGAATGTAATATTTCCTGTTCCGACAACTTGTGAAACAAATCCCGAAAGTATTTACAGATTTTATGACTGACTGATCTAACCTTTGGGTACTAAAATAGGCATAACTTCTTCTAGAAATATCGGCTCGAAAAACCGTTAATTGGGTTGGAAACTAGACTTCCGGGTCTTCAAATCTATAGGTGGCAGGGCACATTTTTTAGTTGGAGTTAAGAGATATGTCCCTTGCAACACGGCTCATCTATACTATTACGGGCTACCACTGTGACTACCGCTGTGAAAGCCACATCGGTTATCACTGTGGTCTTCACTGTTCTTGAGAGCGCTTTGGGTGCTGCTTTGGAAATTCATAGTGGTTTTCATTGTGGTTAATGGCAAATTGCATAAAAGTCCCTTGAATCATCTAAAATTGCTCTTTTCCTCTGAAATACTTCAAATACATCACTTGGATCCAACAACCAGAAAATGCTCAAACACACAAATTAAAACCCTAAAAGACTTGAGAAACAAGCAACTGATTGGAGGAATGGGGATCAAAAACATATACAATAAATGATCGATCAACCCCATATGGGGAACTCAAGCAAAGAGAGCAATTGCTTACTTGTCGCATGCAAAAATTTGAAAATTTTTATGCTTCTTTATTAATTGCTTGAGTATCTCGATTGCACATATGCTTATATGTTTTTTTTTCTTCATTAAGTGTGAACCATTGCTTTAATTGCAATCCATGTCATATTTATATTCAAACATGCATTTTTGGACTAAGAGATTTACTTAGGAAGTACTCTTTGAATAACCTATAGTTATCTCCATGACATGATGATTCTTTAAATGACATGCTCAAAATGAAAAAGCATGAAATTCTTATGACATGCTAAAAAATGAAAAGCATGAATTGATGATTGCTAATTCTTAAATGCAAAACTTGCGTGAAAAGCAATAATGAGACTTCAAATGAATAAAGGATCTTGTATCCGTTCAAAGGATGTTAAAATCCAATGTCTCTCTTTATTTATTTGTTAAAACATGGCTACTATCATACGAGTATCTTACCTAGAAAAATCGAATAGGGTGCAAAAGTCGCTCATGCCATGTTTTGCTTAGAAAGCTGGATACAGTTGCCTACTAAATTGAAATCAATGAAAACTCTATATCCTTGCTTTGATTCATGACAAATGGTGAAATTGGTTTGAATTCTATTAGGAAACTTTTGTCATTTGCTTTGCCAAATATCATTGTATTTTGGACATGAATGCAACATGTCTTGTATGCAAAGCATCTTAATTACATATTTTCATAAAATAAATCTCATTGGTTCTCTCCAATTAATTGAGTTGCATAGAGTAGCTTATATGATTATGCAAATGTCTCGTACGCTACTATCTCTCTTTGCTAAAATGACCCGGTTGGGGGATATTCCTTTGCCTATCTCATGACAAAAAAGGGGAGTAGTATGTGGCAAGGGAGATTGCTAATTGTAGTAGCAAATTCGCATGTTGGGGAGATTGTAAATTTATGGGAAGTAACCCATTGAGGGGGAGTATTGCATTACATATTCATTGCATGACGTTATGTGTTTTCTTCAATGCAAATGCTTATTTTGATTTCAATTGATCACCTCACATACATTTGTCTTGGAAAGTGTAGAAACTTTGTGTTGAAGGATTGGTTATTCTACAAGAGATTTAAGACTTGAAGCTCTAACTTTTAAATATCTCTTTGTAATGTAAACAATCATTGTTGACCTTTAGTTTTATTTTTGTTGTGAGGATCAATTGTGAGTAGTGGTTTTGTCATGAAATAGCCAAAGGGGGAGACTGTAAGTTCCTCGTTTTTTTATTGACTTATTTCGATGACAAACCATATTTGGGATTATGTTGTAAGGGTAGCTTAGGTGCTTAATTATTGGAGATCGTGCTCAATAAAAGGCCCTCTCAAGACCTCAAGATGATAAGCACTTCAAAAGTAAATCACTTGTGCTTAATCTCATTGAAAAGACTTTGTTGCACACACACAAAACTCATGTATTTTAGTATTTGTGTTTGTTTTGGCATGGCTAGTAAAATCTCATTGTATTTCAAATAATTATATTTTTGAGATTTTTAATTTTTTACTAGTCCAACCATGTGTGGATTTGTCCCTAGATGAGTTCCGAGTGATTCGGAGACTTGTCTATGTGTTTCGGATGATTTCCGAGACATTTGGGATAGTCCGTGTTTTTATCGGAAACCAAAATTGAATTCCGAGCTTCGAGTGGCAAGTTATATAATTTCCCTTGTTTATGATTGAGTCCGGGTCTATATTTCAAAGACAGAATATAATTCCAAGTTCCAAGGTCAAAACTGGACCGAAGAACGCTCGAAACGGAAATCGGCTTGGTATGGCATGAAAGCCGCACCAAAAGAGGTTTTGTCATGAAGGCACGCGAATCACGCCGCCCTAATGGATTTTTGTTTTGTGCATAGCATGTACATAAGTCTTGGTGTGTCATGCTCTTTCCTTTACATGTGTTGATTTGAGGTGTCTTTCCATTGGGTGTGTGTCTTCCCTGTGAGCTCACCTCACTGGATAAATCTCTTTCTTTAATTTTTCTCTAGTTTAAAGCGGTGTAGGATTTTTTTTTTTTTTTTTTTTTTTGGTGACCTAATATATATCGATTCTCTTCTCTTCATCAAACATAGAGCAAAAATATATATTTTTGAGAGACAAAAATATTTTCAAGAGAGAAACTCCCAAGAACTTTTCTTTAACTCTCTAAACTCATTTTCATGTGCATCAAACATCATCCGAGCATCATCTAGGATCATCTATGAGGTATCTAAGCATGGGTCTTCTTCAACACACATAATTTGGTAAGTTGAACATCATACTCATCCATTTTTGTGTTCTTACCTTTCAATTAATCTCATTTATTACTTGTATGGTTTTAGATTAAATTATATTTGACAAGATTGAGATTATTGTGTTAAATATTTGTGTGTTGTATTGTGATAGCTATAACCTAGGATTATTTTATCTTATATAGCTATGCTTTATGCCATGACATATAGCAATTGATATTTAGGATTGATTTAATTGTCATCATTTAATCCTAAATAAACATTTAGTGTAACCTAGCATTAATTGCATATTTGGATTAATTGCATATTTGGATATCATGCATATTCACATAGGTTGATTAATCTCTACATTGAGAAGTAAGTCTTGTGGCTAAGGTTGCTTAGGCCGCAAGCAAATTGATCTAGGGTTGCTATTAAAGGCCTACGGGTAGTAGTGGTAGGTGAGTGATCGTGTAGGGTTTGACATGATCAACCTAGGTTGTGGACACCGTTACAAATAGTGATTTCGAGGATCGTGTGTGGCTCACAAAACAGCCTGTGATTTTTCCTTGTTGAAGGTTTCCACGTAAAAATCAAGTGTCTTTTAAATTTCGCATTTGATACTTGATTTTATATTGTGACTAGTTTGGGGCTTAAATTTGAATATTAACTAATCAAGAAAATTTAGTAATATAACTTGATTAAAATCTATTCACCCCCCCCCCCCCCCCCCCTAGATAGTTTTATACACAACGGTTTATTTGTTTCAGACCTTATGTATGGGTATGAAGGCATGTTTTAATAACTAGGTTGTTAAATTGCATTGTAACATCTAGTTAGGAATTTTTTGTGTGGTCTTACGCATTGTTGCATTTTAAATATTGTCATATATTCATTTAGACCTTTTATTCTCTTAAATTAGTCAAAGTTTTGTGGCTACATTGTAAGGAAAAATTGTACCCGCAGCGGAAGCGAGACTAAAAAAAAGTTTGAGTAGCTTTTAAAATTTTTCCAATTTTATGAACCTTAAACCCTTTTGATTAAGTAAAGATATATAAAAATAAACAAAAGATTAATACCTCTTGTCACGTGATCCGATTGACTTGCGTCGATGGTAATCCGCAAGATCTTCAATCCTAACACGAACGTGGATCACCTAGGAGCGTGGTCTCCCTTTCTTTGAATTGCAAACCTGTGATTGGATTAAACAAACTTTTCTTGATTCGTTAGTCCCAAAAACAATCTAAAGAAACCTAAGATTATTCCGGTCACTTTTGAGTTCTCAATCTTATGATCGAAACTCGCGTGAACCTAGATCGATATAGTATTCACAAGCTTATTGATGAATAAGCAACTAGAATACAATCAAAGAATAATCTATGTTCCTTTTGGTTTTAGTAGAATAATAGATTTCTGACTATGAGTTGAGAAGAAGAAGAAGAAGAAAAATCTGCACACCAAACCCTTGTGGTGGCCGAAATTATAAGTTGCCTTATATAGGTGGCCAAATTTTTCTCTTCCTTTTTGCCCTAGGGTGGCCGAAATCTCTACCAAAAATAATTAGGGTTGCCGCAATTTTTACTCCTTAAATATTGGAGATTTAGTTGCACCCTAATTCCTATTTAGTTTAAGATTTCCAAACCCTAATCAAACTCATAAATCTTTTATTCCTTATTTGACTAAAATAAAAGACTTCTTATTTGATTTAATAAATAAAATTAATTATTTATTTCCTTGTCAAACAAGTCTTTTAATTTAAGTATACTACTACCAATAGTATACCAATATGAATCATATTTCCTATTCAGAAAAGATTTGTTTCTTAATTAAACAATTAATTAATAAATTAATTAATTCTTATTTAATTAATAAATTAATTAATTCTTACAATGAAAACAAAATAATATTTAAGGCTTTTAAATCACCTTGCCGCCCCATATGTTATATTGGGCCAAATATTATTTTTCTTATTTCATTAAATCCATAGGACTTTAAATAAAAAACCCACATGTGAACTAGACCCATTCTTACTAAAAGAAACAAGCCCACATGTCATCCATTAATATATAAATATAATTGTGCAGCCCGTTATATAAATAATGTGCAAATTATATTCTTAATATATTAAATTGCAATTCTAGATGGACCCTAAATTGGTCCGGTAGAATATATCAAGTGATCCATGCAAGTCCGTGTGGATTGGGGATCTTGGCGGGCTATCTAAATTTAAGCTCCAATAGACATAACCTAATCACAATCAACAAATGATTCACTTAGGTCCGATCCATTAATTTTAGCTCATTCCACTAAAGAGCTAAAATTGAACTCTTAAATAAAGACATAAAAGGAAGATGCTTCCTCATTCATACCCTAGACAATCATATTGGAGATAGTGTATCCTCGTGATTAATATCAGTAATCGCCAAGAGTTCATAGACCGCCTATAACTCTCCAAGTTACCATATTTACTCATATGACCACGTTTTGAACTTGGATATTTTGACTTGTCCAGAAGCCATGTTTTCAATAGACACTATTGAAAACTCAACGTTGAGATTTAATATCCAATTACCTCAAAACATCCATATGATGATATATTATACTCTCATTTAATAAATGGAGCCACGATGTCCATATCTATAAATGAAGTCCTCTATCGATTAACAAATGAATATCACCAAGCTATCGAGGATAGACTATGCGATATAATCGTACTCATTGATAGCTCAAATGATATCACCTGCAACCATAAGTCCATCATTTATCTCAGGATTAAGATAGACTCTCCGATTGTCCTGATAATGAAATTACTTTTATCTACTGACGGTTATAGATAAAGTATTTCATTGTGATCCTGTTCAATGCACCCAGTGCACTAGATTCTTTTGCTCGAAGACACTCCGATGATTTTAGACTCATCATATCTCATTTGATCCCACTCAAATGCTAGCAAAAGAATTCTACAACTTTAACAAGATAAAGGTGCCCAACCTTTAACTTAAGTTGTGAACGATATTCAAGACTAACTAAAGAATTGTGTCTACCACATACATATCCAGATGTATGAACAATTCTTCTTTTCTCATAGTCTTTAGACCTTATGATTATTTACTTTAACAATTATTAAACTATAAATGCTATAAGATTTGTTTAAAACAGAAATCACTTTATTAATATGAAAAAGATTGTTAATAACACTATTACACTCTTGCTATTGAGCATAATCCTAACAATCTACCACTTGCACTATAGCAAATGTGTCATATCTCTCAAGCCCATGTTCTCTAGGTGCCCATCGAAACTCTTCTAAGGTAGAGCCTTTGTGAAGGGATCTGCTAGATTTTCTGCTGACGCGATTTTGGTAATCGTCACGTCACCTCTTTGAACAATCTCCCTTAAAAGATGATATTTCCTTTCAATGTGTTTACCTCTCTTGTGACTTCTTGGTTCTTTCGAATTAGCCACTGCTCCACTGTTGTCATAGTAGATAGTGATCTGCTTATTCGCACTAGGAACCACTTCCAAGTCAATCAAGAATTGACGGAGCCAAACAGCCTCTTTGGTCTTTGGCTGCCTCGCATGCAGCAACATACTCAGCTTCCATGGTGGAATCAGCAATACAAGATTGCTTGATACTCCACCATATAACTGCTCCTCCTCCAATAGTAAACACAGCCCCTGATGTGGATTTTCTGGAGTCAGAATCTGATTGAAAATCAGAATCTGTATACCCAACGGGAATCAAATCCCCTCCAGAGTATACAAGCATATTATCTCTCGTTCTCTTGAGATATTTGAAAATATGCTTGACTGCCGTCCAGTGATCAGGACCAGGCTTCGATTGAAACCTGCTAACTATGCCAACAGCAAAACAAATATCTGGTCTAGTGCAGAGCATTGCATATATGAGACTTCCAACTACCGAGGCATATGGAACTCTACTCATGAACTGCTTTTCATGCTCATTCTTAGGAACTTGTTCCTTAGAAAGCTTGATTCCATGTCTGAAAGGTAACATACCTTTCTTGGAATCCTGCATGGAAAACCTAGACAAGATTTTGTCTATGTATGAAGCTTGGGATAATGCAATCGTTCTATTCTTTCTATCCCTTATAACTTGGATACCTTGAATAAAACTTGCTTCTCCTAAGTCCTTCATATCAAATTGTTTTGCTAACCATTCTTTTACTGATGTCAATACACCTACATCGTTTCCGATGAGTAGTATATCATCAACATAAAGAATCAGGAAAACCAACTTGTCGCCCTTAATCCTTTTGTATACACAAGGTTCGTCAAGATTCTGAATAAATCCAAAACCTTTGACAGCTTGATCGAACCTTATGTTCCAGGATCTGGATGCTTGCTTTAATCCATATATGGATTTCTGCAACTTGCATACCCTTTCCATTTGGCCCTTTTCAATGAATCCCTCTGGTTGCATCATGTAGATGCTTTCGTCAAGACTTCCATTAAGGAAAGCTGTCTTGACGTCCATTTGCCAAATCTCTAGATCTAAAGATGCTGCAATGGATAAGAGTATCCTAATGGATTTAAGCATGGCCACAGGAGAGAAGGTTTCCTCGTAATCGATACCTTCTTTCTGTGTATACCCTTTAGCTACCAATCTAGCTTTAAAGGTTTCCACCTTTCCATCCATACCTCTTTTCCTCTTGTATACCCACTTGCACCCAATGGGTTTTATCCCTTTAGGCAAGTCTACAAGGGACCAGACTTTGTTATCGAACATAGATTCAATCTCGGATTGCATTGCCTTTTGCCAATGGCGACTATCAACATCCTCCATAGCTTCCTTGTACGTATAGGGATCATCGTCGTCCAGGAGATTCTCTACAGATTCTCCCAGACCGATGTATCTTTCGGGTTGTGTTCTAACCCTCCCACTACGACAAGGAATGGTAGGTTGTTGACATTGTGTTGGATCGGAACTTACAATTGGGTTAGGTTGTGTAACCTCTCGTGGAATTGTATCTCCTAACATCTCATTCAGGACAATTCTACTTTTAGGCACGAAATCATTAATATAGTCCTTTTTCAGAAATTTAGCATTTGTCGAAACAAATACTTTAAGATCTGAAGGACTATAAAAATAATATCCTTTAGTTTCTTTCGGATACCCTACAAATATACATGTTTCTGAACGGGACTCCATCTTTTCTGTCTTTCCTTTTAACACGTGCGCAGGACATCCAAATATCCTTAAGTGTCGTAAACTAGGCTTGCGCCCAGTCCACAACTCATGCGGTGTTTTAGAAACAAACTTAGATGGTACATGGTTTAGAATGTATATTGCAGTTTGTAAAGCATATCCCCAGAAAGAAATAGGAAGTGTTGAATAACTCAACATATACCTAACCATATCCAAAAGAGTTCTATTTCTCCTTTCTGCTACCCCATTTTGTTGAGGTGTACCAGGTGCAGAAAACTGAGAAACTATCCCATTATCAATAAGATATTGCTGAAACTCACCAGATAGATATTCTCCACCACGATCAGATCTCAAGATTTTTATGTGTTTCTCAAGCTGATTTTCCACTTCAACTTTAAATGCTTTGAACATGTCAAAAGCATCCAACTTATGTCGCATGAGATACACATAGCCAAATCTTGAGTAATCATCTGTGAAAGTGATGAAGTACTCATATCCACCTCTAGCTTGAATGCTCATAGGTCCACATACATCAGTGTGTATCAATCCTAAACATTCAGTGGCTCTTGCACCTTTGGCAGAGAACGTCCTTTTGGTCATTTTACCTTCCAAACAAGATTCACAAGTTGGTAGATCATCAACCTTTAAGTCACTCAAAGGTCCGTCACTTACCAATCTTTTAATCCTATTAAGGTTAATATGACCTAAGCGTAAATGCCATAGGTAGGTTTCATCTGTTGATAATTTTACTCTTTTATGATTAGGTTCCGTTATTTCTGTGTCAAACGAGTGAGAGATATTTCTATGCAAAAAGTATAGACCGTTTTCCAATGTACCTTTGCAAATAACTTTGTTATTCTTACTAATAATAAAAGCTTTATTAAAAGTAACCGAATATCCAAATTTATTCAAACAAGAAACTGAAATTAAATTCCTCTTAAATTGAGGTACATAATAAACGTCTATCAAATCTAAATACTTTCTAGAATCCAAACAAAACTTTAATATCTCCCACTGCACTTGCAGACACTAACGTTCCGTTGCCCAAGCGCAAATTGATCTTATTCTTATTTAGCCTTCTCCTTTCTTGACACCCCCGTAAGGAATAACAAACATGATTAGTGGCTCCAGAGTCTACGATCCAAGAATCTGTAGAATCTACCAGAAAAACATGTTTCAAGATAATTCATATTACCTTGTTCCTTTTTATTCTGAGACTTTGGGCAATTACTTTTCCAATGTCTCTTTTTACCACAAAAGAAGCACTTCCTTTTGATCTTGGTTACTTTCTTAGTCTCTTTCTTGGTACGCCCAAGTTGCTTTTTCTTCTATTATTCCTTGACCTTCTGACGGGTCTTAATAGTAGCAACTTTACCAACCATATGAATCTCTTCTAGAGACATCATCATATTAGCAGCAGACTCTATTCCTTCATGCTGCTGTTGCAACACGTCGGAGATGGTAGCCATTTGGCCATCTCATTAGAGGTCTTCCACTGCTCATACTCATCTTATTAGATTCATTAGTAAGAGCATGTGGTTTAGGAGTAGTTAGAACAAAATTTATATTTTTTTTCAGCTTGCAGCAACAACCCAATTTTCCTTTTCCATGTGACATAATTATTACCGGTTAAACTTTTATCTTTCAGGATGTTCATAAGTGATGGGGTCATGATTTCTTAATTAAACAAAAATTAATATAAGTAAATAATCATTATAAAGCACTTTTAAATATTTATCTTGAATTAAATGAATAACTCAATCATAAAAATTCAACGGTGATCTAACACCCATAAATGTTATGCCTCATTTGGGAGTTCGCACCATTTACTAGTTAGACTAGGTCCCACCTAATTGTTAACATAACAACCAGCGTTTTCAATTTTAGCCTTGCAATTTTACTGACAAGAACTCTTTGGAGGATATCAATAAAATTACATTGAATGTGTTACCAAGATATTGACCCTCAATTTTCTCTCACGAAAATCCCTCCTTTGGGAGTAGATCTCGTTAGAGTCCATTGTCTAGTCTATCCTTGTAAGGAAGTATATTGCTAAATTCCATTCATGGACGCCCCTTTGGGGGATTACCAAAAAAATAATTAAGCTCAACTAATCTTGGAAGCCATAGGTGTTACAAAAACACCTTCTCCCACTCAATTATTTAAGGCGTGTGATTAAATCCCATAGAATGATTTACCAAGTTATCTAGATGCCAATTTAGATACCTAAATCATTCAATGCATGTTCATACCAAAAGAGATATATGAGTGGCACTCTTATTCTATATGACATGTTATCATACAATAACAAATATTGTAATATTTAAGCATAAAATAAATAGCAACAATTTTTGCCCATCCTAGAAAAACAAGTAATTACATTGAAATAGAAATACAAGATCTTCGAGTGGCCCATCAACCATAAGCTCATCCTTCGGCCTCCTCCCTTAGGCTTGCACAGCCCACAACCCCACATAAGGGGCTACCTTGCGCAGCCAATGAGACCACACAAGGCTGCCATGCGCAGCCCACCAAGGTTTGGGCTTGCCATGCGCAGCCCAATCCACTCCTAGGGTGCGCACGGTGCTCGTTCTCGGTTCCGGTTGCTTCGTTTTTCTTCGTGTCTTCAAATCTTCAACACCCAAATATATTACAGCGATATAAAATAATAAATACTGCAGTATTCCTTTTTTTTTTTTTTTTAATCACTGCAGTATTTTTACATAAAAAAAAAAACTGCACTTAAAAATAAAATTAAAAAAAAAACTGCAATAGTATTAAAAAAAAAAATACTGCACATATATAAAAAAAAATAAAACCTAGCAACTACCAAGAAGGAATTATGGCGATGATAGACCACCCTTCTTGTTACAATTCCATAACAAAAATACATTGAAAATCTAGGACCAAAATCGAGCAATAACAATCCACATAAAAACATATATAAATCCATACATCACATGTAATTATATATGCGAATACCTAGAGTGCCATCTCTTTCTAAAACATGCATAATCACAATAAAAAGAAATCGATCCACGTATATATACGTTAATTAATTAAAAGGGTTCAACCTAGGCTCTGATACCAATTGTAGGGAAAAATTGTACCCGCAACGGAAGCGAGACTAAAAAAAAGTTTGAGTAGCTTTTAAAATTTTTCCAATTTTATGAACCTTAAACCCTTTTGATTAATTAAAGATATATAAAAATAAACAAAAGATTAATACCTCTTGTCACGTGATCCGATTGACTTGCGTCGATGGTAATCCGCAAGATCTTCAATCCTAGCACGAACGTGGATCACCTAGGAGCGTGGTCTCCCTTTCTTTGAATTGCAAACCTGTGATTGGATTAAACAAACTTTTCTTGATTCGTTAGTCCCAAAAACAATCTAAAGAAACCTAAGATTATTCCGGTCACTTTTGAGTTCTCAATCTTATGATTGAAACTCGCGTGAACCTAGATTGATATAGTATTCACAAGCTTATTGATGAATAAGCAACTAGAATACAATCAAAGAATAATCTATGTTCCTTTTGTTTTTAGTAGAATAATAGATTTCTAACTATGAGTTGAGAAGAAGAAGAAGAAGAAGAAAAATCTGCACACCAAACCCTTGTGGTGGCCGAAATTATAAGTTGCCTTATATAGGTGGCCAAATTTTTCTCTTCCTTTTTGCCCTAGGGTGGCCAAAATCTCTACCAAAAATAATTAGGGTTGCCGCAATTTTTACTCCTTAAATATTGGAGATTTAGTTGCACCCTAATTCCTATTTAGTTTAAGATTTCCAAACCCTAATCAAACTCATAAATCTTTTATTCCTTATTTGACTAAAATAAAAGACTTCTTATTTGATTTAATAAATAAAATTAATTATTTATTTCCTTGTCAAACAAGTCTTTTAATTTAAGTATACTACTACCAATAGTATACCAATAGGAATCATATTTCCTATTCAGAAAAGATTTGTTTCTTAATTAAACAATTAATTAATAAATTAATTAATTCTTATTTAATTAATAAATTAATTAATTCTTACAATGAAAACAAAATAATATTTAAGGCTTTTAAATCACCTTGCCGCCCCATATGTTATATTGGGCCAAATATTATTTTTCTTATTTCATTAAATCCATAGGACTTTAAATAAAAAGCCCACATGTGAACTAGACCCATTCTTACTAAAAGAAACAAGCCCACATGTCATCCATTAATATATAAATATAATTGTGCAGCCCATTATATAAATAATGTGCAAATTATATTCTTAATATATTAAATTGCAATTCTAGATGGACCCTAAATTGGTCCGGTAGAATATATCAAGTGATCCATGCAAGTCCGTGTGGATTGGGGATCTTGGCGGGCTATCTAAATTTAAGCTCCAATAGACATAACCTAATCACAATCAACAAATGATTCACTTAGGTCCGATCCATTAATTTTAGCTCATTCCACTAAAGAGCTAAAATTGAACTCTTAAATAAAGACAGAAAAGGAAGATGCTTCCTCATTCATACCCTAGACAATCATATTGGAGATAGTGTATCCTCGTGATTAATATCAATAATCGCCAAGAGTTCATAGACCGCATATAACTCTCCAAGTTACCATATTTACTCATATGACCACGTTTTGAACTTGGATATTTTGACTTGTCCAGAAGCCATGTTTTCAATAGACACTATTGAAAACTCAACGTTGAGATTTAATATCCAATTACCTCAAAACATCCATATGATGATATATTATACTCTCATTTAATAAATGGAGCCACGATGTCCATATCTATAAATGAAGTCCTCTATCGATTAACAAATGAATATCACCAAGCTATCGAGGATAGACTATGCGATATAATCGTACTCATTGATAGCTCAAATGATATCACCTGCAACCATAAGTCCATCATTTATCTCAGGATTAAGATAGACTCTCCGATTGTCCTGATAATGAAATTACTTTTATCTACTGACGGTTATAGATAAAGTATTTCATTGTGATCCTGTTCAATGCACCCAGTGCACTAGATTCTTTTGCTCGAAGACACTCCGATGATTTTAGACTCATCATATCTCATTTGATCCCACTCAAATGCTAGCAAAAGAATTCTACAACTTTAACAAGATAAAGGTGCTCAACCTTTAACTTAAGTTGTGAACGATATTCAAGACTAACTAAAGAATTGTGTCTACCACATACATATCCAGATGTATGAACAATTCTTCTTTTCTCATAGTCTTTAGACCTTATGATTATTTACTTTAACAATTATTAAACTATAAATGCTATAAGATTTGTTTAAAACAGAAATCACTTTATTAATATGAAAAAGATTGTTAATAACACTATTACACTCTTGCTATTGAGCATAATCCTAACATACATATGGTAGTTTCACAAGCAAGTGAAGTCTTACAACCAAATGGTTGGTTGGCAAGCATTGTCAAGTGCCACTGTAAAAGGTCCATGGGAGTAGACTAGGAGGTGCTCACGCCAAGAGTAGTAGATCGGGGGATATCACTAGGGATTGAACTAAGAGTGGTGAGTAGTAGTGTCTATAACCTGAGGTTGTTGAGAGTGAGAGTTCGTATATCGCTTGACAGTGTAACTTTCTTTTCATATAGTGGATTTATGTGGCTCAAGTGGCTAGCGTAGCTAGTCCTGTGGTTTTTCATAATTGAACAGTTTTCATGTAAAAATCAAGTGTTCTTTAATTTCCGCACTTTACTTGATTTTTGTTGCATGTTTGTTTTGGGTTTTATTGTTAATATTGACTAATCGAAAAAGTTGGTAATAATCGATTAACAACCCATCCCCCCCAGTTAGTTTAGACACATATTATTTATTTTCATAATGAACTCACGGCTTCCTCATGGCGATTGGAGGAAGCCACGGCTTCCTCCATCACATCTATAGAAAGCAGAGTTCCTCTAGATCGGAGGACAGCACTTCCTTCGTAGTTGAAGTTGGCCTCCTAAATTTGTTTTACTATTTTTATTTTAAATATAAAAAATAAATAGATTGAAAAGAAGTAGATAAATAAATTTCTTGGTAGAATGAAGGAAAATGGAAAATGAGTAGCCATGAACAGAACATAACAGAAGAAAAGAGAATGTGGAGAAGAAATTTGTAGAGCCGTAAAGAGAGTGGATGAAATTTCTGATGTGGCAATGTTGGTGTTGGGTTTGTAAAATTGATAATGTGGCAAAATTTGATTGGCTGGGCATGACAATTCAGTTATTGCCCAAGAGGTACTAAAGTTTCTCTCATCTTTGGCGACCTTCATTGTGATTTGTGGAGGCCAAGAAGTGGGCTCCATTTTTGCATTATTTTTAGATATTTTATAAATTTTCAATTAATGTTTTTTTTTATTTTTTTATACAAGGGTACTTTGCACATTTCTCAAGCTAAAATGGGTCAGACTTAAGAATGGCAATGGGCTGGGTTCAGACAGGTTTTGCTTGGCAAAATTTAAACCCAAACCCACAAAACTTTGTGTCTACCAAACACCCACACGAAAATAAACGGGTTCAAGTTCGGGTGCCGGTTTCACCCGCAGGTTTGGGGGACACCTAAACCCACCCATGAACCCGTGAAAGAAGCAAGTCCACTGGTCAAACCTGTGAACCCGCCAAATTTTTTTTTTAAAAAAATATTTCTATATTATTTAAATATAAGAAATATTATAATTTTAAAGAATAAAAACACTTAATAGATTGAAATGTTTACATTTTATTCTCTATATAATTAAAAAAAAATTGAAGTTTAAATTTATAAAATTTTAAATAATAAAATATTATATAATTTTTATTATCCGCGGGTTCACAGGTTCGCGGGTCACCCGTGGGTTTGTTTTCCAAACCCACACCCGAACCCGCTAAGTTTTTACTTATATGGATTTGCGGGTCATAAATTCACCAACCAAACCCTCTTCAAGTAGGTTGAGTTCGAGCGGATCCCACAGGTTCCGGTTCAATTGTCATCCCTAATCAGACTAACAAAAAGCTTTAACATCGTTAAATCTAAAGGATGTTTGTGTATAATATGCAAACACTCCCATTTAGGTGTAACAAGGCCAAACCTTAAGGAGTCCAGTGTAATTTACCCCTTCTATATATTACAAACCCGAAAAACCCTAGCAACCTCTTCTTTTTACTCATTTTCACTTCTCGCCGTCGCAGAAGAACAAAAAAAAAACCCCAAATCGAAGATGGTGTCCGGTTCCGGGATCTGCACGAAGAGGGTGGTGGTGGACGCCAGGCACCACATGCTCGGCCGCCTCGCCTCCGTGCTGGCCAAGGAGCTCCTTAACGGCCAGAAAGTGGTGGTGGTCAGGTGCGAGGAGATTTGCATGTCCGGCGGTCTTGTGAGACAGAAAATGAAGTACATGAGGTTTTTGAGGAAGAGAATGAACACCAAACCCTCTCATGGTCCCATTCACTTCCGTGCTCCTGCCAAAATCCTCTGGCGCACCATTCGTGGGTATGTTTTCTCATTTTTCATGGGTCTTTTTTAAACCAGATCAATCTTCGTTTTTTTTTTTTTCCATATATATTTTATATCTGTGGATTGGATGTGATGAATTTCTATCTGGGTATTGCTCGTTTGACGTATATTGTTGAAACCAAATGGAACATGTTTTTTTTTTTTTTAGTTTGATCTCGGTTGTTGTTAAATGTGATTATTTTGCTTTAATTTATGATTTAGTATGTTATTTGCTACCCAAGTTTAGCTGTAAATCAAATCTAACATTTTTATTTATGTTGTTACATCCGGTAATCGATAAGTGTTCTGTGGAAGTGTGATAACCATTCAACCAAGTTTGTAATAGTTGTAGTTGAAACTCTGTTTATCCCGTTGTCTATTTTATTGGATTTGCAGGATGATAATCGGGTATTTGGTTTGTGTATGGTAATTAAAATTGTTTGGCTTGGCTGTAGGATGATTCCCCACAAGACCAAGCGTGGAGCTGCCGCCCTTGCTCGTTTGAAGACTTATGAAGGAATTCCTCCTCCTTATGACAAGATTAAGAGGATGGTCATTCCTGATGCTCTCAAGTAAGTTTCTGCGATTTTGAGTATCATTGTTTGCTTATGATTTTGCATTTTCCACCCATTTTGAAACTTTCTTCCATTCTTGTATACATCTAAAAATTGGTTGTTTTGAATATCAGGGTCTTGAGGCTTCAAAAGGGACACAAATACTGCTTGTTGGGCAGACTTTCTTCAGAAGTCGGGTGGAACCACTTTGACACCATCAAGGTAAGAACCTAATTGCTAGGCTATCTTTTTAGCTTAATTTGGTTTTATCTCATTAGTTGGCCATAACTATGTTCTTATCTCTTATGCTGATTTTTTTTCTCATTTGGTATGTGGTTAAAGTACTATGATTTCATAATGCTATGATGATTTGAGTAGACATGCTTTAGGCATTGCTTGGCAGTTGCTATATTTGAGTGTTTTGTTTCCATATAGTTTATGAGTGTCATTTTTTGATCCGACTCACAAACAACTCGAACTCAATAAGAAGTGAGTAGGTTTGAGTTGGCTTAATTGTGATTATTGACTTGCAAAATCTGAAATCAGTGCATAACATGTAATCAGTCTGTTTGTAACCTGATCTACAATAACTAGTTTTAACTGGCATTTTCTTATCTGAACTAAAACTAAAGTGAGAGGTGAAATTAAATATAATTTATTCTCAAACAATCATAGAATCTGATCTAATATGATTTGGAAATAACATTTTTACTTTTCATTACATGCTTATTAGTTGGGTCATTTCTTAAGTGAATACTTTGTCTTTCATGTTTAGGATTTTAATTTTATTAATTAAACTCTTTAGATGGATGCACTAAATACCCTTTGGATACAACTGAACTTTGCCTACCTGCATGAAATTGGTCATACATATTCACGGCATGATGCTGTTTATTATTCAATATTCTGTTAATTGACATTATTAGACTAAATGTTTGCTTTCTGTGGCATCTTGGTATTTTAGTTGATACAAATCTACATGTTTGTCTGCCTACCGCATTTAATTTCTGCTACTGACTGTTTAGTCAACTTGGTAAATGGTAAAACCTTGAATAATGATTTTGACACATTTTAATGTTTAATGCGATCATACTTTGGATTAGGTTGGTAGCTTATATGCCTATATCGTTGATAATTGTGAAGTGATAGTTTGCTTGTTTCTCTTTGAATCAAGTTGTACCTAATGGATATACCTCCAGATTAGCATGTATTCATGCTTGGTCATGACTGACATTTGCACCTCTCTGTATGAGGGCTCTCAGACTTTGGAAAATCCTTGTAAAATTTAAATTTGAAAAATCAAAGAGACTTGGGATCGCCATAACTTTGAGGCATTAGTATGGCATTTGTCTGACTTATGTGATATTTTTTGTTCTTTGTAGGAGCTTGAGAAGAAGAGAAAGGAGAGGGCTCAGGTAACATACGAGAGGAAGAAGCAATTGGCTAAACTTAGGGTGAAAGCAGAGAAGGTTGCGGAGGAAAAGCTTGGTCCCCAGCTAGAATTTATTGCTCCAATCAAGTATTGAGTAACTCATAGATATAATGTGAGAGGTTTTGCTGCCATGATTATATTTTGTTTTTCAGCTTGTAACTAATGGATGGATCATAGTTCAATTTGTGCTAGTTTTGTTTGAAGTAGATGCTATGCCATATTTTTCAGCACAGTTCGTTCAAATTATCTCCTATATTTTTATTGGCCTAATTTCCTGAAAATATTTGAGATTTAACTGTTTTGGTTGTGACTTTTTTTTTTTCCTTTTTGGTGCATTTCTTGTTGCTTTCTGGTTATTCTTATATTTCTACTATAGACTGATAATTTCATCTTATTATATAAAATCATGTTCCGATTCACAGCTCATCCAGTTATCTCACGTATCTGCAACAAATTTAAACCTCTATAATATACAACAACTAAAATCTTTGAATGACATAACTGTTAATCCTACTTGTCAATCATGTTTGTATGGGGAACTGTTCATCCACGTGTATCCCAAATGAACTGTTAAGTGCATTGCTGAGGTTGATCTTCAGAAAAGTTAAATAATCAATCAAAAGAGAATGGCTGAATGGTACATGATTTTTCAAGAATGTAAGGGTTTTTATGGAATTTCATCTTAATCAAACGATATTTAATTAGAATGATGCTATTAATAATCCATTAATAAGAGTGTTATATACACTTTCTTAGTCTACTCTCTGTTCATGTGTTGACATGTGAATATCATTAATTTCTTAACATTAAATTTGTAGCCTTTAATAAATAGCTTCCGTTTTCATTTTATCCACAATGCAATTATACAAACCAACAACTTATTTTCTAAATTACTCTTTTTCTTTAACTTTAATATATTGTTATTTAATATTAGTTTTTTTTTTTAATTATTTTAAATATATGTATTGCTCATATATCTATTTCTTTTTTACCAAATTTACTTAAACAATTTTTTTTACATCATTGGTTAACTTGATGATTGTTGTATAAAATAAATAAATAGTAAAACAAATTATAGTTAAATAATTTAAAAATATATTATAAAAAATTCATAAGACAATATCAGTAAAACTTAATATCTATGTCTAAATTAAAAATTAAAAATAAAGAAAAAAAAATCTGATGTTAAGTAGATACTTACATATTTTTTATCTTTTAATTTAAAATTGATTTGTTTTAATTTGACTTAATTTGTCTATCAATCTAACCAGATTCATTATCTAAATCTTAAAAGATAAAAATTTTGGTTCAAACACATATACAATTATAGTAGACCCAATAATGGTAACTGAGGTTTACGTTCTTCGCCTTAAAAATTAAAATAATAAATTTTGGTTTATATCAATTTTTTATAATATATTTTTAAACTATTTAACTATAATTTATTTTACTATTTATTTATTTTATACAACAACCATCAAATAATGAAATTTGGTGAAAAGAAATATCAGAGCAATTCAATTTGGGATTGTATACTCAATAAATTAAAAAAGTTGTAGAGTCTTAAAAATATGGCAATGTTAAAGTTAAAGGAGAAAGGCAATCTAGGAAATACGTTGTTGATATGTATTGTAAATAAAATGAAAAATGAGGCCATTTATAAAGGCTACAAATTTAATGTGAAAAAATTAATGTTGTACATATGTCATCAAATGAACAGAGAGTGTGTTGATAGAGTGGGTTGAGAGAGTGCATACAGCACTCCTCATCCGGTAGATATCTTTCTATAGTCAATTTTTTTTATATATTTTATAATATGATAATTTTATCCTAATTAAAATTACTAAAAAAGATAAAGAAATTCTAAATACAATACAAAACAATTAAACTAGACTCCTAACATTAATTCTTCTATGCAAACCCTAAAACACTTTATTTCTTTCTTTTTTAACGTCATTAAGTTTTATTTGATTTCAAAGTGATGAGAATGATTTACAATAAGAAATAAACAGAATTTTCTCTCATGATGATACTCTTTTCAAATTGACAAGAGTTATGTTGTATATGGTACTGTCTTTACAAGCCTCCAATATATCAATAATCATACATTCACATGCATTGGTTTGACACCATTAGATTATTGAGACAGCTTATGTCACAATCACAGCTACTCATAATATTCTCAATTTTATTCGACAAAATTGTTTAGTTTTGAAGGGAAATGCTAACAATATTAGTGAATGTTACGGTTGTTGATATGCTAACACATGTTCATTGCTTTTCAACTAATAAGAACCATATTTGATCAATTAAATACTATAAGATCATAAGATAAACATTGTTGATATCATCCCTATCATATTTTATACATAGTTGATGAGACTTTCTATGCCATTTTTCGGATATAGTTCTATAAGGAAATGTCACCAAAAGTCAACTAAAGAGGCTTTGACCAAGAAACGTCCTTAGAATGAGTCAAATCAATCAGTTGAGATTACACGCCGAGTACACCTATTCGGCAAAGGAAGCTTATTCAGCTAAAGAGGCCCATATGAATCGAGATTACACTAGTTAAAGGTCTCTATTCAGATTTCAGCAAGGATCTTCTCAGTGAATAAGGAAATATAATCCTACCCAAATACGCCATAACAAACAAAGATCTACTCATAAACGGAATCCCAAGATCACATTCCATCAATGAAGTATTGGAGAATCCCAATCAGGCAGTAGCTCTATGTTTCTAGAAGAAACAAGTCATATACAGGCTACTCGACTAGAATCCTTGTAGGATTCTAACTACGAATCATCTACTTACACGATAAGGATTAGGGCAACACCCTAATGGCACTATAAATACTCAATCATTGTAAAGAGAACATATATTGGTAAAAAGAGAGAATTGAGTGTGTAATCATAATTCATAATGAAATTATTTCTCCTGTCGTCCCCTTCAATCGTGGGTTTTCCCTACTTTAAGGTTTTCCACGTAAAATCGCATGTTTCATGTGATTGCTTTTTTACTTATGTATTGAATTAGCCCTAGACTAGAAAAAGCTGAAAAACAACATTGACAACTAATTTCTTTAATATTGAAAACCTTTTCTTTAATATTGATAGTTACTCCCTTTAATATTGACAATTGTTTCAACAAACCAAGGCTGTGAGATTGTATCGTCTAGTTGACCTAAATTCTCAACATATACATTGAGAAGGATCAGAGCCTCGGAGAACACAATATTTAACACAATTTTATAACTATTAGATAGTGGGTGAGTGGATGGTGAAGATTTAACACTTTTATAGCTATAAAAGGAAAACCAAAACTTTAATCTATTTATCTAATTGTATTTTATGCTTTTTTTATCGAATAATTATATTTTATGTTTAAAATTAATGTTTATTTATTTTTGTTTTTGAAAATTTAAAATTAAGGTTTATTAAACTTAGATGTTGTGTTCTATTAAATTTAAATTTATGTATAAATTTGTAATGTATTTTTTAAAATTATTACATTAAATTTTGGGATCTTGAGACAAATTGTTGAAACCATGTTATGGCAATGTGTGTTACATTAAATTTTGGGATTTTGAGACAAATTGCTGAAACCATATTATGGCAATGTGTGTGTGTGTGTGTGTGTGTGTGTGTGTTTTTTTATTGCATTAAATTTTGGGATTTTGAGACAAACCATTTATGGCAATGTGTGTGTGTGTGTGTGTGTGTGTGTGTGTGTGTTTATTACATTAAATTTTGGGATTTTGAGACAAACCGTTTATGGCAATGTGTGTGTGTGTGTGTGTGTGTGTGTGTGTGTGTGTGTGTGTGTGTGTGTGTGTGTGTGTGTGTGTGTGTGTGTGTGTGTGTGTGTGTGTGTTTATTACATTAAATTTTGGGATTTTTAGACAAACCATATTATGACAATGTGTGTGTGTGTGTGTGTGTTTATTACATTAAATTTTGGGATTTTGAGACAAACCACTGAAACCATATTATGACAATGTGTGTGTGTGTTACATTAAATTTTGGGATTTTGAGACAAATTGATGAAACCATATTATGGCAATGTGTGTGTGTGTGTGTGTGTGTGCATGTGTGCGTGTGAAAATGTATTTTTTAAAATTATTAAATGTATTTTAGGATTTTGAAGGAGGGGACAAAATGTTGAAACCATGTTATGGTTGTGTATGTGTGTTAGGTTTTTAGTTTGTGTTAGCATATATTCCATATCAAAACGTTGTTCATCTTGTATTGTTTAGTGGTCGTATTGATGATGATTCAAAGCTTCAAAGAAAGACTCAACTACAATGCATGCGAGATGGTGGCTTGTTAAGGGGAATTAGCTTCATTGCTCATCAAAGATATAATTGACCTCATTCCTCTTATAAGGCATAGGCACACACACAAAAATCATTCATAAGTGTCCCTGCATCGTTATGCACCATTTATATAACACATTCACATGTTTTTGTATGCTCATGCATTGAACTCAAATGCTCATACATTTTAGAGTTGCATGTTCTAAGACTATGTCTAGGAAATGGCATTCATATGTGAACTTGTGTTTGTATGTTTGTGTTTCTTGTGTTTTGGACTTTTACTTGATCTTAATTGATTCCTTATCGAGTTCCGGTCATTTTGGTTACTCATTCATATAGTTTCGAGACCAAACAATGTAGTTACGCTACTTTTCGTTCTCATTCATTGAGTTGTGTTCGTCGTCATTTTCCGAGATGAATTCTCAACCATTTATCAAAGTTTCATAGTCATCGTTATACGTGAGGGAGTCACAATTCGTAATCCAAAAACGGATTCAAAATCGGAGTTCGGATGCCCGAATACGGCTGAAGAACGTGAGAGGTGCGCGGGAGAAGCAAGATGGCCGAAGGCAATAGCCTTGCCACCCCGTGTGGAGGCCGTGTGCCACACGACCCAACCAGCCCTCTGGTCCCGTGTGGCACACGCGCCCTACACGACCCCTGGGCTGAGGTGGCCTATTTTTATTGGCTGGAAATCCTCTTCTCTCTCCTTCCTTTTAAATACCTCCATCTCCCTCCATTTGTTTTTAAGAAGAAAAAGTTTGAAATCCCGTCTAGAATTTTCTCTTCAATTTTCTTAACTTCCAAACACCATAACTTTTTCAAACGAAGTCGGAATTGAGTGATTCAAGTTGGAGATTGTTCGTAATTGAAACCTCTACCTTTTCCAAGTGATCTTGCAGCTGTTTGATTGATTTTCGGAGTGATCTACGCAGAAAACCGAACCAGCTTGTGAAATCAAGGTAGAGTTCATATCTTGGTGATTTCATCTTTTTAAACCTTCGATTTGCTTGGGGTTTCTTCTTCTATATGTATGTGTATGTATAATGAATGCTATTGAGAAAGATAGCTTCACAATCAATCTAATTGAAAAGTCTAATTAGAGACACATGTGGACTAGATTCTTGGATTTTTTATTTTTCACATGATTGAGAGTTGTATTGTAATTAAATTGACATCTAGGATTATTTAAGACTTGATTGATTTATTTTATGATTAATAATCCTTGATATGTGTCTTTGATCCTTGATTGATGATATCTAGGATTAAAGCCTTTGTATGTGTTTTAAGAGATATCTAGGATTGATTTGTTTTTAACAATATCTCCTATCTCTAAATCTTTGGCTAGAATACTTGTTGAATACATTTTGTGATTCTAGCATTTTATGTATGTTTATAACATCTTGAACTTGTGCCTCATGTATATGAATTGTTCAAGAGTTATTTGTGTGAATGAATCTAGGAGTTTTATGTGTTAGTTGATTTCTCATGTTCTAGGTTTTCATTCATGATTTTGCATATATTTCTATTGCTTGTGTTTTCACATCTCTAGATCTAGTTGTTCCATGGAATGTATTGATCACATGTTCTATGATGTTTAGATTGTTTGCATCATTTGCATTCACATGATCACACTAGGAAGTCCTTGTAAAAGGCATGAAGTCTTGGTTAGAATCGGGATGACTCGGATAGCCAAGCAAGAAGTCTTGGCTAGAGTCTTGAGGACTTGGATAGGTAAGCAAGAAGTCTTGTCTAGAGTCGGGATGACTTGGATAGATAAGCAAGAAGTCATGGCTAGAGTCGGGAGGACTTGGATAGTCATGTAAGGGAGGCTCTCTAGAGGCAAGTGTGCATTGTATAGAGAGTTGGCTTATATATTGGTAGGTCCAGATGTTTGATTAGACATAGAGTCCGATAGAGCAGGGTACATGAGATATGTATGCACTCTTGAGGAATTTCTAATCTACCAACGATGTTGATTAGGTATGATTTCCAATATGTGGTGGTTTGCATCATTGAGGGATTTTGTATCTTCCAATAGGGATTGGGTAGACATAGACTCCACATGGGTTGGTGATCTAGGATTGGTCACTTTGTGGAATTTCTAATTTACTTTCCAATATATATAGTACCCAATTGTTGTATTTCAACCTGTGGATGTTTCCTCCTTGGAGGTTTTACCACGTTAAAAAAATCTCTTGTGTTAATTCTTTCTATCTCTCTCTCTCTCTTATATTTGTATGTGTTTGTTTTAATCTTGTAGTACAATCTTCACTTGTGATGTATTTGGAAACAAAATTTTGTAAAGTGTGATTTGTAAGCATATTCATTTTGATCATAATTGTAAATATAATTCTTTTATTCATTGATTTTTGTGTATAGGTATTCTTTGATTGATTCTGGTACATATTGGTCATTTTTGTAAATACAAGTATTATTTGTATTAATTTTAATATAGTTTCTTCTCGAGCAAGTTGTAGTGTTCTTACATTGTAATACTTTAAGCACAACTTGTGGAATGTGCACTTCATTGAATATACTTGTATATGAGATACATGGTTTATTAGTATATGTTGTGTAGACTAAGGATGGTGAATTGAGCATATTTGTGCAAATTGTTTTTCTCATAACAATCTTGTTCAAGGTTTATTATATGTTCACCAAGGTTTTAACACTAGTCACGAAAGAGTTTTTAAAACTAGTGTGTCAACCTATTCACCCCCCCAGGTTGTTTAGTATAACCTTGTAGGCATTTTCAATGTGTGTGTGTGAAAATAGTGTGGCAACGAAATTTTGGGATTTTGAGGAAGGGGACAAGTTGTTGAAATGTGGGAAAATGGTGTGGCAATGTGTGTGTGTGAAAGTGGTGTGTTATGGCAATGAAATTTTGGGATTTTGTGGGAGGGGACAAATTGTTGAAACCATGTTATGGCAATATGTGTGTGTGTGAAAATGGTATGGCAATGTATGTGTGTGAAAATGGTGTGTGAAAATGGTGTGTGTGTGTGAAAATGGTGTGTGTGTACCATTTTCACTGTGTGTGTGCGCATGCCATTTTCACGGAGACCATTTTCACACACGTGTATTGTGTGTGTTTGCACCATTTTCAGACACACACACACATGTGTGTACACCATCTTCACATGTGTGTGTGGACAAATTTTGGGACCTCGAGGGAGGGAACACATTTGGGATTTTGAGGGTGTGTATTATTACATTAAATTTTGGGATTCTGAGGGAGGGGACAAATTGTTGAAACCATGTTATTTGGCATCGTATGTGTGTGTGAAAATGTATTTTAAAAAAAAAAATTTATTACATTAAATTTTGGGATTTTGAGGGATGAGACAAATTGTTGAAACCATGTTATGGCAATGTGTGCGTGAAACTGTATTTTTAAAAACAGTAATGCTACACATCCCACCTAAAATCTCACATTTTTCATCCCACCACATGTGACATATGATGTGTCAAATGATGAGTGGATACATGAGGTAGGTGAGATAAATCATCATTAATGTGTATCCACTCACAATTTGACACCTCACATGCCACATGTGGTGGGATGAAAAATGTGAGATTTTAGGTGAGATGTTTAGCATTATTGTTTTAAAAATTATTACATTAAATTTTAGGATTTTGAGAGAGGGTACAAATTTGGGATTTTTAGGGTGTGTATTATTACATTAAATTTTGGGATTTTGAGGGAGGAGACAAATTGTATAAACCAGCAATGTGTGTATATGTGAAAATGTATATATATTTTTTTTTAAAAAAATATTAAATTAAATTTTGGGATTTTAAGGGAGGGGACAAATTGTTGAAACCTGTTATGTTATGGCACAGTGTGTGTGTGTGTGTGTGTGTGGGACCTTGAGGGAAGGAACAAATTTGGGATTTTGATGGTGTGTATTATTACATTAAATTTTGGGATTTAAGGGAGAGGACAAATTGTTGAAACCATATTACGGCAATGTGTGTGTGGGGGGTTTCTATTAAAGGTCCAATAGTTTTCGCATCGGCTTTCTGGTTCCTTGGAGCTGCTTCACATCTATGGGAACATAATGTAATCCAAACTCACAATCTTATAATGTACGTGTAAGAGGCATACCCCCGGGTCAACCCCATCTTATCAATTTTAAGTGTGTATTTAATTTTAAGTTTTAATCGTTATTTTTAGTTTATCTATATAATATAGTAAAATGGAAGCTCACCTTGACACGTGTCGTCATGTGGAGGCTTTAATATTTAATTTTTATTGATTAGTAGGTGTGAACTAGGAGGAGATTTATTATTGTTGATTAAGTTAATTGATTAGTATTTTTTGTTTTTGAATGCTTTAGCTGCCTTGAGTCAGTTTTTGAATTATTTAGTTGTCCAATTATTGTCATTTGAGTCAGTTTTTTTTTATTTTTTTAGCTGCTCAATTATTGCAGGTGAAATAGGAAGAGAATTATTATTATTGATTAATGTTAATTGATTAGTATTTTTTGTTTTTGAATGCTTTAACTGCCTTCATTAAAAAAAAAACGCACGATTAAATAATTAAATTCAAAAGCAAATGAGCGATTAGTAATGGTTTTTGTTTTTGAATGTTTTAATTGCCTTGAGTCAGTTTATGAATTATTTAGTTGTCCAATTATTGTCATTTGCATCAGTTTTTGAATTTTTTGTCTACTCAATTATTGCATTAATTTACATAGTTATTACTTGAGTCAATTTAGGAAATATTTTGGTATCCAATTCCATAACTCTCTATTTTCATGGTTATTATGGCCAAATACTAATAAGAATTATTGTTCCAAATTTTTAGCTATCCAATTATTACATTAATTTACTTTGATTCGGTTTAGTTGACTCTCTATTTTCATATTATCAGTATTCAATTGCTTTTAATTATCTATTTCCACCAAAACTAACTGATTTAATGATTTTAAACTCGCCATTTCCTTAGATGTCAGGTATTTCCACCAAAACTCTTCATTTTCCCCTGTTTTCTAAAGTTATAAATTCTACTAATAATTCTTCAATATCCACCATTTTCTATAAAGAGCCATCACACGTGTTAATGCTAGAATAGATTGATACATTCTTTTGTGTAAAGGTACATATTCTTTTGATTTTGTTTTATTTCCATTCTTGAATATGTTCATAATTGTATAATTGTTTTTCAATTTTGTGTAGATGGATATCGTTCATACAACCATACATAGAAAGGTACATTCTTTTCCCTTTTTTTACCTATATAATTGTTAGAGATTAGTTTTACGTTTTTTTCCCTAAAAAAGAATAATTTAAATTGAAAAAGAAAAAAAGAGTTAGAGATTGGTTTTAAGGTTTATTTTATTTTATTTTATTTTATAGTAAAATGGAACCCTCACGGCGCCACGTGTCACCGTCAGAGAACTTTAGCTTTAAATTACAATTTACCATCTATTTAATAATTGATTTATTTACTCATATTCATGCTATTAATAATTATTTATCTTTTGATATTCTTTCTATTCCATTTATTATATTTATTACTTTCTAATATTATTATGGAAATTGCTTGGGTACTGACCCCACCAATGGGGTGTTGCCACGTGGCTTTTTCTTTTAATCTTTTACATTTATCTCCTTGCATTTATCACAAATTGACTACGTGGAAAAAACTCATTAGTTGGTCAATACCTTGGGTACTGACTGGTCAGTACCCAAGTATTGTCCTATTATTATTACTTATTTATCTTTTGACATTCCCCTTATTAAAAGTTGAGCCATCATAATATATTAACAACAACCTTTACTCAAAAGTCGTTTCCTCTTCCTCAATTTTCTCTATAAAAACCGCCCAAAATCTCATATATTTTCCATCCCCTTCCAGTGGCTCTCGGCCTCTCCCTCATATATAAACTCAAAAATACTCAAACAGTGAGGAATTGGATGGTGTTGGAAGGTAAGAGTAATTTTTACATATATATATATATTTAATATTTGGTAGAATAATTTTAATAACAATCAAACGGTGGGGGAATTGGATGTGTTGGAAGGTAAGAGTAATTTTTATATATTCTTTTTAATATTTGGTAGAATAATTTTAATTTTTTTTTTAATGTTTTGTTGATTTCTTATCTTTTTGTTTTTTTTTTTTAAATAAAAAAAATTGGGATGAATTATTGTTGTAGCGTATTTTGATATTTTTATCATGTTTGTTTTGGTTAACAAAACTTGAAAAAATGAATTTTAACTTTTACAGGCTTGGATTTTCAATTATAGCTGTTGTTCGCTATCCATTCCTCCGATAATGCTAGCATTCTATGATACTCTGTACTTATGAATGATGAATTTGAGAGACAGACTACTAAGATAAATATTTGGGTTATAGTCTTTGGTTTTAAAGTTAGAATGTATTGCCTCTCTCTAAAAAAATATTGTATCTCTAAAAAAATATTGTATCTAGGATTTTTTTTTATAAAGGAAATTTATACATATTTGTTTAATAGTTTTTTCTTTCTATTTGTAACATTGTTGTTTTCTTTTCTTTTTGGTTTTATTAAATATGCATTAAATACACCATGATTATTTACAAATAAATAAATGTTCTAAAATAATATTTTTTTTAATCAAATATTAATGGTAACACATTAAAAACATGCATTTAATTCAATTGATTCTTTTTCTAAATATACGAAATTTACTCATAATATTTTTTATAAATAGTAATAAATAATTTTTTTGTATGATAATAAAAAAAATAACTCCACTACTATTTACATCTCCATAAAAGTTTTCACCTCTTTTTTTTATTGAATCATATTTGAGATGGACACATGAATTTTTTTTTTTTTTTTTTTTTTTTTTTTTTGAAATGAGTTTATTAAAAAAATATGGAATGCCTTTAGAAAATAACTGTGGAAAAATAAATTAATTTATCATTAGGATTGACAATAACTTTCATGGAGTTTAAAAAACAATTGAATACTTATGTATTTCTAGAATAAGCGTTTATATAATAATAATAGTAATAATAAAAATTTAAACCTCTAAATACACCCCAATTTACTCGAAAAATTCCTTTTTTTATAAATGGTAATAAATAAATATTTTAAAAACAAATTAAAAAATCTATAGCTACTAAAATATCTAAATTTGATTGAGTTTTGGATTTAAATGTATTCATTTATGTATATATCAATAAAGCAGGTGAATTGACATTTTGATTGCAATTAATAATATGAATTGATATTAATTGGTTAAAAATCAATTATGGGATTGGTTAACATAATTTACTCATTATCTCATTAATTATGAGATTTCCTCTTGATTATCTATTGATTTTTTTATTTTCGGATTGCCTCTTGATTACCTCCTTATTTGTATATTATATAGATACAGAAATGGAGAGTTGTTAATATACTATATAGGTGAATTGAAATTTATTTATTGCATTATTTGAAATTGAATTGCTTTATATCTCTTTAATAATATATATAATAATAATAATAATAACGAGTAATGTTAGACGTCCTAATTTTTTTTCCCAAATTCTGTTCCCACGTGTCATATCATTTAGGATATAATTTAGGAAAAAAAAATTGGGACGTCTAGCATTATTATAATTATAATCATATATATCTATATAATAATAGAGAGATGCTATTGACAATCCTTTAAAAATCTTTCTACACTCCATTTAATTATTCTTTTTGTTAATGACAATTTTATCCAAATTAAAATTACAAAAGGGGACAAACGTATTCTGAATACACTCCATTCCAATTTTAAACTTCCAAAAAAAAAGTATAATTTAAACTAATGCTTAACAAATTAATGAAATCACTATTTAAGTAATAAAAAAAGGGAAAAAACTATTTAAAATTATAAAATTAATAAAATTATAAATTAAACCAAAAACTTAAATTAATTAAAAATATAAAATAATATAAATATACTTAACTGTAGATGGAGATCTTCGTCTCCAGTTGAAAGAGTATATAAATTCTTTTTTATTATTAATGTTTTATTTTAATTCAATATGTCATCATTTATGTTATTCTTAAATGGAAGTTTTAGAATTAGGGTATTAAAATTTAAGTCAAGTTTTTCTATTTTTTAAATTCAGATGTTTTTTTTTTCTTAAACATTTTAGATTTCAAATGGTTAAAAAAAGACATATTCAAGTCGACACCGCAAGCGGCATATAAAAAAATAGTTTAAAGAAACAAGCAAAGTCAATTTCACTCTTGAATGAGAAAATAATAATTTTGGAGTAAAATGAAAAATCTATATTTTTTAAATTTTTCAGTTTTTAGGATGGAGTGTTTTAAGATGAAGAAGGATAATTTTGTTATTAAATGGAGTGTTTTTAGAAATTTTTTAAATTTAATTTTTTATGGTGGAGTGTCTTTAGAAAATGTGTGTGAAAAGAAAAAGTGGGATTGTAAGGAGAAATCCTCTAATAATATATAAAAGCTAACTCTCACAACGTCAAGTGTCGTCGTGAGAGAGATTTAGATTTAAATGCATTAACCTATATAATTTTCTATATTAGTGATATTGATTTTTTTTTTTAATAAATTAAAAAATTCTATTAAAGAAGTAATAAATAATAATGATTGTTTTGGGTATCATCAATTAAAGGCGTAACTTTTGGGTTTTCAATACTAACTTTTGAATATCCAATACCAATACTTTTGGATATCTAATACCAATAAACTGATATAATTTTTCATTAATAATTTTTTTAACAATGCATTTTGGCTTTTGATCTTACCCAAACAATTCCTATATATAAAGGCAGGATGGTTGTGTAGAGAAACAAACTGCCACCCATTAATATGCTTAGTCTAAGACACCAAGCAGAAAGGCTCAAGTTATGACAACTACGTCCACCACTGAGGTATGCAAAAATTGTTTTATCAAAACGGAGTGTGAATAAGTACATTCAATTTGAAAAGAATGATGGCCACAAGGCCACAACTAGGAGAAGAAGATTAAGGAAAAGAAGGAGCGGAATAGAAAGGTGGACATGATCGAAGATCCAATTGGTTGAGAAGAGAATAAGTGAATAGACTCTAAGATCGCCAAAACAAAGCAAACAATCAAAGCATCAATGATATTTACAAACTCGATCTATTGATGGAGATTTGGATCAGTGGGGATCTATATCTCAACCATTTTTATTTTTATAGCATAATATATTACCAATTCAACACAAATTGGCAAGCTCATTTTAATAAGGATTTCTTATAATATATTTACCCTAAAAACAGATGATAAACATACAATATTTAAATAATTAATTTAAATACATATATATATATATGAATAATTGAAATTTTATAATGCCCGCACATCGTGCGGGCTACAAGCTAGTTTTTAAATGTAAGAGTACGTGTGAATTTAAGTGTATTTTTAAATTTAATTGAACGTTAAAATTTAAGTGCATGTCCCAAAATTCAACTATATGATAAAGTTTGTATCTTTAGCAGTTTAAGAATTTTATATATTTTAAAAAAATAATAATAAAGTTGAAACGAGTCTGTTTAGTGATTTAGTCGAATGTTAAAATTTAAGTACATGTTCCAAAATTCAACTATACGATAAAGTTTGTTTTAAGCATTTTTTTTTTTTTATATATATTAAAAAAAAAAAAAGTTGAAACAGGTCGGTTTGGATCGGATATGGGTTACCATGCCCTAAACAAGTTTGAACCACCTACGTCTTCATTTTCGTATTACAATTTATATGATGCAAACTATTAAAATTGAAGTTTTAATAAAGGATTTTTAATTTTTTATATAGCTCTTATGTGGATTATATTTATATTTATACCATATAATTGTTAGATATTATATGTATTTGAAAACCAATGTGTTTTCTTGTTAAATGGAAGAATTTAAGCTTTTAAAAAAATACCATGGTAGATATCATATATATATATATATATAATAATAATAGAGTTTCACCAGTGCCACATAGAGGAATTTGATATTAAATATGGTTAATATATAATACATTAATAACAAAGCAAGAATGCATTTTTTATTAAAAAAATAAAATATTCAATAATAATATCGATAAATACCTTAATCATTTCCTTATTAGTGAGTTTTTATTGTCTTTATATTTTTTAAAATATTATTACTATTTATTTATCTTTTGGAATTCTTTCAATTAAACCTATTTAATAAATGATTAAATATATTTAAGAATATTATTAATAAATATTTATCTTTGGGTATTCTTCCTATTAAATCAATTGAATATATAATTAAATATATTTTTATTAAATAATTAAAATTCTTTTGACATTCCTCCAAAAAATTTACCAACTCTACATCTATATATACATGCAAGTATGTAACCCTCGATCCAATCTCTCACACCAGATCACTGTAAACACTTTTTCTGTTGTTTTGTGTGGTCTATCTCTCTAAAAAAATTTCCATGTTTAAACATCTCTAGTACAACCCTCTTTTTTTTTAAAAAAAAAAAAAAAAAAACTTTTATGTTCATAATTTGAATTTTTTATAATTGTAAATTGTTCGTGTTTATTTTAAATAATTATTTCTTTCATTTGATCATGAATTTCATGTGTTCATACATCTTTTTATATATATACTACTAATTTTGTTTAATTCCCGTTGTGTTTTTTAGGAGATTTCTATGATTTTTACAACAACCATTGTTATCACTTAAAATGTACAACATTCGAACCTTAATCATGATTGTAAATTTCTCTCACTATATATATATAAATATATAATCTTTTAGAATTCATTCATATATTTTTAACCATTTTTTTTTATCCGCTACTAATTTAGTTAAATTTCTAATTCCTAGGGTGTGTTGTTAAAGTTTTCTTACCTTTTTGTCTCTAGCTGTTATTATTATTATTTTTTATGAATTGTCACCCTCCGCTTATAACCCATATTTTATTTTCTATGTATCTAATATAATATTTAAAATTGGAAAGTTTAAACAAATGTGGAATAAAAAATATAATCACAAAATTAAAACAATAATTATAACAATATGGGTTAAAAAGAAAAAGGATAATTTCACTTTTTCCTTTACAACAACAATAATAAATTAAAGAAATCAAGTGAATAACGTTATCAGAAAATTAAAAAATGTGGAATAAAAATAATCAAATAATTTTTTAAAAAATCTGCCAAAAACACTATCAGAAAATTTAAAAAGTTATTGAGTTACAATATTTGTAGTTATATTCTTATTAATTACTAATTAATGTAATAATGTTTTTTTCATGGCTAAATAAATAGAGAGCCACGACCTTTATAATTATGTTAAACATAACTACCAAAAACATTTTCGGAAAATTTAAAAAGTTAAAGAGTCACACTATTTGTAATTATATTATTATTAATTACTAATTAATAACAACATAATTAAAAAAGATATAGAGATACAACTATTGTAATAATATTAATAATGATTATTATGTTCAGATTTGTTTTAAATATTAGTAAACCACTATCTATATTATGAATTTTAATTTAAATAATATCATTTAATATGATTAATTCGAATTTAATATTTGAACTTTGAATTCAAATTTGTAATTGACTTTTACTTTTCTCAATTGACATGTGACTCTTATTAAATAAAATCATAAATATCGGAGACTTTTGTATTTTTGAAGAGTCTATATAAATTTTTTTATTTCACTATAAAACGGACTCTTACATACAAATGTCTTAAATTTTTCTTGGGAGAAATTTGTTGGGTTGCAATTGAGCCACTATTTTAGTAATTATATTGCTTTATTATGTTATTCAATACACTTGGTACATTAATTTAGTTTAAATAGCTAAATTATATTATGAAATAAGAAATTAATATAAAAAAAAAGAAAAATAAAAAAAATTTTAAATATATTTTCATCGAAGCCCGTGCATCGCCCGAGGTTGATAGACTAATTGTAAAAAAAAAAAAAAAAAATGAAGTTTCAATTATTATTTTTTAATATATTTTTATCCAAATTTCTATATTTTTCATAAGGCGAGGCGAGTCCATGTGGGAAGTTGGAACCAGTTAAGAGCATCCCCAAAAGACTCTTCTATTTATACTCTTCAAATGTCTATTTGCTTACCTATGTGGCAATTTGAGGAGTGAAAAAAGAAAAACTCTTCCAAAAGACTCTTCAATTAGAAATAAGTTTATATTATTTTAATGAAAGTGCTCAAATTCCCCTCTTACCACCAAAAAATCTAATTGCCCTCTATTTTTTTCAAGTTAGAAATAAAAACTTTTCATGTTATTTATATGTTATTATTAAATATTCAATATTAGTCTCGTTTTAGAGATCTACATGAGACCTTTCTAGTGGTATAATTTTTATGATGATATAATTTATAAATTAAAACTTATTATATATTAATTGAATTTAATTAAAAAGATAAAAGATATAGATATTAAATATTAATGATGATGTGATATAAAAAATAATATAATAATAATTGAAGAGGGAGAAGTTGCTTTTCGATATTGAAGAGTGAGAAACAATATCTTATTTGAAGAATCTCATTTGAAGAGTCTGTTGGAGACCAACATATATACGTGGCTCGTTTAATTTTTAGATATATCTTATTTGAAAAGTCTTTTGGAGATGCTCTAACAATTACAAGTTTTGAGGCACCCACTTGTCAAGCTCTGGAGTCACGACTCACGAGTGGAGCACATGACTCCTCTACAGTAATATTAGTGTTCCAATCCAACGGCCCAGATTAAAGTAATCTCCAAATAAAACCGCCACACCAATGATTTCACAGTATAAAATCCTCGCACCGGTTTAGATGCCCTACTCTCCATCTCTCTTTCATTTTCTATTGCGTACCAAATAGAAAAATTGAAAACCTTAAAAAAAAAAAAAAAAAAAACACAAAACTCACACACACTTGCAATTCAGAAACCCAATTAGAAACTCTTCAGAAACGGCGCTGTCTCCTAGCTTCTTGTAAGTCCGCAGCTATTGCTGTCCTTTTCTTCTTCTCAGTGTTTACAGTTTAGTGCGCGTAACCTTGGATTAGGGTTTGTTGTTTGTTTTGTCTGCTTAATGTGTATTTAATAACTTCTTTTCTTCATTTGATAATCTGGTGATAGTTATATGTCTGTTTGATACTATAGGAAGTGACTTACTGACAACAATTACTATTCAAATAAAGCTAAATTGAGTATTTAAAAACAGATTTTCGACATGTTGGTAGGAGATTTAATTGGTATTTTAATTGCAGAAATGTAATGCTATTACTAGTCTATTCTTCTAATTGTTGTTGACAAGTGTTAAATCAAACCGGTTTATGTTATTAATTAAGTGTTGTTGAATATGGATTTGTTTAGAAATTATGTTAAGGATGTGTTGAAACCATTACATGAGCAATTGAAGCAATGACTTGGATTGGGGGAGTTTTGAAGGATATACATTGAGTTGTGATAAGAGTGATGTTTGTGTACTTGCAGCTTATACTGTTGGACGTAGAAGTCTGTTCAAGTATGGGAGACAGTGAAACAGTAGTTGCTGTAACATCTAGCGTCATGGACTACACATCTGCAGGATATGTTAACACTGGCTATGCTGATCCTAACGCAAATGATGCTCCCAATGCCAGTGGTTTTGCTCCAGCAGATGTAACTTATACTGTACCAGCTGTCAGTTCTAGTTCAGGAGATGGAAATACCTATAGTATGGATTCTAATTCTGTTACGCAAGAGGCTCCAGCTGTTGGGGCTACTGATGGTAATGATAATGTTGCTGGCATGGAGAATGTAGCTGTGGGATCATCTCAAGCTGCTGGTTATGGTTCTGTGAATGGAAATGTTGCTAGTGAAGCAGGAAATGTCATGTCAGCTGAAAATGGAAATTCTTTGGGTGTTGTAAGTGGAGCTGCTGCTGGGCAGGAGTACGTGGACAGTTCTGGTATGTATTATCTGGCATGCTTGTGATATGTGCATTATATTGTGGTGTTCTTGATGACATCTTCTATATCCATTTTCTAATTTTGGTTTAGTTATATGATCTGCTAATAAACACCAAATCATTTCCTGATAACAAAACGATTATAATTGGGAAAAAGGAGTCATTAACCCCTCTCTTCAGACCTCCCTTTTTTAAGTTTTGTTGATTTCATCTGAACAAAAATAATGGATTATTTTAATTCATTATTCAGACTTAAAATAATCTTATAATATTTATAATTTTTGCATAATTCCCTTGAGTGAGAATGTTTATACATATTAGTTTTCATGGGAAAGGAGTAGTGTTAACATAACCCTAAGTTAACACCTGTAATATATATATTTGATTGAAATATTTAATTTTCTTTAACGAAGTCTTATACCCTTCAGTCAAAACAGATGACATAATCTTCTTCATCGTAAATTACAGTACAACCCTCGAGCAAAAATAAAATTCACAGGTTGCAGAAGAGACAAGAAACATACATGAAGCTATCTCTTTTACTGGGCTTTTTTCTTTTCTTATTCTTCAATCTTAAAATAGCATAAGTTTTTTATGTCTTCATATGATTTGTCAGTGTTGCGGAAAGCGCTAGGCGCTAGTCGGGCGGTGGCCCGCCACCTAGCTCCTAGCTTGCCTAGGCGGCCAGAAATTTTAAAGCCTAAAAAATTTAAACCCTAATGAATATAATTTGAAAAATTGTAGGACTCACGAATAACAAATAGTCTAAGGTTGCTGCTGCTGGTAGAGGTGCCGGATGACGGCGACTGGTGACGGCGACAAGCTGGACAGGAGGCAGACGAGAAGGCTGGAGTCGAAGGACAGCTGCTCTGTTCTGGTTGTGGTCGAAATCGAGTAGACCAAGTCTGAGAGGAGAGAAAAGAGAAATTTTTCTATTTTAATTCACCCGGGGGTGAATTAAAAGAGAAAAAAAATTCTTATTTAGAGCTTTACCTGTGTTCAAAAGTTGAGATGAAGAATTATTAGTTGTCGGCATTATATTTAGAGCTTTACCTCTGTGCTAGTTAAGCGCTAAATATTTATAGCTACTAATTGTGGAAAAAAATCTGTTGGATTCTAGTTTTCCCTAATCTTCTATGAAGCTAAGTGAATGGAAACAATTTATGGCACATAGACCTCTCTAAATTATAAGCAATGATCATGAAAATCATCAATATAAGTATTATTGATAAATAATTTATAGTTATATCGTATATCAAGAATATCATCAATATAACCCTTCGTGGTGATATGATCTTTGGTTTTGGCTAAAGAGGTCAAGATTCAAATTCCTTGAAGCCACCCATTTGAGATAATTTTATCGTATAGATTTTGTGGCTATGAAGGTTGTAGGCCATGTTCGAGTAGGTGCTAGGCGCTAGTTGGGCGGTGGCCCGGCGCCTAGTGCCTAGGTGGAGCCACGGCTGCTCTTAAGTGGAGAAGGGTTGTGGAGAATATGAGGAGAGTAGAAAGGAAAATAAGGGCTGGCGGCTAGGGATTTTTTTTTTTTTTTTTGAAAAAGAAGACAAAACGACGTTGTTTTGGGCTTCTTTTTCAAAAAACTAAAATAAAAACCTAGCCACCATCACACTCTTATTGAAAAAGAAACCCTAGCTGCCGCCTATTAGACCTAATTTATAGTTATATTGTATATCAAGAATATCATCAATATAACCCTTAGTGGTGATATGATCTTTGGTTTTGGCTTAAGAGGTCAAGGCTCAAATTCCTTGAAGCCACCCATTTGAGATAATTATATCCTATAGATTTTGTGGCTATGAAGGTTGTATGCCGTGTTCGAGTAGGTGCTAGGCGCTAGTTGGGCAGTGGCCCAGTGCCTAGTGCCTAGGTGGAGCCACGGCCGCCCTTAAGTGGAGATGATGAGGAGAGGAGAAAAGAAAATAAGGGTTGGCGGCTAGGGATTTTTTTTTTTTTTTTTTTTTTTTTAAAAGAAGACAAAACGATGTTGTTCTTGGCTACTTTTTCAAAAAAAAAAAAAAAAAAAAAAAAAAAACAAAAACCTAGCCACCATCACACTCTTATTGAAAAAGAAACCCTAGCTGCCACCTATTAGACCTAAATTGATTAGGCCTAAATCGCGGCAGCCACCTAGTCCAATTTTTTGAACACTGGTTGTAGGATCTAGTAGTACTCTACTTTATAGCTTATTGGTATTTGGTAGAGAACCCATAAAAGGAAGAAAGGTAAGAGAATTGAGGAGAATTGGGATTAAAATCTATGAGAAATTATTTGTTTTATTTTTATTCTTTTATGTCTGCCAGTCAATAAAACTTATGCCTATTTGTAGTAGTCAAAGAAGAATACCTAGGATTCAAAATCAAACTAAAGGAATTAACAATCTACCTTCCAAATTTATAAAGATTTCTCTTTCAAGCATGGAAAAGAAATCAAAATTAAACTAAAGAGGGTAACAATCAACCTTCCAAAACTATAAAATCTGTCTTGAAGGAGGAAAACATAATAAAACACTTACCCAAAAGTGGAGAAATAAAATGCTTAATTAAAGTGAATTCATCCATCTAGGCCTCACATATGTGCACAGTTCTTTAGGATGTTTTACATCACTTGTTGGAAAAAGAAAGGTCAGGGGACTTTTGGTTATAAAAACAATCTAGATATTGTGGTTACTTGTACCATGACTATATTTTTTATTGGAAACTTTTATATTTCACTGTTAAACTGGAATACAATGACAGTCTGTAGATTAGATTTTTATCTTGTTGATTCATAAATACGAGCTTACATTTGTTCATTGTCTATATGTAGTGCCAGTTATGTCTGGTGAAGAAGATCGATTGTGGAGCATTGTGAAGGCTAATTCTTCAGACTTCAATTCATGGACTGCCCTACTCGAAGAGACAGAGAAGCTGGCTGAGGTATGTTGTTTCTGGATAGACAGATGAATGACCAATATTGTTGATCTTGTTTATTTTAAGTTTTTATTTTTTATTTTTTTTATTAATTTTTTTAATTTTTAATTTTTTATATATATATATATATATATAACCAGAGAAGTTGACTCTGGTTGCCTTGTATGGTTTGAGTAGGACCACACAAATTTACTTGTTCATATTCTTAGTCAACAAATGAGTCCATGAGTACCCTTTTTTGGTATCTGTTGTGTGCGTCAAATAGCTAACCTCCAAAACAGTTAATTTGGTATTTGGATAGTTATTTGTGCTTATAGCTGTTTATTTGAGTTATACTTTCAACATCAATACGCAATGAATATCAGTAGTACAAATAAAAACAGCTTTTGAAATTCAGAATGCTTTTTATGTGCTTGCTCAAGTTTATCAACTTTTTTTTTTTTTTTTGGACTTGGGAGGGATTTATAATATCAAGTTGCAATGGGCCTAGGCTCCTAGCAGCTACTCTCTTAACACCCTATAAGATCAGGCCTATAAGGCTGAAAATTAAATTTCAACGGGTCCATCATATCTGAAAGATAATATGTTTTGTATTAAAGGATTGAACAATTAGGTCGATCAATCTTCTGAAGATATCCCACTGAATTAGAGAATGGAGTTCCTAAATAAATTAGAGGGTAGAGTTACTTTTTCTGAAATTTCTCCAGTAGGTGGTGTTATTATTGGTTTTATATGCCTTTGATTCAACTTAATTGTATGTTTCCTATTGAACTAATATTTTAATTAATGCCTCTTATGCAGGACAATATAGTGAAAATACGAAGAGTTTATGATGCATTTTTAGCTGAATTTCCCTTGTGTTATGGTTATTGGAAGAAATATGCTGATCATGAGGCACGTGTGGGTTCCATGGACAAAGTTGTGGAGGTTTATGAACGAGCAGTTCAAGGGGTGACATATTCGGTAGACATTTGGTTGCATTACAGCATATTTGCCATAAACACATATGGAGATCCAGATACCATTCGAAGGTAAGAGTTGTTCATTTATCCAATTGTTATTGTTGGTCTGCATTGGGGAGATGTTGACTACGTCTTTTTTTCAGTCACAAAGATCTGGTGATCTATTTTTGTTTCTTTCTAACATTATTTCAGTATGCCTGCTACAGCAATTACTCTGGCGGAGAGGTTTGATGGGGATGCACTTTATAAGTTATTTATTTTTATGTGAAAACGCTTGAATTTGAGGTCTGTGTCATGGTCATCTAGTTATCAATGCTTTAAAACGTTTTTGGCCTCTTAATGCCCCTTCTCTCTTATTTTCTGGAGGCCTGTGTCATAGTTGAGTAGTTATTACAAATTCTGTTTGTCTTCAAATGTGACACTGTGAGGTGCATCATTTTGCAAAATGCTGCTGTGAAGATCTCGTCCAGTTAAGGGCTATGATGGCCTCTTTCACTGCTCCGTTTCGGACATAGTATGGTTTTTATCAGGAAGGTAAATGCAGCGTTTGGAAGTGTCATATGCTGTTAGAGTGAATTGTTCTCCTTCAAGATTAGTCCTGCTGTCTCCATTTGCCGATGTGTATGCATCAACTGAGTCGATGTTTCTACTTATGTCATAACCATAGTTTTCATTATGATTTTGCTTCAGGCTTTTTGAACGTGCGTTAGCTTATGTTGGAACGGATTACTTGTCTTACCCCCTGTGGGAGAAATACATTGAATATGAATACATGCAGCAGGAGTGGAGCCGTGTTGCCGTGATTTACACTAGGATGCTAGAGAATCCGATTCAACAATTAGATCGATATTTGAGCAGGTAATTTCTTGTTATGACATGAGTTGATTATTTTAAGTTTGGACAGCATATGAATTTTATAAGCTTTAACTTATGAAGTGCTGTTTTATTAATCAGTCGTATGATTGGTCTTACAGTTTTAAAGAGTTTGCTGGAAGTCGTCCTTTGCCTGAATTAAGGTCTGTTGAGGAAGCTGCTGCCACTGCAGGATCACAGCCGGAGGCTAGTGGTGAATTAAAAGTAAATGAGGATGAGGTTCAGGATGCTGCTGAAAATTCTCCCAAACATGAAAGTGCTGGTTCAACAGAAGCTGAGGAGTTGGAGAAGTATATCTCCGTTAGAGAAGAGATGTATAAGAAAGCTAAAGAGTTTGATTCTAGGATCATTGGTTTTGAAACTGCTATCAAAAGGCCCTATTTTCATGTCAAGCCACTAAGTGTTGCTGAGCTTGAAAATTGGCATAACTATTTGGATTCTATAGAAAGAGAAGGAGATTTCAACAAGGTATCTGGGTTTGCTTGCAGTCTGTCCTTTAGTTTTGTGGTTTGTAGTTTTTAGTTGTCCTCTTGATTATAACCTGACTTACAGTTAATTAATATCTGCTGCATCATATGCTTTATTGGCTAAATCGTTGGGTGAAGCAACTTTTTAAACGGGAAATTGAACTGAGACTAAAGCATGGACCTTCGATTTGGTTACTTTAAGGCTAAGTACCTCAAACCCTCATTTGTTAGTGGACAGTTTAGGTTCGTGATCTGTTGTATAGTAAATTTTATTCTTTTTAAAGTTCCCATGTTATGCATGCAGGTGTGTTCTTGTCTTCCTAACCATCTGTCTGACAGGCAAGGAGGGTCCCTCCTCTCGTATTTGAGGGGCCTCTCTATTCCACTAATAGAGTATTTCTTATGCAAATCTCTTTTGTGCTTTGTATTACCTCTTTGGTTCTTCTTTTGGTGGATTAGGATAATTTTTAATCTATGAGGTGCAATTTTTGCAAATCAGGTGGTCAAGTTGTATGAAAGATGTTTAATAGCATGTGCAAATTATCCTGAGTACTGGATTCGCTATGTATTATCCATGGAAGCCAGTGGAAGTATGGACCTTGCAGATAATGCACTTGCTCGTGCGACCCAATGCTTTGTTAAGGTATGGTGTATGCATCTGTGGGTATTTCTCTAAAAACATTACTTGATTACTTTAGGTGATTCAGTTCCAGTTTAATTGAATTATTGACTTTGAGTTAGTTATGAGTTGAGCATTTTTGTTCTGATAATCTACTCTTTTTATTTGTTTGTTGGTAAGGAATTGACAACTGATGTCTGCAGACATAAGAACCGCATTTAGAGCATTATGGGCGGGAAACATTCTTTAGAGTTTAGATATTACATCTTGGAGGTTTTTTTTTTTTTTTTTTCCTTAAAAAAAAAAAAATAGGAAACAAAATTTTGTTGCAAAAGAAGGGATGAAACAAAAGAGCCCTATACAAACATCCTAGATAGTAGCAACACAGCCCTATACAAGAGTGAATAAGCAGTCCACCTAGGCTGACAAAAACTACCTAGGCCTAGGATAACAAAGAGAGCTGTCAAGACAAAAATAAGGCCTACAAAACAAAATGTAACTCAAAGTGGAACAAAATTATCCCACAACACCTTCCCAATTGAAGTGAAATATGAAAAAAGTAGAATCCCTAACTTCATTAGACACTGAAGAAGCCCATAAGGAAGCAAAGTAGCGAACTTATACAGCACGCCATCAATATTCTCCTTAATCTTCCTTTCAAAAATTCTATTGTTTGTTTCTTCAATAACCCACAATAAGGATAAGACAGCACACTTCCAAAGGGTTTTTGCTTTCTTTCCCCTAGCAAAATCACAAAAACATTCCACAAAACTTGATTACAAGAAGCCGGAGCCACCCTAAGATTGTCCACCACCGTTTCAATCTTTGACTCCTCCCCGGATGAGAAAGATAACATATCATCTGCAAATTTGAGTATTCGGGCTAGTATTGGAGTTAATATGGCAAAAAGAAAAAATTTAACCGAGTTAAACATGGACCATGCTTTTTGGACGTGTGTCTATATTCTTGGTTTGACCATGAAAAACTGTTTTGCAAAAGATAATTGTAAATAATTAATGTCATTTATTTCTTATTTTGATTGATATGAACTGATAATGCTCGGTTGGCCCTTAGTGTCCCTTTTATGAACAATATTCTTGTTCTTGCATTATGGATTTGCTGTGTTTGGTCTGATAATGGCTTGTATTCAAATAATTAAATTATAAACTATACTTTCCTAGTTTCTTAAAATGATTGATATCGTTGAAAATGGAAACATAATGAAGAGCAATCTCGCATAAGAGATTTGAATATTGATATTAAGACATTATATGTAACAATTACCTCTTATTGTTTGCTTCTGCAATTTCCTTACTAGAGTTTTTTGTTTATCACCAAAATTTGAACAGAGACTACCGGAGATTCACCTATTTGCTGCTCGATTCAAAGAGCAGAATGGGGATATAGAAGGTGCTCAAGCTGCTTATCAACTTGTACATACTGAAATTTCTCCCGGTCTTCTTGAAGCAATTATTAAGCATGCGAACATGGAACGCCGGCTGGTATGATTTTGTAAGCAAGTTGTTGATTTTAGGTTCCAATAAAGATATTGCTGTCATATGACTGGGTTGTTTCTCTTAATGTTCCAGGGGAAGCTAGATTATGCTTTATCTTTATACGAACAGGCCATTGCCATTGAGAGAGGAAAAGAGCATTCACAATCATTACCAATGTTATATGCTCAGTACTCTCGATTTTTATACTTGGTAGGTTGGTTTACTTATGTTCTAGCATTACCAATGTTGTATATATATATTTTGTGAAATTGTTGCCTAGCCTATGGTTTGCTGATTGCTATGATTTTATAATTAGTCATCGACTTCTTTTGACCATATTGATTTAAAAGGAGTTATTTTGAATTTGAGAACAGTTTGATCCTGCGTGCTTCTACGGCATGATGCTTTATTTTCTTAGTAATTATTTTAAGGCTATTTTGGTGTTGGTGAATTGTCTGGCCAATGGTTATTAATATGACCATGTTAAATTTGGATATTTGTTTGGTTCTTACATGTCCCATTTATATTGTAGCATCAAAGTGTGGCCCAGACGTGTAATTTGATTATATAATTTATTTTCGTTGTTTTTTTACACTTTCAAGTCCTATTCCATCAGTGGCACATCTGGATATTTACATTAGTAGCAGCTATTGTGTCTATTTTATACTTGTACTCTTTATTACAATAAATCATTATTTATTACTAAACAGAATTCTATTCTTTGTATACTAGCTTTACTTCAGCAGAATGTTATCACCATTTTATCTAAAGCACATATGTTGTGGTCACATATTCCCTTTTAAAAGATTTATGCTTGCATTGTTTTCCTGGAAAACTGAGTTCATTGTGATAACACATCCAATTGTGAGTAGCATGTGCAAAGTTATCTACAAAAGAGTAGATGGGTTTGAAAAATTCCTCAGGTTGTTTGGGGTGTCTTTTCGTTTTTCTATTACATATGCTTTAGTATGAGTAATTACTAACTTACTATAATTTTTTTTTTTTAATAAGAAACGTATTGTCATAATTATTCTTGAATTATGATATGCTTGTTAGCCTATTTACAAAGATTATTGATGCCTTCTACTAGATATTCATTAGATTACTCTTGGTTCTGTTGTTAGGTTTCTGGGAATGCAGAGAAAGCTCGGGAGATTCTTGTTCAATCGCTTGACCATGTCCAACTGTCAAAACCAATTCTTGAGGTTTGCTCTCTCTCTCTCTCTCTCTCTCTCTCGTGCATGTAATTTCACACTCGTGTGTATTACTTAGAGCTCGTGGGATGTCAACTTTTTGGTTTTATTTATACAAATCATTACTATAGCTAATATATTTTACTTTTTTATTCATTATCATTTAGGCCTTGATACATTTTGAGTCAATCCAGTCTCCACCAAGGCAAATTGAAAATTTGGAGTCATTGGTTGATAAGTTCATTGTGCCCAACTCAGATAGCCCCAATATTGCAAATGCTGCTGAGAAGGAAGAGCTATCTTGCATTTTTCTGGAGGTAATCAAATTGGGATCTAGATTACGCTAGAGTGTACTTATTTCATCTGAAAAGTGCTTTCCTTGAGAATGCAATGCTATTATCATTGTGATATTTGCATTTGTTTATCTGTCTGAAGTTGAATCATTATATAATAATGGGAATTTAATTTTTTAGGGGGGGTGGGGGGGGTGGGGAGATGTTTCTAGTATTGGAAATCTGTGATTGCTTGATTTTTTTAAAGAGAACAATATGATTAGAAGTCTCATGCTTTGAAATGATTTGCAGTTCTTAGGTCTCTTCGGAGATGCACAGTCTATCAAAAAGGCTGAAGATCGGCATGCCAAATTTTTTTTACCTCATAAGAGCATGTCAGAGCTTAAAAAACGTCATGCAGATGATTTTCTAGATTCAGAGAGGGCAAAATCGGCCAAATCCTACCCTGGTGCCCCTTCTCCTGCTCAGTCTTTGATGGGATCTTATCCAAGTGGACAGGCCCCTTATACAGCTGGTTATGGTGGACAGCCCCAAGCTTGGCCACCAGTTACCCAACCACAACCACAAGCACAGCAGTGGAACCCTGGTTATGGCCAACAGGTAGATTGTCTCGTCATTCAAGTTATATTTTAGGATATCTCTGTTCTTGGGATGTGAAGAAAATGTTCTAAATTTTATTTGTTATAAGCGTTGGATATCTAGGACTGCTGGTTTCTGGTTAGATTTGTATGCTTATGGTCTCAAACTGCTCTATTGCCAAGATCCATAGCTATGCGCTTCAAAACTTGCTTCCCTTTATCTGTTCTTAGAGTAACAAAATTTATGGTGGGGTGAGTGTAGTACTTATCCTTATTATGCAAGGCAGTGCAGTTGTGTCTAACCTTAAATTTTGCTATCATGTGTCTGTATGTTTAGTTGCATAATAGAAATTTATTGGCTATTGGTTACTTGACAACATTCTTTCTTTCTCTTGCTTTTTTTTAATAAAAAAACTCTGTTGTTAACAGGCTGCCTACGGTGCATATAGTGGTTATGGTAGCAGTTATGCTACCCCACAAGTAACCACATCGGTCCCCCTAAGTGCTACTTATGGTGCTTATCCTCCGACATATCCTGCCCAGGTATTAAAAAAATTCACCGATAAGTTCAATGCATAACTATTTTCTATTGGTTGTTCTTCACTCTTCTCTATCTGTATTTTACATTTTTTGTAAAGAATTATGTAATGACTTTCTTTTATTCTTTTTTTTTTTTTTTTTTTTTTTTTTTTTTTCAATTGCAATTTAAGCATACTGAACAAATGTCCTGTTTGACCCTTCAACTAATTGGTTGAGGACTGTATCGGGGTTACAACTAATAGTGAGTGTATTTGTAATTTCAGCAGGCTTTCCCTCAACAAAGTTATGTGCAACCAACTGCAGCAGCAGCAACATTAGCCCCTGCTCAGCAACCCGCATCAGTCCCACAAGCTTACTACGGAAGTTATTATTGATAGCTAGCTAGATTAAACTTGTTCACCCTTGGCTGCCTGTAGCCCACCATTCTTTCGCTATGCTCTTTTTTTATGTTGCGGCTGACTTGTAAACTAATTATAAAACATAGAATGGTGTTAACTGAAACAGACCAGTAGGGAGAGAATGTTGAGAGCGTATCGGTTGAAGGGTGAGAATTTGTATTTTAGGTAATGTTTTCTATTTTCACACAGATAATTTTGGCAAATTTGTAAAATTGGCTTTGGTAGTTAATCTAAATGTAGTTGAAATTTTTGTGGAAGAGCTAAGTTTTACATAGTCTGCCCGTGCCCCACCATAAACGGCTGAGGTCTGGAAAGTTTACTTGTGAATTGGGGCAAGCGATGTAATTGTTTGTTGGGCAAAAAATTCCTTATTAATGGCTGACACGGGATTTGATATTTGAATTTCACGGAATTTATCTGAATTTTTACATGTTAAAAATCAATACAAAAGCTAAAAGAAAAATAAAGAGCGATATAAAACCCAAACGACCAGGGGAAAACAATATTTAAATTATAAAAAATGACAGCATAAATAATATAAATTTTATTTTTAATCACATACAAAGTTTTTTAATGATATAATATAGTTATTCGGGACATTGGATTTTAAATCAACAGTTAAAAGGTCTGAAAAATAATTAAAAATAAAAAACAAAATGTTTTCTTTCATAACTATCCAACATCTATACAAGTACCGTTAGCTAAACCCATAGATAAGTACGGATGTAAAATTACTCAAATATGAATTCACTTTACACTATATATATATATATATATATATGTGGAAAAGACCATTATTTATACTTCATCTCCAGACCATGTTTATTGGCACAAAAAATGACAGGTTGGACATGGGATTGATTCATGCAATCCTGTTAGAATGTGCAGAGGTTTCGGAGTCTAAGACGAATTGAAACGAAAATTTGGGATTTCAGGTTGCAACAGAGAGGAGTATGAGAAGGCGAATTATCCGCTTCCATGTACTGGTTGATTGATTGATTGATTCCGTAGTGAGCAGCTTCAAACGTCCTATTTCCTATTGATTGCATTAGATGCTTTAAGTACCAACGCACATTGGTGGGGCATACTGGCTTGTCTGATATGCATGTGTTTATGTTAATTCAACCTGTTTTCTGGAATTCTGCAGTTGTGACTGCCGTAGGATTTGAATATATGTAAAGCTTGGAAGAACAGAGAAGATATGGTTTTCTAAGAGTTTACTTCAGGGTTATATAAATCAGAAAATCAAACTTGTTTTTCATTCTCTTCATCATCATCAGTAATTGCTAAAACTTTTATGAGATTATATCGTATTCCGGGTTCGGTCTTTTCATGCCAAGTAGATGATGAAGGTCGGATCCTGCAATCACTTTTGTGGTAGCAACAATGGAATGGAGCTTAAATGTGTGATGTTATAGAATTTCTTAACAATCAACAAAGCCTACAACTATTTGGAGAACATACCGAGTTGCTATAGATAATGACTTTTGAACAGGTTTCACCAAGCTTGAGCTGAACATTCAACTGGAGTTCCAGCCGCGACAAAGACAATGAACCTTGGCAAGAGAAGCCATATAATCATCGGACCTGAAATAAGAAACGCATATATTAGAAAGAAAGTGTTGCCTGATTGAGCTGCTGAAATAATGAGGATATCTTCTGAATTCAGACCCTTGTCCGTAAGGTGATTTAGATGCAGCTAGTATGTGGAGCTTGGCTTCTTCAGCTTTCTTCTGCAGATTGAAAATTGTTGTTAAGTAACGGTCAGCAATACCAGATTTCATTGACTGACGGTCTTCAGCTAAATATACCGTAATAATTATAAGAAATGATTACAGCAAATGTAAATGAGGGTCTGAATAACTTCATACAAGTCCTCTAAATGTTACTTTGAGAGATAAAAAAGAGCAACTCATTTCAAATGAAGTATAAATATTTGGGATATTGATTTTCATTGACAATAGTTTTCCTCACTGTTAGCAGTAGTACAATGGAGTTGAAAGACAGTATTGGATTTAGTCCAAAGCAAGGTCAAAGTTTGCTATTTTGTCGGGATCATTCTTTGATTTCGAGTTCTGTTTCTACCAGCACTAGGCTCAAATAAACAACATTGTTAACCATGGAAACAAAAGAAAGGTTACTTGCAAGGTTCATATCAGATCAAGCATAGTGAGGTTTAGAACAAACCTGAGATTCATAATAAAGCCCGGCATATAGAGAAGAATAGAAGCACTCATTCACCGGACCGCTTGAAAATTCTGCAACAAGCTATACAGAAAAGATTATTTCTTTAGTCAATGAAGTTCTTGCAACAAATGCAACTGATAAGATCTAAAAAAGAAAAAGGCAATGAACACCTTCTCTGGATCACCACCATCTTTGAACATGTTATAAGCTCCCCTCATAACAGGCCGAGGATCTCTACCGACCTGCATTTAACATTTATGCGATGATTAGATTAATCTGAATTTGATCATTTCGCTTGAAAACACCACAATAGCCATAGTTAGGAAGTCTCAGTGTTGAACGTTTTTAGTTCAACGCTGCACCAATTTACACCTTAAAAGCCTAATGTAGCTACCTAATCGCTCAGTCACTGATGCTTTCGTGTCAATAACTTTCCATATCATCAATTCATTGGAATAATCTCATGTCATTAGCGATCTCATTCGTTATTGAAGGGGCCTAGTCAAGTTTCGTCTATGATCAGTGTCTTACTCTAATGGATTCTAGAATTCACTTAGAAAAAAGTTGACTAACTTGCCTCAAGAAACCGTTCCCTTGCCCCATCAACTCCATATAGTTGAGCTTCACAGAGAAAGCACCAAATTGACTCCTCTGTATCATTCGGATTCTGAGCAACATCAAATCGAAACTGCTCAGCTCCTTCTTCAAATCTATAAAGTGCAAACCAAAATGACTTCTATTACTAAAAACAAAATAAGCATTGTATTAAAACAATTGTGAATGCTGATATTCAAAATCATAGTTCTTTTCCTTTGCTACCTACATTTTCCCAGCAACCAAGCATCACCAAAAAAGAAGAAGTGATAAATTAGTACCTATCAAGATAGTAAAGTGAAAGCCCCCTCTGCCAAAGATCTAAACAACAAACAACACAGAACTAACATCATCATCTATTCATCAACACACAAAAAATTTAAACTTGACAACCATAAAGTTGACAACAAACATACAAGCTTTTTGTCGAGGATCCAACTCTATTGCCTTGTCAAATTCCATTAAAGACCCAAAAACGTCACCCTTAACAACAACAACAAAAACATCACCAAATTAAACAAAAATCAAAGCAATTTGACTAGTAATGAATGAAAACGAAGCAAAATCAGAATTTTGGACCTGTCTAAAGAGTGACATGCCACGTCGAGTGGCGACAACAGCTTCGCGGGCATTGTTGTCGCTGCCAGTTAAAGCATCCCAGATTGAAGAAACTGAAGGAAGGAACAATCTTCTAGAGAGAAGTGGAGATGGGTTTTGAAGACTGTGAATTGTTGAGCTGAAGAAGAAGAGCTTGTTTGTGTTTGTGTTGGCGTTGGTGTGTGTTTTGAGTGAGCTTGGATGAGTTGCAGAGAAGGATAGTGTTATGGGTGTGGTGGGTTTCAAGTACAGGGCTGTTACAGCCATTGAAATGACTTTTTTTTTTTAAGGGTGTAAAATTTGAAGACGTTGTTGAAATGACTTTTTTTTTTAAGGGTGTAAAATTTGAAGACATTTTGGATCAACGAGAGAGCTTTAATTTTTGGGCAAAATGGACCGGCCCGGGCTGGCCCGGCAAGGGTGTGTCGAGCTCGAGCCCTTACAGACCCGGCCTGTTAAGGTTTGGGGCAGTCTTGCCTGGCTTGGAAGCACGGCCATAGCAGGCCGTGCTGCAAACGGGTCAGGCTGGCCTGCGGGCCTAAACGGGCCATCCCCTTTTTTTTCCAATTCAATTACATATAAAATAAATAAATAATTAATCAATTGTTTGCTTTTGTTTTCTATCTTATTTATTTTTTGACTTAAAAATTTATTTATCTTTTAATATTTTAAATTAAAATTTTATTTATTATTTTAACTTATGTATTTTAATTTTTAAGTTCAAAAATTATTTCTTATTTATTTTAGTCTAATGAGTAATGAAATAAAATCTAAGAAATAGATTAAATTATATTTTATTTATTTACTAAAATTATTCAAAGAATAAATAAAGTCATAAAAATGTAAGAATTAAGGAAGAGTTGAATTTTATTTACTTAATCACATCTAAGTTCACATGATTTGTAATTGTCTCGTTAAAAACCTTACTAAGAAAAACTCAATGAGATAAAAACTTGGTAAGGGAAAAAGAGTGCAATCGAATTACAAAATTACCAATACATGTATAATTAAAAAATTTACATTAAGTCTTCAATCCTGGTGGTTACTGCCGGAATTAGAAGCCTCTTCGAAGTATATGTTGGAAAAACTTTGAATTAGTTCTTCATTCACCGGTTGATGCTGCATCCTCACTTCTGCATGCTCCTAATCATTAAGGCATGTTAATACCTCCACCATCTCAGGGGTCAAACAAGATCTTTTGGGTTCAATTACACGTCCACTAGTGCTGAATGCATGTTCTGAACAAACAGTGGACACAGAGATGACAAGTATGTCCTATGATAGTTGGGGACAATTTTGAATAACTCTCAGTATGGTTCTTCCACCATAACAGAAGATTAAATTCTTGGAAGTCCCCTTGATAGGCTATGTTGAACTTAGTTTCAAAGAGATTGTTCAGTTTGCAATGTTGAGATGATGAAGATGAAGATGAAGATGAAGATGAAGATGAAGACTCTTGGTTGTCGATTAGGATTCTCATACTTCTCTTCATCGGTTGAGTGTTCGATTGTTCCAACCGTTGCATGTTTCTACCGCTAAACCTGCGCTCATAAAGACAATAAACTTTGAACACCTTGTATTGCATGTTAGTAAAATGTTGAGTAAGATCTAAATCCAAGTAACCACCAAGTAAAAGTTTTTAAACTATTTAAGTTAGTCTTAGGATCTACTATACAACCTAAGGCATAAAGTAAAGGAATTTCAGCCCAGTATTTTTTTAAAATTTTCACTATCGCTGCAACTGCAGTGCTTAAGATGGCATCATCTCTATAATAGTACAAAATTTCAGACATTTCTAAAATTTGATGCAATGCAAGATGTGATGTGGAGTAATAGATCCCGAAAAGAAGTATAGTTGAATCATAAAAAAATCTTTAAGAATTTAATAAAAACTTCTAACACATACCAATCATTCTCTAATATGCTTGGATCGCTCACTAAGGCCATTTCCATATTATAACACTATAATAACCAATAACACTTTGCAACATTAAATAAGTGGAGTTCCACCTTACCAACATATCTGTTTGAAATCTCCTAGGCTGCTTGTCATTAGTTTTACAGTATTTGAAAAAAAAAAAATTCACTCTTTGATTAGAGCTATTGATATAAGAAATAGCATCTCTGGTGCGATCTATATGACGACAAAATTTGAAAGTCATCATTGTCCATGTTCAATCTATCTTCAAAATAATTAAGAATTCTAATAGGATCCATTTCCTACTGTGCATACATATAAAATATATTAAATTAAAAACTAAGCCATAAATATTAAATATACTAAACATAAAATCATAAATATTAAAATTAAAAACTCAGCCATAACTATTAAATATACAAATTATAAAATCATAAATATTAAAAATACTAAGCATAAATATTAAATACACTAAATATAAAATCATAAATATTAAATATACTACATAAAAATATTAAAAGTAAAATGTAAAAACTATCCCATAAATATTTAATATACTACACATAAAATCATAAATATTAAATATACTAAGCATAAATATTAAAATTAAAAAGTAAAAACTATCCCATAAAATACTACACTTAAAATCATAAATATTAAATATACTAAGCATAAATTATAAATATAAAATTAAAAATAAATAAGAAATTACCTTTGTTTGTAGTTTGTAATTTGTAGAGAAATGGTGAGTTGGTGCCTTGGTGGAGACTAGAGACTAGAGAATGAGAGATTAGATATTATAGTATTATATATTTTTAGAGAATTAGAGATTAATATTATAGAGTATTAGAGTGTGTAGAGAGTAGAGAGAGTTAGAGTAAAGAGACTAGAGAGAGAGAGAGAGAGAGAGAGAGAGAGAGAGAGAGAGAGAGAGAAATTAGATATTAGAGAGTAGAGAGAGTGAGTTGTGAAGAAAATTTTATTTGGAGGGGGTATTTATAGATAAATTGATTTGAGGTTAAAATTATAATTTTGAAAATTTTAAATTAAAAAACAAATTAAAAAAAAAAGTAATCGTTGCAAGTAAAGCCAATGGCCCAAAAAAAAAAAAAAAAGATAGTCTTTGGTGGCCAAATTTAAAATAAAAAATAAAAAATTATAAAGTGGCCATTGGCCAATGGTCCCGCAGGCCGATTGTTGGCCAAATGCCACAAGCCGGCCTATGAGACCTACATGCCTCACCCATATGGCTGGGCACGACCTGCTTTGTATGCAACATCGGTTAGGCCATGCCACGCCCGACCTGATTTTGGACCAAGCCGACTGGGCTAGGCTTGGCAGCCCAAACCAATTTTGCCTCCACTAATATTTTGTATATACCTTTTCTTTTTCTTGATCTCTTTATAGTATATGATTGATTATTGATAAAATGGTTGTAGAAATCAATAACATCTTAACCACACATTCATTGTAATGCTTATATGTCATGAAGTTAAGTGAGGTCAGGAAAAAGATGAGCTAATGAGAGGATCCAAATCCTATTTTTTGATAGTTTTTAAGTAATTAAGATAAAAGGGTATAAATATATTGGATGTCATAGCCAATTGACTAGTTTTCGATAATTAAAGCTAAGCAATTAAAAGTAACCAAGAGAATTTGTTTGATGATTGATTTGATTAAAACTAGATTAAACTAAGAAAGCAATTTAACAAAGAATTGGTGTGTGATCAAGAGGTGAGAAAACTAGGTCATCAATGCTCCCCAATTGTGTTTACTCAATGCTTCGAATTGACTTTGATAAAAGATGTTAATCAAGTTAAGGGTTTGTTCTTAAATTAAGTATGATTGTTACCGTATAGTCTTGGAATGAATCAAGTATTCTCAATTATAATTTACCTCAAAACCTGATGTATAAACTACAACCGAAAACCCATTAAGTGAATGAACAAGTGAACCAAAACTTATGTGCAAAAACCTGCTACGACTAATTTTACCCATTCAATTGAAGATTGGTTGAGAATGGTGTAACCCACGCTAATCTCATCCATTAGATAATCAAAAACCCTAAATTCATGCCAAGCATATACAATGCATTAACAAGAATAAAGAATTATGGCATAGGATGAATTGAATGAATCAAAACTTGAATTAAGAAAATATAGTCAATTCTAACAAAGAGTATTCATAGAGGTTCATATCGATTCCCTAGTATGGAGTTAGTTACACATGAAAAGATTAAAAGAAGATGAGAAATAGTTTATAAAACCCATGAGTGTCTTCTTCAAGCTTCCAAGTCCAACCATGGTGGTGATGTGATGGGGGACGACCTCCTTGGTGGCTTGTGTCCAGGCTGGTCCGGCTCTCCCCCGAAATTAGGGTTTACAAAGGGTTTAAATAGGTGTAGATGCTAAGTCAAGTCCTTAAACAACAAAGAAATCAATTCCCCTTTAGAACTCTACCTTTTTGGGATTCTATTTCTTTAATAATCCATCCAAATTGATTACCGAAACAAATTACGGTGTGTTCAATATTAATCTAGAGGGGGGGGGGGGGGGGGGGGGAATAGATTTTAACAAGTTTTACCCAATTTTCTTGTAAGGTCAAGATTACGAAAATACCCCTAATAGACAATACAAATATAACAAGTGTAATATGGTGCGGAAATCAAATAACACTTGATATTTACGTGGAAACCCTCATGGGAAAAACCACTAGCTAATAAGTGAGCCACACTCAAACCACGAATCCACTAAATGTGAGAAAGATTATAACCTAATCCCGAAAGTAATCACATACCTACCTAATCCCGGTATGAGTGAACCTAGTCCTATTGCTTGTGATTTAAGCAACCTAATCCCAGAAGCAACACAAGACTTAGTTCTCAATGAAGAGAATGCAATCTATGTGAATATGTGAAATACTCAAAATGCAACAAGAGCTAGGTAACCCTATATGCTTATCTAGGATGATGATATATCAAATAAAACAATCCTAGATATCAAAAACCAAATGACATATCATAAAGCTTAGCTAATCAAGATTAAGCAAAACCTAGATAGCTATCACAATACAACGCTCAATCATGTCATCACAAACAATCTCTATCTTGTATCTAGCATATAATTTAAAAACATACAAGTGAATAAAGAGATGAATTGATATGAAGAACACTAAAATTAGATAAGATTAGTGAAGAACATACCAAAAGAGATGTGATGATTCAAAACCATACATGGATGAATTCTAAACGGTCATGGATGATCCTAGATGAACTTTGATGAACAAAGGAAATGCTTTGAGTGTTTAAAAGTGGTTCTTAGGATTTTTTCTCTTGAAAAATATTCTAAGTGAAAAATATGATATTTGGAACTCTTGGAAACAACCTAAAATCATAGAGTTATATATATATGGGTCATAAGTGAAGTGAGGTCGTTTTGAAAAAACGCATCAGGTATGCCTTGTGCGCTGGTCGACCAGCGCAGCACCAGCGCAAGACACAAAAAAAAATGCACAAGCACTGGAGGACAGACGCTGAGGAAGGGCACCACACCAGTGACAATCCACTTGACGAGTTGCGCTGGTGAGGGCTGCGTTGGACGTCTAGTGCATGACCAACGACAGGCCACTGGACGATCTGCGCTGGTCTTACGCGTGACGACCAACGCACAGCTCACTACCTTCAACCTCACAAGTAAATGCAAGTGAAAAAGGGTGAGGAAAATACATCCTAAGTCTAACATGATGTATCATTAAAAACACAAGATGCAATCAATTTAACACATGCAAGAAGAGAGATTAAATAATCAATAATGCACACACATAATAAAAACACAACACATTCAAGAATAAGAATTATGCAAGTGTTGTGTGTGTGTGCAACTATTTCTCTTCATATGCAAGAAACACTAAAAAATATACCTTTGGAGTGCTTCTTCACTTGAGGTCTTGAGGGCCTAATCTACCTTTACATCAAAACCCCCAAATGTGGTTTGTCTACGAAATAAGCCAATCAATAATTAGAGACCTTACAATCTCCCTCTTTGGCTATTTCATGACAAAACCACCACTCACATAACCCTCACAACAAAATTGAAGCTACGAGATAACAATTACATTCTACATTACAAAGAGATACTAGAAAGCAAAATCTTCAAGTCTTCGATCTCTTGTAGAACCGTCAACGCTTCAAAACAAAAAAAATTACACTTTCCAAGACAAGTGCATGTGAGAGGATCAAGTGAAAAATAAAACAAGCATTTGCATTTATGAATTTAAGTCAGTGTTCAAAAAATCGGTCTAGGCGGCCGCCTAGACGCTGGGCGGCGGTCGGCCGTCCCGATCTGGTCCAAATCGACGAAAAAAATCGATCAACGCCAAGTCAATGGTCAAAGTCAATGGTCAATGGTCAACTCCTAAAAAATTGGGCGCCTAGTTCGGTTTGGCCGATTAATCGGGTCTGGGCGGAGTCAAAGTCGTTGACTCCGCCTAGACCGTTTTTTTTTCTTTAACCCGGTTTTCAAAAACTACGCCGTTTTGAGTAAAAAAAAAAAAAATTACCCACCATCAAAACGTCGCCGTTTCTTCTTCTTTTCTAATTTCTCCCCAAATCACAAATCACTCCACCAGCCTTTCAAGTTTCAACCTATTTTCAGCCCCAATTCCTAAACGAACCAAATCAAAATTGAAAATCCAAATCCCTAATTCCATAATCTAAATTTTCATTATTCCCTATTTCCCTTTCAAAGCCAAATCGATCAAGTCTCTTGAGTCCTCAACTGTCAAGTGTCAACGCTCTTCTCACTCTCAGTTCACTTCTCCCGTTCTCCGACCAAACCAGGCTCCTCCGTCCCCGTTCGTCGTCACTACACCGTTCGTCACCACTGTCTACTCATCTAGGGTTTGTAAGTTTGTTACTAACTTACTTAGTTGTTTCTATAAGTTCTATGAATCTATTCTTTGCTTATTAAAATTAATACTTATTAAGTTATTATTAGTTTATTACTGTTATTAGTTCAATAAATCAATAATTATTTGATTATATGTTATTGTTATTTACTTATTTGATTATTGATTTAAATCAATCTTCTCCACGCTTCTTTCTACGTTTTTAGTCTAAATAAGTAAATTACTAAATTCTAAAAGGACCGAATGAATGATGATTGATGAATTGATGATCTGATGACAGTGATCAGTGATGACTGATGAAGTGATAAGTGATGAACTGATGACTGAATAAGTGAATAACTGATGTAGTGATGTTTGCAGTTTTAAAATTAAAATTTAATTTCTATGCTTCTCACTTTCTCAGTGATGTCTGATTGTCTGAATAACTGATTAACTGGTCTGTGTGATGTTTTTTTTTTTTTTTTTTTTTTTTAAATTTTTGACACTATGAGTCTATAATTCTGATCAATACTATTGATGTCATAAGTTTTGAGTTAAATGATATTGGGTGGGAGTTTGAGATTTTGATTGATGAGAAGAATCCAGATAAAGTGCAATGCATATTATGTAAAAAGGTGTTTTCTGGGGGAGTTTATCGTTTGAAAGAGCATGTTGCCAACATACAAGGGAATGTTGCACCGTGTCAGATGGCAACAAGTGATAATCAAATGAGGTGTAGACAAGCGATCGTAGATGCAAAAAATAAGAAAAAAAAATAAGAAAAAGGAAGAAGAAGTGTTAAGAGCTGAGGTGAATATTGGTGATGAAGAAGAATTAGAGGAAAATCAGGAAATAGAAGGGTAAGGGCCAAGGAAAAACCCTAATATTCTTGGCCCTATGGATAGATTTGCTAGCCCTATCAACCCTGGTTCCTCCATTTCTGGAAAGAATATGCAACAACAGACCCTAAATGATACAATCCTTAAAAATATGTGGCCAAATGGGTGTATCAAGCAGGGATTTCGTTTAACGCCATTGACAATGATAGTTTCTTGCAAATGGTTGAGGCGATTGGTAGATTTGGACCGAGCCTCAAACCACCAAGTCAATGGCAATTGAGGGAACCATTTTTGAAGGAAGAGTTTGAGTCAACCAAAGAGGCCCTTAAAAAACAAGAAGAATCATGGAAAATTGATGGGTGCACAATAATGACGGACGCTTGGTCGGATAGGAAAAGGAGAAGCATTATGAATTTGTGTGTGAATTGCAAGGAAGGCACCGCTTACCTTTCCTCCAAAGAAAGCTCTGATGTGGCACATACCGGTGAACACATTTTTAACTATGTGTTGTCCGCAATTGAAAAAGTTGGCCTTGAAAATGTTGTGCAAGTAGTGACCGACAATGTATCTAACAATATAGCTGTGGCGAAGATGTTGAAGGAGAAGATGCCATCTATATTTTGGACCTCGTGTGCTACTCACACCATTAACCTCATGCTTGAAGGTATTGGAAAGCTACCAAGGTTCAAAAAAACACTTGATTCGGCCAAGAGTTTAACTATCTTCATTTATGCCCACCACACAACATTGGCATTAATGAGAACATTTACAAGGAAGAGGGATATAGTAAGGCCGGGAGTTACTATATTTGCCTCAGCATTCTTAACATTGCAATCTATATTAGAGAAAAAAGATAGGTTGAGGGCAATGTTTACTAGCTCCAATTGGGATAAATGCAAATGGTCAAAGAGTGTTAAGGGAAAAGTGGCCTACTCAACTGTATTGAGTACTGTGTTTTGGAATGGTGTGAATTATTGCTTGAGGGTTTTCGCTCCTTTGGTAAGGGTGCTTCGATTAGTTGATGGGGACCAAAAGCCATCAATGGGCTTTTTATATGGGGAGCTAAAAAGAGCTAAGGAAGAGATTATAGGGGTGTTGAAAAATGTTGAGAGTAATTGCCGGCCAATCTTTGAAATTATTAATGCGAAATCGAAAGGTCGACTTGATTACGTATTGAATCCCTACTATTTCTTCAAGGGCCCAACTTCAAGCATTTATACTAATGAAGTTTCTGATGGGTTTTGTGAATTTGTGGAGATTTTATATCCCGATGACCTTGAAAAGCAAAATCTCTTAGTGAATATCAAGTTTGGGAAGTATTTGGACAAAGAGGGTTCTTTCAGAAGGCCATTGGCAATGAAAGGACGTGAGAAGAATGACAAGTTTTACAATCCAGGTACTTAAATATTAAATAATAAATAATAATGAATACTTATTACTTTAGTAGTTTATTTTTTACTTTTTACTTTTTTAGTAGTTAGTATTTCTTTTTTAAAGCATTTGTATTTTTGATGTAGTAACTTGGTGGACTAACTATGGAGCTCACACACCAAACTTGCAAAGAATAGCAAAAAGGATCCTCTGTTTAACCTCTAGTTCATCCGGGTGTGAAAGAAATTGGAGCACGTTTGAAGGGGTAAGTGATAATTACTTAACTAGCAAGTTACATTTAATTTTAAATATTTAAATATTTAATTAATTATTTAGTTTACATTTTTACTTTATGTATTGTATTTGACTATTTGTAATTGTAGATACACACGAAGAAAAGGAATTGATTAGATACGACTCGATTGAACCCTTTAGTGTATGTCCAATTTAATTCTAGATTAATGGATAAGAGAAAAAGGGGGACCGAGAAAAAAATAGATATACTACTAGCAAATGATGCTAGTAATGCACAAGGATGGATTGTTGAGGATGGTGATGATGAAGTTGAGCTTGGTTCAGCTTTACCATGCCATTAGTTGGAGAAGTGGCCGGGGCGGATGAATTCATAGAACCTCGAAGGAGTGGTAGAAATGAAGTGAGAGATCTTGAAGATGAATTTGAATCCGACAATGAAGCGGTCGAAGAAAATGTGGAGTTCGAATCCGATGATGATGGTGTCTTTGAAATGGAAGAATATGTAGTAGAAGATGAAGAATTAGAAGATGAAGAATTAGATAGTTAGATACTTATATGTCTTTTGAATGTCACTTTGTTGGATTTGCTTTTAATTTCTTGATTGAATTTGTTGGAAACTTTGGACTTTTGGAGTTTGATTTGCTTTTGCCTTTTGATTTTTGTTTAAATGTCAATACTTTGATTGGAATCTTGGATTGTGAAATGTGAAATTGGAATCTTGGATTGTGAAATGTGAAATGTGTGGATTTGGAATAGATTAGATATTGATGATCTTGATTGAATTTGCCAATTTGATTGATTTGGATTATGTAATAGAATGATTTGTTAATAACTTAATATATTATTATTGGTTTGTGTGGATTTGGACTAGATATTGATTATTTTGATTGAATTTGGTCATAATATGAGTAAAATATTGGTTTTATAGGTGGAAAAGACGAAAAAAAAAAGCCAAAAAAAACGGGCCGCCTAGAAATCCGCCTAGGCGCCGACTAGGCTGCCTAGGCACTTGGCGCTGGTCCACCGCCCGACTAGCGCCTAGTGTTTACTAGAACACTGATTTAAGTACAACATCATGCAATGAATGTTAATGCAATGCCCCCCCTCATTGGGTTACTCTCCCTCAATACATAAACTCCCAAATATGCACGATTGCTACTACAAATAGCAACTCCCCTTACCACATCCTACTCTCCCTTTTTGTCATGATATAGGCAAAGGAGTAGTCCCCAACTAGGTCACTTTAGCAAAGAGAGATATAAGCATACTAGACATTTGCATAATCATATAAGCCACTTTAAGCACTCAATTAATTGGAGAGAAACAAGGAGATTTATTTTATTGAAAATGTGTGAATTAAAAATGCTTTGCATACAAGACATGTTCCATTCAAGTCCAAAATACAATGGTATTTGGCAAAGTAAATGATAAAGGTTTCCAATAGAATTCAAACAAATTTTACCATTTTTCATGAGAGAAGCAAGGATACAGAGATTTCATTGATTTAAATTTTAATAGCAACTATATCCAACTTTATATGCGAAACAAGGCATGAGCGACTTTGCACCCTATTTGATTTTTTTGGGTATGAAACCCGTATGATAGTAGCCATGTTCAATAAATAAAGAAAGAGAGACATTTTGATAAACATTTGAGTCTCATTTGCTTTTCACACATTGTTTTGCATTTAAGAAATTGCAATAATCAATTCATGCTTTTTCAATTTAGCATGTCAATTAAGAATCATCATGTCGTGGAAATAACTATAGGTCATTCAAATCATACTTCCTATGAAAATTTCCTAGTCCAAAAATGCATATTTGAACATAAATATGACATGGATTGTAATGCTAGCAAGATTCACACTTATTGAGTTAAAAGCATATATACATATGTGCAACCAAGCTTACTTCAAGCAATTAATAAGGAAGCATAAGATCTTTAAAATTTTTTGCATTCATCAAGTATGCAAAAAGCTCTCTTTGCTTAAGTTCTCCACATGGGGTCAATCACAAAAACTCATCACTCCACAAGACATATCCCAATAGATCTACTAAGAGTTTTAAATCAAGTAGCATCTAAGGGTTTTGTAAATAAGTTCGCTAGTTGATCATTACTACCTACATGTTCAAGTACTATGCATTTATTCTCAACTAGTTCTCTAATGAAATGAAGACGGATGTCAATATGCTTAGTTCTAGAGTGTTGTACCAGATTCTTTGAAATATTAATAGCACTCATGTTATCATAAAAGAGAGTGAGTGTACCTTGGTTGAATCCGTAGTCTACTAGCATTTGCTTCATCCATAGGAGTTGTATACATCCACTCCAGACGGCTATGTACTCGACCTCCGCCGTGGACAAGGAAATCGAGTTTTGCTTCTTGCAAAACCAAGACACCAAGTTATTGCCTAGAAAGAATCAACCGCCCGATGTACGCTTTCTATCATCGTAATTTCCCGCCCAATCCGCATCACTAAAGCCTACAAGACTAGCATTAGTGTCAAACGAGTACCAAATCCCACAGTTGGAAGTCCTATTCACATAGCGAATGATTCTCTTGACGGAAGAGAGATGAGACTCCTTGGGATCCGATTGGTACCTAGCACACACACCCACACTAAAGGATATATCGAGCCTACTTGCAGTCAAATAGAGCAAGCTTCCTATCATGCCCCGATATAGCATTTGTTCCACACTTTTTCCACTCGCATCCTTGCTAAGTTTCAAAGTGGTGCTCATGGGTGTATCACAATGTTTGGCTTTTTCAAGACTAAACTTCTTCATTAGGTTTTTGGCATATTTGGCTTGAGATATAAAGATCCCATCATTTAGTTGCCTAATTTGCAAACCTAGGAAGTAACTAAGCTCACCAACAAGACCCATATCAAATTCATGAGACATAACATCAACAAATTGTTGGACCTTGGTGTTGTTGGTGGAGCCAAATACTATATCATCAACATATATTTGAGCTATAAAAAGCTCATCATTGTCTTTCTTGATGAATAGTGTCTTGTCAACACTACCTCTTGTGTAGTCATTGTTGACAAGGAATTGAGTGAGGCACTCATACTAAGCCCTCGGTGCTTGCTTCAACCCATAAAGAGCCTTCTTGAGGCGATAGACATGGTTGGGGTGGTGTGCATCCATAAACCCTTTGGGTTGCTCAACAAACACTTTCTCTTACAAGAAGCCATTGAGGAAGGCACTCTTGACGTCTATTTGGTGCAATTTGAACTTGTGCACACAAGAGATGGACAAAAGAAGCCTAATAGACTTTAAACGGGCAACGGGAGCAAAAGTCTCCTCAAAGTCGATACCCTCAATTTGAGAGTACCCTTGTGCAACAAGTTTTGTTTTGTTACGCACAATATTGCAATCCTCATCGGATTTGTTCCTAAATATCCATTTTGTGCCTATGACATTAGTGGTCTTAGGCCTAGGAACTAGAGTTCAAACTTCATTCCTTTCGAATTGGTTTAGCTCTTCTTGCATGGCAAGAACCCAAAATTCATTATTTAAGGCTTCATCAATCTTTTTGGGTTCAATTTGAGAGGTGTAGCATGTAAAGCTAATAAGATTAGCTAGTTGACGCCTAGTCCTAACACCCTCATTAACATCTCCAATAACATCTTCTTTGTTATGGAGTCTTCTAACCCATGGAGTGTAGGGAAAAATATACCCGCAGCGGAAGCGAGACTAAAAAAAAATAGTTTGAGTAGCTTTTAAAAATTTTCCAATTTTATGAACCTTAAACCCTTTTGATTAATTAAAGATATATAATAAATAAACAAAAGATTAATACCTCTTGTCGCATGATCCGATTGACTTGCGTCGATGGTAATCCGCAAGATCTTCAATCCTAGCACGAACGTGGATCACCTAGGAGCGTGGTCTCCCTTTCTTTGAATTGCAAACCTGAGATCGGATATAACAAACTTTTCTTGATTCGTTAGTCCCAAAAACAATCTAAAGGAACCTAAGATTATTCCGGTCACTTTTGAGTTCTCAATCTTATGATCGAAACTCGCGTGAACCTTAATCGATGTAGTATATACAAGCTTATTAATGAATAAGCAAACAATATACCATCAAAGAATAATCTATGTTCCTTTTGTTTTTAGTAGAATAAAAAATCTCTAACTATGAGTATAGAAGAAGAAGAAGAAGAAAAAATTATGCACATAAAACCCTAGGCTGGCCGAAAATAATGAATGGCCTTATATGTGGCAAATTTTCTTTTCTCTTTCTTAACTAGGGTGGCCGAATTCTTTCACCAAAAGGGATTAGGGTTTCCGCAATTTTCACTCCAAAAATATAGGAGTCTTAGTTGCACCCTAATTCACTTTCTAAGAGTTCAAACCCTAATCCAACTCAATAATCTTTTATTCCTTATTTGACTAAATTAAAAAGACTTCTTATTTGATTAAATAAATAAAATTAATTATTTATTTCCTTGTCAAACAAGTCTTTTAATTTAAGTACACTACTACCAATAATATACCAATAGGAATCATATTTCCTATTTAGAAAAGATTTGTTTCTTAATTAAACAATTAATTAATAAATTAATTAATTCTTATTTAATTAAATAATGAAAACAAAATAATATTAAGGTTATTTTAACCACCTTGCCGCCCCATATACTAATATTGGGCCCAAATATTATTTTCTTATTTCATTAAATCCATAGGACTTTAAATAAAAAGCCCACATGTGAACTAGACCTATTCTTACTAAAAGAAACAAGCCCACATGTCATCCATTAATATATAAATATAATTTAGCAGCCCATTACATAAATAATGTGCAAATTATATTCTTAATATATTAAATGCAATTCTAGATGGACCCTAAATCGGTCCGGTAGAATATATCAAGTGATCCATGCAAGTCCGTGTGGATTGGGGATCTTGACGGGATATCTAAATTTAAGCTACAATAGACATAACCTAATCACAATCAACAAATGATTCACTTAGGTCCGATCCATTAATTTTAACTCATTCCACTAAAGAGCTAAAATTGAACTCTTAAATAAAGACAGAAAAGGAAGATGTTTCCTCATTCATACCCTAGACAATCATATTGGAGATAGTGTATCCTCGTGATTAATATCAGTAATCGCCAAGAGTTCATAGACCACCTATAACTCTCCAAGTTACCATATTTACTCATATGACCACGTTTTGAACTTGGATATTTTGACTTGTCCAGAAGCCATGTTTTCAATAGACACTATTGAAAACTCAACGTTGAGATTTAATATCCAATTACCTCAAAACATCCATATGATGATATTATACTCTCATTTAATAAATGGAGCCACGATGTCCATATCTATAAATGAAGTCTTCTATCGATTAACAAATGAATATCACCAAACTATCGAGGATAGACTATGCGATATAATCGTACTCATTGATAGCTCAAATGATATCACCTGCAACCATAAGTCCATCATTTATCTCAGGATTAAGATAGACTCTCCGATTGTCCTGATAATGAAATTACTTTTATCTACTGACGGTTATAGATAAAGTATTTCATTGTGATCTTGATCCCACTCAAATGCTAGCAAAAGAATTCTACAACTTTAACAAGATAAAGGTGCCCAACCTTTAACTTAAGTTGTGAACAATATTCAAGACTAACTAAAGAATTGTGTCTACCACATACATATCCAGATGTATGAACAATTCTTCTTTTCTCATAGTCTTTAGACCTTATGATTATTTACTTTGACAATTATTAAACTATAAATGCTATAAGATTTGTTTAAAACAGAAATCACTTTATTAATATGAAAAAGATTGTTAATTACATTATTACACTCTTGCTATTGAGCATAATCCTAACATGGAGCGGGTTCATTAGAGTCCAAGTTAGGAACTCTATCAATAGGTTGTGTGTCATTATCAACAACATTAGATGTCCCAACATTAGGAGACACATCAACCTTCTCCAAAGGAGAATCATCACCGAAAATAACCTCTTCCTCATGATTACTAGATTTGAGCCTTGTATCATCAATGACAACATTGGATGATTCTATGACGGTTCGAGTCTTCAAGTTGAAAACTCTATAGGCTCTACTATTTAAGGCATAGCCAAGAAAGATACCCTTATCACTCTTAGCATCGAATTTGCCAAGTTGATCACGGTCATTTAAAATGTAGCATTTACTTCCAAAATTGTGAAAGTAGCTAACATTTGACTTTCTACCTTTCCAAAACTAATAGGAAGTATTTCTAGTTCCAGGCTTCAGGAAAACTCTATTTCCTATATAGCAAGCCGTATTGACGGCTTCGGGCCATAGGTTCCTAGGCACATTATTGCTAATCAGCATCACACGGGCCATCTCTTGGAAGACCATATTCTTCCTCTCAACAACTCCATTTTGTTGAGGTGTCCTAGGAGCCGAAAACTCATGGGAGATGCTAACACTATTGCAATAGGTTTCAAACATGGCATTCTCAAATTCTCTCTCATGGTCACTTCTAATCCATTTTATGCTTTTTATGTTTGAGTTCATTTCATTTTGAATTTTAGTACAAAGCATTTTGAACTTATCAAAAGTTTCGGATTTTTCTCTAAGAAAATATGTCCATGTGAATTTAGAGAAATCATCTACACAAACAAAAATGTATCTCTTTCCACCTAAGCTCTCGGTTTGCATATGACCCATAAGATCCATATGGAGTAGCTCTAGAGGCTCCTTGGTGGGGAGATACTTGCTTTTTGTGTGCATGCTTTTAGTTTGTTTTCCTTGTTGGCAAGGTTCACAAACACCATTGGCTTTCTTCCCAAGCTTAGGGATGCCACGTACACAATCAAACTTTCCAAGGGTTCGTAAATCCCGAAAGTTCATGTGGCCAAATCTTTCATGCCACAACTCGATTTGCTCATCCTTGGACACATTGTTTGAGACTATTCTAGCTTCAAGATAATAGCAATTGTCGCTAAATCTCATACCTTTCAACAAGGTTTGTCCATCGGGTTTTAGGATTGAGCAATTATCTTTACTAAACAAGACGGAATATCCTTAATCACTTAGATGAGAAATAATTATCATATTGGCTTTCAAGCCATCAACAAATAAAGCATTGGATAATGAGGGTAATCTGGGAACGAAAATGGTTCCTTTCTCTATGACTCTCTTTTTGGATCCATCACCGAAGGTGACACATCTTCCTTCCTCCATAACAAGAGTTTTAAAGAAACTCTTGTTTCCCGTCATGTGCCTAGAGCACTCACTATCTAAGTACCATATGTTAGAAGAATTAACCTTTAAGGCAATTTGAGCAACATGGCAAACATTTTCATTCTTTCTAACCCACATAGGTAAAACATTTTTCTTCCTAGTGGTCTTTGGTATATGGGCTTTAGATGTCCTAGGATCATGCACATCAATATTATCATTCCTAGGAACATGCATCATGGCTCTATTCTTTTTCTTCTCAATCATGCTTTTAGTTTTGCACATTTTAATATAACGAAAGCACTTAGGTCTAATATGACCATCAAAACCACAAAAATGATAAATATGAATAAAATAAGGAATCATACCATGTCCTTGTGCTTGCATGGGAGCCTTCCCTTGTCTTTGTGGTTGTCTTGGTTGTTGATTAGGATTTCTCCTCCTTTGTTGTTGACCAAGACTTGGTTGCATCCGAGGTTAAACTTGCATAATTGATCTCTTCCCTTTTTGAGCCGTTTCGTGAGGAATGTTGGCTTGATGTTGCCTACTTGGCACCAACTTCACTTGTGCACTCTTAGAACATTGTCCTCGATCTATCTTCTTTCTAAGAGTGTGCACCGGTGAAGCTTCCTTGATGCCCAAGCCCTTAACAAACATGGTCTTCTTAGAAAGGGAGGTCTCCTTATCATTTTCAAATCCAAGACCTCTCTTGTCACATGGACTTTTTCCAACACCTAGTATGTGATCTAATTTTTCGGTGCTAGATGTCATCTTTGTCATTGATTTCTTAGCTTCATCAAGCTCCCTCTTCAAACCTTCTTCATTCCTCTTAGATAATGCTAACTCCTCTCTTAGCTTATCTTCTTTCTTCTTAAGTCTTTCCACTTCTTCACTTAAGTGATCATTATGAGATAAAAGCTCATGATTTTCTTCTCTCAACATCTTGATCTTTTTAGTGGTTTTCATCTCTAAACCCTTAAACTCCTTGAGATATTCAACCAAAACCTCTTTCTCCACATATCCATTAGTGGAGTTAGAGTCGGAGTCATCTTCACTAGAGTCACTTTCCCTTTGACTCTCTTCCTCCTTTTCACTACCACTTTTGCTCTTGTGAAAGGAGACAAAAGCTAGGAAGTTAGCCATGAGTTCTTCATCATCCGAAGACTCATCTTCTTCATTGGAGTCATCACTACTTCCACTCCAAGTGGCGGCCATCACTTTTCCATTTTTCTTTTCATTGTGATTTGCACATTCGGAAGCAAAGTGACTTATCCCGCCACACTCAAAGCAACAGACCCCTTTCCTTTCAGTCCTCTCTTGCCTTGGTTCAAACTTCTTGAAATGACCCTTTTTCTTCAAGTCTTGGCCTCTCAAACCAAATCCCTTCTTCCCGAACTTCATAACCTTATTGAATCTTTTCACGAATAAGGCCATGTCTTCATCCGAGTCATTCTTTACCTATTTTTCATCCTTAGATGCTTTCAAAGCAATCCCATTTTGCTTTTTAGGAGGATTGGAGCTAGGAGCCTTCCTAGACTCATAAGTGAGATGTCTTCCAATAACCTCGCTCGGCTTCATATCCTTAAATCCACTATTTTCTTCTAAAGCCATCACCTTAGACTCAAACCTATCGGGTGGGGATCTCATTATCTTTTGTTTGATCCTCCTATTCGAATAAGGATCACCAAGTTGATGACTTTGGTTGACCATGTCCATCAATTTGATCTTGAAGTCGTTGAAGCACTTATTCTCCTCCATCTTGAGCATCTCAAATTAAGTTTGGAGAACTTAAAGCTTGGAGTCCTTCACTACTTCAGTTCCCTCGTGTGCAACTTCTAGGATTGTCCATGCCTCCTTAGCGATCCAAGTATTTTGAATCAACTTCTATTGATTCTCATCCATTGCACATAGGATAGCATGCATTGCCTTCCTATTCCCATTTTGAAGCCTCAAACTCTTGCGCGCTCTATTGTGCCTTAGCCTTCAATACTTCTTCTCCTCCACCTGTGAGAGTCATCATAGGTAGATCATATCCATCTTCAACCGCTATCCAAGCACGGTCATGAATTTGACATATGTAGGATTTCATCTTTCCTTTCCATGAGGAATAATTCAAGCCAGTGAGAAGAGGAGGTCGCGTGCTAGAAGCTCCTTCGTTGTTGCCACCGTTTCCACTCATTGTGTATAATGAATGAAATGAAATGAATGAAAAATGTATGAATGAACAAAAATCACACAAATGCAAAACACACCAAAATGAGCAAGGATCACCTAAGTATATCTAAGACCCCGCTCTGATACAAATTGAAACAAATTATGGTGTGTTCAATATTAATCTAGAGGGGAGGGGAGGGGGGGGGGGGGGGGTGTGTGAATATATTTTAACAAGTTTTACCCAATATTCGTGTAAAGTCAAGATTACAAAAATACCCTTAATAGACAATACAAATATAACAAGTGTAATATGGTGCAAAAATTAAATAACACTTGATATTTACATGGAACCCCTCACGGGAAAAACCACTAGCTAATAAGTGAGCCATACTCGAACCTCGAATCCACTAAATGTGAGAAAGATTACAACCTAATCCCGAAAGTAATCACACACCTACCTAATCCCGGTATGAGTGAACCTAGTCCTATTGCTTGTGATTTAAGCAACCTAATCCTGGAAGCAACACAAGACTTAGTTCTCAATGAAGAGAATGCAACCTATGTGAATATGTGAAATACTCAAAATGCAACAAGAGCTAGGTAACCCTATATGCTTATCTAGGATGATGATATATCAAATAAAACAATCCTAGACATCAAGAGCTAAATGACATATCATAAAGCTTAGCTAATCAAGATTAAGCAAAACCTAGATAGCTATCACAATACAACACCCAATCATGTCATCACAAACAATCTCTATCTTGTATCTAGCATATGATTTAAAAACATACAAGTGAATAAAGAGATGACTTGATATGAAGAACACTAAAATTAGATGAGATTAGTGAAGAACATACCAAAAGAGATGTGATGATGCAAAACCATACATGGATGAATCCTAAATGGTCATGGATGATCCTAGATGAACTTTGATGAACAAAGGAAATGCTTTGAGTGTTTAAAGGTGAGTTATTGGGAATTTTTCTCTTGAAAAATATTCTAAGTGAAAAATATGATATTTGGAACTCTTGGAAACAACCTAAAATCATAGAGTTATATATATAGGGGTCATAAGTGAAGTGAGGTTATTTTGAAAACATGCATCAGGTATGCCTTGTGCGCTGGTGACCTGCGCTGGTCGACTAGCGTAGCACCAGCGCAAAACACAAAAAAAAATGCATAGACACTAGAGGATAGGCACCACACCAGCGACAATCCACTGGATGAGTTGCGCTAGTGAGGGCTGCACTGGACGTCCAGCGCATGACTAGCTGCAGAGCATTGGGTGATCTGCGCTGGTCTTGCGCATGACGACCAGCGCGCAGCTCACTACCTTCGGCCTCTCAAGTAAATGCAATTGAAGAAGGGTGAGGAAAATGCATCCTAAGTCTAACATGATGTATCATTAAAAACACAAGATGCAATCAATTTAACACATGCAAGAAGAGATATTAAATAATCAATAATGCACACACATAATAAAAACACAACACATTCAAGAATAAGAATTATACAAGTGTTGTATGTGTGTGCAACTACTTCTCTTCATATGCAAGAAACACTAAGAAATATACCTTTAGAGTGCTTCTTCACTTGAGGTCTTGAGGTCTTGAGGGTCTAATCTACCCTTACATCAAAACCCCAAAATGTGGTTTGTCTACGAAATAAGCCAATCAATAATTAGAGACCTTACAATTACTTATTGAAGGAAGATAAGGATTAGATGTCTAATTGCTTCCCAAGGCTCTCACACATGCCCAAGAAGGTAATATTTCCCGTTCTGACAACTTGCGAAACAAATCCCGAAAGTATTCGTGAATTTTATGACTAACTGATCTGACCTTTGGGTACTAACAAGGGAATAACTTCTTCTAGAAAATTTGGATTGATAAGTTGTAAATTGTGTTGGAGACTAGACTTCTGGGACTTCAAATCCATAGGTGGCATAACACACAGTTCAATCGGAGTTGAGAGATATGACCCTCGTAACATGGTTCAACTGCACTGCCTCGGGATACCGTTGTGACTGCCGCTGTGGAGATCAGTCTTCACTGTTCTTGAGAGCGCTTTGGGTGCTGCTATGGAAACCTATAGCGGTTTGTATGGCAGTTGATGACAAATTGCATAAAAGTCCATTGAATCTTCCAAAATCACCTTTTTCCTCTGAAATACTTCAAACATATCATTTGGATCCAGTAACCTGAAAAATGCTCAAACACACAAATGAAAAACGTAAATAACTCGAGAAACAAGCAATTGATTGGAGGAATGGGGACCAAAAACATATACAATAAATGACCGATCACGAAGCATGCACTATTTTTGAGTATATTTGTGAGATAAATATTGATGAACCCTTTGTGTTATAAATATTCTAAAAACAGCTCACACATAGAAACACAAACACAAATAAAAAAAATAAAAACAAATTGAGTGCCATGTACCCTATATGTGGATGAATTTATTAAAACCCATCTTACTCTTGGTTTGCTATAATAAATGTAATAAAATAAATTCAAAAGGTTTTAACTTTTCATATATTACAAAGACTTAAAATTGCATGAATTTATTAAAACTGAATTTATGAAAACCCACTCGGCTTTGGCTTAGAATAATAACAGCAGTCATGACTCTCTATATCTTTAGCAAAAATAAAAAATAAAAAATATATTAATAACTAATTAATAAGAATATAATTCTTTTTTAATTCTCTCTTCTTAGGTTTCCTCTGAAATCCTAGAATAAGAGCAGTACTTAAAGTCATCGGACTTTATTTTTTTTGCTTATTTGAAGTGGCGCTTGTTTCAATTTTCTTGTTCTTTCAATGAGTGCAGATGAGATTGCAGAACTATGTGCCGCCATGACCTTAATACAAAGGGAGGGACCGGTTCGAAGTTTGAAGAGGGATTTGAAGGATGATGGTTTGAAAAAGTTATCCTTGACTCTAGTGGGGAAGATTTGGGCCAATAAACTTATTAACCAAGATGCTTTTCAGACAGTGATGACTAAAATCTAGAACTTGACTAGGTAGATAAATATTGAAGTGGCACTAGTAATCTTTTCATGTTTACCTTCCAGGATCAGAGTGATCATAAGCGAATTCTGGCGGAGGGACCGTGGAATTTTAATAACTATTTCCTTGTTCTCGAAGAACCACATGGAAAGGGAGATTTAATAAACATGCGACTAAATCGTGTTGATTTTTGGGTCCAAATACAAAATGTTCTGTTGTTATGCATGACGAGGAAGATTAGTAGGTTCGTAGGCAGTATTATCGGTGATGTTATAGAAATAGATGAAGGTGTGTCTGGTGACTATGATGGCAAGTTTCTGAGAGTGCATGTGGTTATTGAAGTTGACAAGCCCTTACGAAGATGTCTACGGGTTGATGTTCTTGGGTATTGTTAGGATTATGCTCGATAGCAAGAATGTAATATGGTTTTGACAATCTTTTCATATTAATAAAGTGATTTCTGGTTTAACAAATATTATAGCATTTATATTTAATTATTATAATTGTCAAAAGTAAATAATCATAAGGTCAAAAGACTATGAGAAAAGAAGAATTGTTTGTACATCTGGATATGTATGAGGTAAACACAATTCTTTCGTTAGTCTTGAACAATATTCACAACTTAAGGTAAAGGTTGGGCACCTTTATTTTGTTAAAGTTGTAGATTCTTTTGCTAGCATTTGAGTGGGATCAAATGTGTTATGATGAGTCTAAAATCATCAAAGTGTCTTTAAGTAAAAGGATCTAGTGCACTAGGTGCATTGAAAAGGATCACAATGAAATACTTTATCTAGAACCGTCAGTGGATAAAATTTTTTCATTATGAGGACAATCAGAGAGTCTATTTTAATCCTGAGATAAATAATGGACTTATGGTTACAAGTGTTATCATTTGAGCTATCAATGAGTACGATTATATAGCATAGTCTATCCTCGATAGTTTGGTGGTATTCATTTGTTAATTGATATAGGACTTCATTTATAGATATGGACATCATGGCTCCATTTATTAAATGAGAGTAAAATATCATCATATTGATGTTTTGAGGTATTGGATATTAAACCTTAATGTTAAGTTTTTGATGGTGTCTATTGAAACATGGCTTCTGGACAAGTAAAAATATCCAAGTTCAAAATGTGGTCATATGAGTAAATATGGTAACTTGGAGAGTTGTAGGCGGTCTATGAGCTCTTGGCGATTACTGATATTTTTCACGAGGATACACTATCTCTAATAAGATTGTCTAGGGTACGAATGAGAAATATTTACTTATTTTATCTTTATTTAATAGTGCAAATTTAGTTCTTTAGTGGAATGAACTAAAATTAATAGATCGAACCTAAGTGAATCATTTGTTGATTGTGATTGGGTTATGTCTATTGAAGTTTAAATTTAGATAGCCCGCCAAGATACTCAATCCACATGGACTTACATGGATCACTTGATATATTCTACCGGACTAATTTATGGGTCCATCTAGAATTGTAATTAATGCATTAAGAATATAATTTGCACAATATTTATTTAATGAGCTGTTAAATTATATTGATGTATTAATTTAAGGCATGTGGACTTGTTTCATTTAGTAAGAATCAGTCTAGTTCACATGTGGGCTTTTTGTTAAGGTCCAATGGATTTAATAAAATGGAAAAATAATATATTGCTCATGATATGGACTTGGGCAGCAAGGCTAGTAAATAAGCCTATTATATTATATTATTTTATTATTTAATTCAATGGAAATTAATTAATTAAGTATTTAATTATTTAATTAAGAATCAAAATCATTTTCTAACTAGGAAATATGTTTCTTAGTATTATACTATTGTTGGTAGTGAAACAAATTACGGTGTGAAACAAATTACGGTGTGTTCAATATTAATCTAGAGGGGGGTGAATAGATTTTATCCGATTTTACCCAATTTTCGTTAATAGGCAAGATTACAAAAATACCCTTAACTAGTCAATATAAAATAGCAAGTGTAATATGGTGCGGAATATTAAAAGACACTTGATATTTACGTGGAAACCCTCATGGGAAAAACTACTCGAACCTCGAATCCACTAAATGTGAGAAAGATTACAACCTAATCCCGGAAGTAATCACACACCTACCTAATCCCGGTATGAGTGAACCTAGTCCAATTGCTTGTGGTTTACGCAACCTAATCCCGGAAGCTACACAAGTCTTACTTCTCAAAGAAGAGATAACAAGCCTATGTGAATATATGAATACTCAAAATGCAATAAGAGCAAGGCAACCCTATATGCTTATTTAGGATGATGATATATCAATGAAATCAATCCTAGATATCAAAAGCTAAATGACATATCATAAAGCTTAGCTATTGCTATTCAAGAATAAACAAACCCTAGATAGCTATCACAATACAACACTCAATCATATTCATCACAAACAATCTCTAACTTGTATTTAGCATGTGAACATAAAACATACAAGTAAGTAAAGAGATTTCTTGATAAGAAAGAAACTAAAATTAGATGAAGTTAGTTAAAATCTTACCAAGCAAGTTGTGATGATGCAAAGTTATGCAAGAATGATCCTAGATGAACTTGATGAATCAAATGAAAAGCTTTGAGTGTTTAAAGGTGAGTTCTTGATAATTTTTCTCTCAAGTGTTTCTCTTTTTGCTTTAGGGTTCTAAGGAGTCAAAGAACAGACCTAGAGAAAAGAGAAAGCATGATATTTATAGGCATCAAAAACAAGGCATGTGAAAAGACAAGTTTGCCCCTGAAAACGCACTATCGACGGTTTCATTCGGCGGCCAGGCCGCCGATCATGACCGCAGAATTCGTCCCGAGAGAACAGGGGAGAAAACAGCGGTTTCATTCGGCAGTTTCGAAACCTACGAGTAAACCGCAGAACAAAACCCGAGAATAATAAATGCATCAAGTATGAACGGCGGTTTCAAATCGGCGGTCAGGGCCGCCGATCTAACTGCAGAATCAGGCCAGAGACCTCTGGTCCAAAACGGCGGTTGCATTCGGCGGCTAGGGCCGCCGATTAAACCGCCAATTCACCAAAAGTGGTGAATCCAAGGAGAAAGCCAAGGCAATCACAAGAGCGGTCTTCGCGCAAAACCAAGCACACTTATGTGCAAGCGCGGACGTTTCCGACATCTACGGAAAACGAATTACAAGACACAAACACACAACAAGATACAATACATAAAAGTGCATGTGTGAAAGTGACATGTGAAGAGAATGCACACATATTAAAATATGCAAAGTGAGTGTGTGCTACTAAATCTCTTCAATGAAAAACTAAGCACAAGAGATATACCTTTAGCGTGCTTGTCACCTTGAGGTCTTGAGGGCAATAAGCTAGATCCTTAAACACCTAAAACTACCCTTACAAGTCAAACCCCAACTAGTGGTTTGTCTACGAAATAAGCCAATCAATATGAGAATCCTTACAAGTAGTATAATAAATATTAAAGATTTTATTTGGTAAGTAGATATCTATAAGGAATTTATTTATCTAGTCAAATTAGAAAGTCTTTGATATAGTCACATATACACTAAAGAGTTGGATTAGGGTTTGGAATTCTAAAGTTTGATAGGAGTCTTTGGTGAAAACACAAATCCTCCTTGTGTGAGGATTTCGGCCAAAGATAAGAAATCTACCTAGGGTTAGGATTTAGGCTACAAGGCATAAATCCTACTTGGGAGAAGATTTAGGCTATCACCCTATATTTTAGTCAAGAGAATTTGGCAACTATATAATATATATGGAAAGTGCAGAATTCGGCTAATAAATAATATATATATATGAAAAGTGCAAAATTCGGTTAATATATAAAATATTTGGAAAGTGCAGAATTTGTGCACTATATATTTTAATAGGCAAGTTGAATTTGTGCGATATATATATATATATATACACACATATGAGGCAAGAGAATTCAACAACACAATATTTTTTATGAAAAGAGGAATTCGGTCAACCCTAATTGCTTAAAAGAGAGACTAATTTTATTCTTGCTTAAGAAAAATAAATCCAACTCTAGAGACGAGTGTGAGAATTCGGTCAAGAGGAAAAAGAGAGAAGAGAACATTTTATTTCGATAGTGCACTAGTAGCTTTTACATCAGAAGGTTTTGTGCACAACTTCGAATTAGGCTCACGCAAATTTCGATCAAAGGATTGAGAATTCAAAAGTGACCGGAACATTATTTGTTATCTCTTGGAAGTTTTTGTGACTAACGAAAGAGAAAAAGTTTTTGTTATCCATCCTCAGGTACACAATTCAAAGAAAGGGAGACCACGCTCCTAGGTTATTCATGTTCATGATTGGATTGGAAGCTCTTGCGGAATACCATCGACGCAACGTCAATCGTCATGCGACAAAGGTATGATACTTTTGTTATATGTTAATTAATCAAGGGTTAAGGTTCATCTTTAAAAAGGGATTTTTTTTTGAAATATACTAAACCTATTTTTCGCTTCCACTGCGTGTGTATATGTGTTTTTCCCTACAATTGGTATCTCTTGGAAGTTTTTGTGACTAACGGAAAAGAAAAGTTTTTGTTATCCATCCTCAGGTACACAATTCAAAGAAAGGGAGACCACGCTCCTAGGTGATTCACGTTCATGATTGGATTGGAAGTTCTTGCGGAATACCATCGATGCAACATCAATCGTCACACAATGAAGGTATGATACTTTTGTTATATGTTAAATAATCAAGGGTTAAGGTTCATCTTTAAAAAGGAAAATATTTTGAAATATACTAAACCTATTTTTCGCTTCCGCTGCGCGTGTATATGTGTTTTTCCCTACAATTGGTATCAGATCCTTAATTGTACCCTTAATTAATTGATGTATATATACGTGAATCTATTTCTTTTATTGTGATTATGCATGTTTTAGAAAGAGATGGCACTCTAGGTATTCTCATAAATAATTACATTGGAACATATGGATTTATATATGTTATTATTATATGAATTGTTGTTGCTCGATTTTGGTCCCAGAATTTCAATGTATTTTATTTCGGAATTGTAACAAGAAGGGTGGTCTATTATCGCCATAATTCCTTCTTGGCAGTTGCTAAGTTTTTTATTTTATTTTATTTTATTTTATTTTTTTTATTTTTTAATTTTGCTATTGTAATAAAAAAATACTGCACTTTTATTGTATTAAATATTGCAGTATATATTTAATTTAAAAAAAAAACTGCAGTAATTTTATTATTAAAAAGCTGATGTAATATATACAAGCATTGAAGATTCGAAGAGTTAAAGAATTGGAAGCAACCGGAACAAGCATGGCACCATGCGCACCATAGCAACAAGCGTGCGCGCAACCTAGCGTGCAGCCGCACTTGTTGTGGTATGGGCTGCACACGGCAGCCCTATGGGTGGTGTGGGCTGAACATGCCCATGAGGGGGAAGCCATGGTGCACTCGAGTGACAGCCGCTTGAAGACTTGTCCGCCAAGTTAGGGTTTTTGTATTCCAAACAAATGTAATTTACTTGTTTTTCTAAGATGGACCAAAATTGTGGCAATTTATTTTTCCGTAAATATTACAATATTTGTTATTGTTTGAGAACATGTCATATAGAATAGGAGTGCCACTCATATATCTTTTTTGGTACGAACATGCATTGAATGATTTAGGTATCTAATTGGCATCTAGATAACTTGATAAATCATTTTATGGAATTTAATCACACGCCTTAAATAATTGAGTGGGAGAAGGTGTTTTGAAACACCTATGGCCTCCAAGGTTAGTTGAGCTTTATGTTTTATTGATAACCCCCCAAGGGGTATCCATGAATGAAATTTAGCAAGATACTTCCTTACAAGGATAGACTAGACAATTGACTCAAACGAGATCTACCCTCAAAGGAGAGATTTTCGTGAGGGAAAATTTTGAGGGTCGAAATCTTGGTAACACACTTAATGTGGTTTTATTGATATCCTCCCAACAGTTCTTGTCAATTAAATCGTAAGGCCAAAATTGAAAACGCTGATTGTTTTGTAAACAATTAGGTGGGACCTAGTCCAACTAGTAAATGGTGCGAACTCCCAAAGGAGGCTTGACATTTATGGGTGTTGGATCACCGTTGAATTATACGAATGAATTATTTATTTAATTCAAGATAAATATTCGAAAGTGCTTTATCATGATTATTTACTCATATATATTTTTGTTTTATTCAGAAATCATGACCCCATCCCTAATGAACATCTTAAAAGATAATACTTTAACTGGTGATAATTATGTCACATGGAAAAGGAATATTGGGTTGTTGCTTAAAAACATAAATTTGTTCTGACTACTCCTAAACCACCTGCTCCTACTAATGAATCTAATGTGGTGCAAAAAGACAAGTATGAGCAATGGAAGACCTCTGATGAGATGGTCAAATGCTACATTATGGCTACCATCTCCAACGTGTTGCAACACCAGCATGAAGTAATGAGGTCTGCTGCTGATATGATGATGTCTCTAGAAAAGATTCATATGGTTTGTAAAGTTGCTACTGTTAAGATCAGTCAGAAGGTCAAGGAGCAACAGAAGAAAAAGTAACTTGGTCCTACCAAGAAGAAGACCAAGAAAGTAACCAATATCAAAGGAAAGTGCTTCCTTTGTGGTGAAAAGAGACATTGGAAAAGTAATTGCTCAAAGTCTCAGAACAAGAAGGAACAAGGTAATGTTAATTATCTTGAAACATGTTTTCTAACAGATTCTACAGATTCTTGGATCTTAGACTCTGGAGCCACTAATCATGTTTGTTGTTCCTTATAGAGGTTCCAGGAAAGGAGCAGGCTAAATAAAAATGAAATCAACTTGCGTTTGGGCAACAGAGCGTTGGTGTCTGCCAATACAGTGGGAGATATTAGAGTTAATCTAGATTCTAGTACACATTTAGATTTGATAAATGTTTATTATGTACCGCAATTCAAGAGGAATTTAATTTCAGTTTCTTGTTTGAATAAATTTGGATATTCGATTACTTTTAATAAAGATTTATTATTATTAAGAATAACAAATTTGTTTGCAAAGGTACATTGTAAACCAATTTATTATTTTTGCATAGAAATATCTCTCACTTGCTAGACATAGAAACAATGAAACCTAATCATAAAAGAGTAAAATTATCAAAAGATGAAATCTACCTATGACATTTGCGCCTAGGTCATATTAACCTTAATAGGATCAAAAGATTGGTTAGTGATAGACCTTTAAGTGACTTAAAGGTTGATTGTCTACCAACTTGTGAATCTTGTTTGGAAGGTAAAATGACCTAAAGGTCGTTCACGACCAAAGGCACAAGAGCCACTAAATGTAGGATTAATACACACTGATGTATATGGTCCTATGAACATTCAAGTTAGAGGTGGATATGAGTTCTTCATCACTTTACGGATTATTACTCGAGATTTGGCTATGTGTATCTCATGAGACATAAGTCAGATGCTTTTGACATGTTCAAAGCATTTAAAGCTAAAGTTGAAAATCAGCTTGAAAAACAAATAAAAATCTTGAGATCTGATCGTGGTAGAGAATATCTATCTGGTGAGTTTCAGCAATATCTTATTGATAATGGAATCATTTCTCAGTTTTCTACACCAGGTACACCTCAACAAAATGGGGTGGCAGAAAAGAGAAATCGAACTCTTTTGAACATGGTTAGTCTATGTTGAGTTATTCAACGCTTCTTATTTCTTTTTAGGGATATGATTTACAAACTACAACATGCATTCTAAACGATGTACCATCTAAGTCGGTTCCTCAAACACTGCATGAGTTGTGGACTAGGCAAAAGCCTAGTTTACAACACTTAAGGATATTTGGTTGTCCTGCGCAAGTGTTAAAAGGAAAGACAGAAAAGATGGAGTCCCGTTCAGAAACATGCATATTCGTGGGGTATCCAAGAGGAACTAAAGGATATTATTTCTATAGTCCTTTAGATTTTAAAGTATTTGTTTCACCAAATGCTAAATTTCTAGAAAATGACTATATGAATAATTTTATACCTAAAAGTATAATTGTCTTGAATGAGATGTCACGAGATACAATTCCATAAGAGGTTTCACAACCTAGCCCAATTGTAAGTTCCGCACCATCATAAGATCGACAACCTAACATTCCTCGTCGTAGTGGGAGGGTTAGTAGACAACCCGAGAGATACATCGGTTTGGGAGAATCAGTGGAGAATCTCTTGGACGACGATGATCCCTACACATATAAGGAAGCAATGGAGGATGTTGATAGTCGCCATTGGCAAACGGAAATGTAATATGAGATTGAATCCATGTTCAATAACAAAGTCTGGTCTCTTGTAGACTTGCCTATGGGGATAAAACCCATTGGATGCAAGTGGTTATACAAGAGGAAAAGAGGTATGGATGGTAAAGTGGAAACCTTTAAATCTAGATTGGTAGCTAAAGGTTACACACAGAAAGAAGGTATCGATTACGAGGAAACCTTCTCTCCCGTGACCATGCTTAAATCCATTAGGACATTCTTATCCATTGCAACATCTTTAGACCTAGAGATTTGGCAAATAGACGTCAAGACAACGTTTCTTAAATGGAAGTGTTGACGAAAGCATCTATATGATACAACCAGAAGGATTCATTGAAAAAGACCAAGTGGAAAAGGTATGCAAGTTGCAAAAATCCATATATGGATTAAAGCAAGCATCCAAATCCTAGAACATAAGGTTCGATCAAACTGTGAAAGGTTTTGAATTTGTTCAGAACCTTGACGAACCCTGTGTATACAAAAAGATTAAGGTTGACAAGTTGGTTTTCCTAATTCTTTATGTTGATGATATACTACTTATCGGAAACGATGTAGGTGTATTGACATCAGTAAAAGAATGGTTAACAAAATAATTTGACATGAAGGACATAGGAGAAGCAAGTTATATTCTTGGTATTCAAGTTAATAAGGGATAGAAGAATAGAACGATTACATTATCCCAAGCTTCATACATAGATAAAATCTTGTCTAGGTTTTCCATGCAAGATTCCTAGAAAGGTATGTTACCTTTCAAACATGGAATCAAACTTTCTAAGGAACAAGTTCCTAAGAATGAGCATGAAGAGAAATTCATGAATAGGATTCCACATGCCTCAGCAGTTGGAAGTCTCATGTATGCAATGCTCTGCACTAGACTAGAAATTTATTTTGCTATTGGCATAGTTAGCAGGTTTCAATTGAAACCTAGTCCTGATCACCGGGTAGCAGTCAAACATATTTTCAAGTATCTTAAGAGAACGAGAGATCATATGCTTGTATACTCTAGAGAGGATTTAATTCCCATTGGGTATACAAATTCTGATTTCCAGTCGGATTTGGATGGGCATCGAGAGAACATGGGAGTGAGAGATATGACACACTTACTATAGCGCAAGTGGGAGATTGTTAAGATTATGCTCGATAGCAAGATGACAATCTTTTCATATTAATAAAGTGTTTTCTGGTTTAACAAATCTTATAGCATTTATAGTTTAATTATTATAATTGTTAAAAATAAATAATCATAAGGTCAAGAGACTATGAGAAAAGAAGAATTGTTCGTACATCTGGATATGTATGAGGTAGACACAATTCTTTAGTTAATCTTGAACAATGTTCACAACTTAAGGTAGAGGTTGGACACCTTTATCTTGTTAAAGTTGTAGATTCTTTTGCTAGCATTTGAGTGGGATCAAATGTGTTATGATGAGTCTAAAATCATTAAAGTGTCTTTGAATAAAAGAATCTAGTGCATTAGGTGCATTGAACAAGATCACAATGAAATACTTTATCTAGAACCGTCAGTGGATAAAAGTTTTTCATTATGAGGAAAATCGGAGAGTCTATCTTAATCCTAAGATAAATGATGGACTTATGGTTACAAGTGTTATCATTTGAGCTATCAATGAGTACGATTATATAGCATAGTCTATCCTCGATAGTTTGGTGGTATTCATTTATTAATCGATAGAGGACTTCATTTATAGATATGGACATCATGGCTCCATTTATTAAATGAGAGTAGAATATCATCGTATGGATGTTTTGAGGTATTGGATATTAAATCTTAACGTTAAGTTTTTGATAGTGTCTATTGAAACATGGCTTCTTGACAAGTCAAAATATCCAAGTTCAAAATGTGGTCATATGAGTAAATATGGTAACTTGGAGAGCTATAGGCGGTCTTTGAGCTCTTGGCAATTACTGATATTCTTCACGAGGATACACTATCTCCAATAAGATTGTCTAGGGTACGAATGAGAAATATTTACTTATTTTATCTTTATTTAAGAGTGCAATTTTAGTTCTTTAGTAGAATGAACTAAAATTAATAGATCGAACCTAAGTGAATCATTTGTTGATTGTGATTGGGTTATGTCTATTGAAGCTTAAATTTAGATCGCCCACCAAGATCCTCAATCCACACGGATTTGCATAGATCACTTGATATATTCTACCAGACTAATTTATGGGTCCATCTAGAATTGTAATTAATCCATTAAGAATATAATTTGCACTATATTTATTTAATGGGCTGTTAAATTATATTGATGTATTAATTTAAGGCATGTGGACTTGTTTCTTTTAGTAAGAATGAGTTTAGTTCACATGTGGGCTTTTTATTAATGAATTTAATAAAATGGAAAAATAATATATGGCCGACTTGCAAGGCTAGTAAATAAGCCTATTATATTATATTATTTTATTATTTAATTAAGAATCAAAATCTTTTTCTAACTAAGAAATATGTTTTTTAGTATTATACTATTGTTTGTAGTATGATAAATATTAAAGACTTAATTTGGTAAGTAGATAAATAAAAGGAATTTATTTATCTAGTCAAATTAAGAAATCTTTGATATAGTCACAAATACACTAAATAGTTGGATTAGGGTTTGGACTTCTAAAGTTTGATGTGAGTCTTTGGTGAAAACACAAATCCTCCTTGTGTGAGGATTTCAGCCAAAGATAAGAAATCTACCTAGGGTTAAGATTTAGGCTACAAGGCATAAATCCTACTTGGGAGAAGATTTAGGCCATCACCCTATATTTTAATCAAGAGAATTCGGCAACTATATAATATATATGGAAAGTGCAGAATTCGGCTAGTATATAATATATATGAAAAGTGCAAAATTCGGCTAATATATATATTATATGGAAAGTGTAGAATTTGTGCACTATATATTTTAATAGGCAAGTTGAATTTGTGCGATATATATATGAGGCAAGAGAATTCGGCAACACAATTTTTTTTATAAAAAGAGGAATTCGGCCAACCCTAATTGCTTAAAAGAGAGACTAATTTTATTCTTGCTTAAGAAAAATAAATCCAACTCTAGAGATGAGTGTGAGAATTCAGCCAAGAGGAAAAAGAAAGAGAACGTTTTATTTCGATAGTGCACTAGTAGCTTTCGATGAGCCGTTGTGCACTCACAAAAATGATGTAATTTGTTTGATCTTTGAAAACCCTTTTTAAACCAGTTAAATCCTTTAAAGTGTGATTTTATAGCAAATGGTAAGCAAGTTCGTTCCATAGGGATATGGAGTGCCAATTATATAGATTGACTAATCTTTAGAAAAGTAAAATAAATCATGATATGTGAATGATGTTTGGTTTCATAACCCACCAAAGTTAACTACTAAAATTGAAAATGCAAAAGTGATATGAAAAATAGAATACTCAACAACCTTGATAAGAATAATGATGTAAACAATTAATATGATTGCTAGGGAATAAATTGATTAGCAAATGGGTGTGGGTAATGCCTTTTTAGCCACTTTAATGGATCAATCTCTCTATGTTAACCAATTGAGCTTAGATTAGTGGGGTTGATATACCCACCACTAATGTATCCTATTCAATGGGTTCTTAATCACAAAAGGGTATCAATCCAAATATGATTGTATAACATATTACTTTAAACAAGATTGCAATTAACAAGTGGATATACAAGTCAATCACATAATGAATAGAATCTAATGATTAAATGAATATAACACATAAAGAGATTCATTACAAAGCTAAGGCTAATACCCACAACCAAATGATCCTCAAATCTATCCCCTAGATTAGGGGTTTAGTTACACATATTAGCAATAAAATGGAAAGCAAGTAAATAATGAGGAAATCACCCTTGGGCCTCCTCTTTAATGCTTGATCCTTCCTTTCCTTTTATGCTCTTAATGCAAAGAGTGGAAGTAGAGGATGTGTCTTGAGGTGTGGATGTTTAATGGAGAGTGACAAAGGAATTTGGGTGTAGAGAATGGTAGGAGAGGAATGATTTAGGGAAGTAGTCAAGGTTTGGTGTTGAGGTTTGGATGGAATTAGGTGAGTACAAGTATAGAAATAGAGGATGAGGAAAGATGAGCAATAGAGGAGAAATCTAGATCTCAACTTCAGTAATTTCGTGCTCTCAAAGGTGTTGGATCCTTCTAAAGATGAAGGGCCTATATATATATACTGTCACTTGGACATGTATTGATAACTGCTTGATTTGCTGATGTGGCGCAAATGTCACCATTTTGTCACTATGGCGACCTTGGGGTGCAAAACGGTTAGATGCAAATGTCACCATGAACACCATCTTTTTTGCCCTAGAGTAAGTGGCGACCATGAGCAAATTCTGATGAGGTTGCCATTTGCTACAAAAGGTCGCTCCCAAACATAAGTGGCGACCATGAGATGAAAGTGTGAGGTCGCCATTTGCAAGAGTGGGTCGCCATGGCAACCTCAAATGGCGACACACCTGATTGATTTTGCAAATCCTCTGTTGCCATGTTGACCAAATAGCGACCAAGTGGTGACTTTCTGATGCTTTGATTAATTCCTCTGTTGCCATGGGGACCATATGGTGACCTCTTCTTGCTCAAGTAGCGAGAATGCCCTGTTTCACCTATTTGTGAGCCTTTTTACACCCAAGTCCTCAACTTCTTCCCAAATATTGTTGAAACCTAAGAAAACCTAAAACACTTGATTTTACACTGTTAAGCACGGGGAAATGCCCGAGAATCAAGCAAAAAGAGTTGGAAATGAGGGCCAAAATCATACCAATTTTGGCTTGATTAGCTTTTACATCAAAAGGCTTTGTGCACAACTTCGAATTAGGTTCACGTGAATTTTGATCAAAGGATTGAGAATTCAAAAGTGATCGGAACGTTCTTTGTTATCTCTTGGAAGTTTTTGTGACTAACGAAAAAGAATTTTTTTTTGTTATCCATCCTTAGGTACACAATTCAAAGAAAGGGAGACCATGCTCCTAGGTGATTCACGTTCGTGATTGGATTGGAAGCTCTTGCGGAATACCATCAACGCAATGTCAATCATCACATGACAAAGGTATTATACTTTTGTTACATGTTAATTAATCAAGGGTTAATGTTCACCTTTAAAAAGGAAAAAATATTTAAATATACTAAACCTATTTTTCACTTCCGATGCGCGTGTATATGAGTTTTTCCCTACAAGGATAAGGTGGAATTTGTGATGTTGTTACACTACGAAAGACTTCCTGAGAATTGCTTTAGTTGTGGTAAATTAGGTCACAAGACAAGGGAATGTACAAATCTAGAAGAAGGAAGGGGAATAGGTGATGATCATAAACCGCTATTTGAAGCCTAACTTAGAGCTACCAGTCCTATTAAGCGATTCGATCAATGGGATAAACCTTTCTTTCACAGATCCAGATCATTGCATATGAATGAGGATGTGAGTCAGTTAGAAAGTGATGAGACTAAGGAAAAAAAAAATCCCTTGGTTATCTCTGGATCGATGGTCCTGGTAGGGAAACAGTTGCCTGTTTCTGATCGACATATGACAAATTTGAAAAGTAAAGCTTTGGGGGAAGAAATTGTCAAAGATTGTTAGGGCGATAATTTGATTCCAAATCTAGATGATTACACTGATTGTGGGAAGTCAGAAGGGAAGTTAATTCCTAAAATCATGGAGATCCCATACATATGGAGGGATTCAAATTTGGTAGCATTGAGGATACTGGAGGGTTGATGACTCGAAGTCGGAATAATGGCAAGGGCCCTTTCATAGAAATATGTGATACACCTAAATCTGATCCTAAAGTGGTTAGGGCCCACTATAAGTTCTGGCCCAAGATGTCTCAGGGTGAAGGGGCTCAGCCTAATGAATCTATTAGACCTCCTAGTAAGCCCACTAGGACCAAAAAGGGCTTTGCTTGGAAAACCCCAAAAGCTGGCACTTGGAAACGGGCCAATCGGAGTGAACAAATGGACCAAGACCCATTTGCTACTGTCACCAATTTAGGGAAACGAGGGGTGTTTTTGTGGGTGGATCGAAGAAAGCTAGAAGTGATCTGAGGATGGATCAGGATAAGCCAACGGGGGTATTTCAAAGCAGGGTAAAGGTTGGTGAAGTTTGGTCTAATGATTTCTCTCTTGGAAATTTGGAAAACTTGGGCTCTTTGGGCATGGTTGGGATTGATGAAGTTCTGGGTTCGGGAAATGATGGTGCAAAAGGGGAGTCTTCTGGAATCCTCAATGTGGTGGTTGAGACTAGGTATAGTGGACCAACGATAATGGGGGAAGAGGATAGGTAGATTGGTTTGGCAACAATGGGTGATAAGAATACTTCTATAGTTCCAATTATTATTGAAACAAAGATATCGGTGAGTCAGTTTTCACCGGCTTGTCAGAAGTAATGAAATGCATCATCTAGAATGCTTGGGGATTGAGGAATGGCCAGGCATTCCATACACTGCTTAACTTGAAGCGGATCCATAACCCAGATATGGTGTTTTTTGGCGAAAACGACCATATATGGTGTTTTTTGGTTGAAACGAAGGTAAATCATAGTTTTATTGAATCTGTCCGTATTAAGCTTAATTTGTTTGGCAAACTCATAGTTGATAATGTAGGTTGAGGTGGGGGACTTTGTTTATTTTGTTCAGACAAGGTTGGGATTGATTTGCTGTCCTATACTAGATTCCACATTGATGTGAAGGTTACTTCCCATTGTAGGGAAAAATTGTACCCGCAGCGGAAGCGAGACTAAAAAAATAGTTTGAGTAGCTTTTAAAATTTTTCCAATTTTATGAACCTTAAACCCTTTTGATTAATTAAAGATATAAAAATAAACAAAAGATTAATACCTCTTGTCGCGTGATCCGATTGACTTGCGTCGATGGTAATCTGCAAGATCTTCAATCCTTGCACGAACGTGGATCACCTAGGAGCGTGGTCTCCCTTTCTTTGAATTGCAAACCTGTGATTGGATTAAACAAACTTTTCTTAATTCGTTAGTCCCAAAAACAATCTAAAGGAACCTAAGATTATTCCGGTCACTTTTGAGTTCTCAATCTTATGATCGAAACTCGCGTGAACCTTAATCGATATAGTATATACAAGCTTATTAATGAACAAGCAAACAATATACCATCAAAGAATAATCTATGTTCCTTTTGTTTTTAGTAGAATAATAGATCTCTAACTATGAGTTGAGAAGAAGAAGAAGAAGAAATAAAATTTCTGCACATAAACCCTAGGCTGGCCGAAAATCATCAATAGCCTTATATGTGGCAAATTTTCTTTTCTTTATTAACTAGGGTGGCCGAATTCTTTTCCAAAACCAATTAGGGTTGCCGCAATTATTACTCCTAAAATATTGGAGATTTAGTTGCACCCTAATTCCTATTTTGTTTAAGATTTCCAAACCCTAATCAAACTCATAAATCTTTTATTCATTATTTGACTAAAATAAAAGACTTCTTATTTGATTTAATAAATAAAATTAATTATTTATTTCCTTGTCAAACAAGTCTTTTAATTTAAGTATACTACTACCAATAGTATACCAATAGGAATCATATTTCCTATTCAGAAAAGATTTGTTTCTTAATTAAACAATTAATTAATAAATTAATTAATTCTTATTTAATTAAACAATGAAAACAAAATAATATTTAAGGCTTTTAAATCACCTTGCCGCCCCACATGTATATATTGGGCCAAATATTATTTTTCTTATTTCATTAAATCCATAGGACTTTAAATAAAAAGCCCACATGTGAACTAGACCCATTCTTACTAAAAGAAACAAGCCCACATGTCATCCATTAATATATAAATATAATTTAGCAGCCCATTACATAAATAATGTGCAAATTATATTCTTAATATATTAAATGCAATTCTAGATGGACCCTAAATTGGTCCGGTAGAATATATCAAGTGATCCATGCAAGTCCGTGTGGATTGGGGATCTTGGCGGGCTATCTAAATTTAAGCTCCAATAGACATAACCTAATCACAATCAACAAATGATTCACTTAGGTCCGATCCATTAATTTTAGCTCATTCCACTAAAGAGCTAAAATTGAACTCTTAAATAAAGACAGAAAAGGAAGATGCTTCCTCATTCATACCCTAGACAATCATATTGGAGATAATGTATCCTCGTGATTAATATCAGTAATCGCCAAGAGTTCATAGACCGCCTATAACTCTCCAAGTTACCATATTTACTCATATGACCACGTTTTGAACTTGGATATTTTGACTTGTCCAGAAGCCATGTTTTCAATAGACACTATTGAAAACTCAACGTTGAGATTTAATATCCAATTACCTCAAAACATTCATATGATGATATTATACTCTCATTTAATAAATGGAGCCACGATGTCCATATCTATAAATGAAGTCCTCTATCGATTAACAAATGAATATCACCAAACTATCGAGGATAGACTATGCGATATAATCGTACTCATTGATAGCTCAATTGATATCACCTGCAACCATAAGTCCATCATTTATCTCAGGATTAAGATAGATTCTCCGATTGTCCTGATAATGAAATTACTTTTATCTACTGACGATCATAGATAAAGTATTTCATTGTGATCCTGTTCAATGCACCCAGTGCACTAGATTCTTTTGCTCGAAGACACTCCGATGATTTTAGACTCATCATATCTCATTTGATCCCACTCAAATGCTAGCAAAAGAATTCTACAACTTTAACAAGATAAAGGTGCCCAACCTTTAACTTAAGTTGTGAACAATATTCAAGACTAACTAAAGAATTGTGTCTACCACATACATATCCAAATGTATGAACAATTCTTCTTTTCTCATAGTCTTTAGACCTTATGATTATTTACTTTAACAATTATAATATTCAACTATAAATGCTATAATATTTGTTTAAACCAGAAATCACTTTATTAATATGAAACAGATTGTTAAATACAATATTACACTCTTGCTATTGAGCATAATCCTAACAATCTCCCACTTGGGCTATAGCAAATGAGTCATATCTCTCATGCCCATGTTCTCTAGGTGCCCATCGAAACTCTTCTGAGGTAGAGCCTTTGTGAAGGGATCTGCTAGATTTTCTGCTGACGCGATTTTGGTAATCGTCACGTCACCTCTTTGAACAATCTCCCTTAAAAGATGATATTTCCTTTCAATGTGTGTACCTCTCTTGTGACTTCTTGGTTCTTTCGAATTAGCCACTGCTCCACTGTTGTCACAGTAGATAGTGATCTGCTTATTCGCACTAGGAACCACTTCCAAGTCAATCAAGAATTGGCGGAGCCAAACAGCCTCTTTGGCAGCCTCACATGCAGCAACATACTCAGCTTCTATGGTGGAATCAGCAATACAAGATTGCTTGATACTCCTCCATATGACTGCTCCTCCTCCAATAGTAAACACAGCCCCTGATGTGGATTTTCTGGAGTCAGAATTGAAAATCAGAATCTGTATACCCAACGGGAATCAAATCCCCTCCAGAGTATACAAGCATATTATCTCTCGTTCTCTTGAGATACTTGAAAATATGCTTGACTGCCGTCCAGTGATCAGGACCAGGCTTCGATTGAAACCTGCTAACTATGCCAACAGCAAAACAAATATCTGGTCTAGTATAGAGCATTGCATACATGAGACTTCCAACTGCCGAGGCATATGGAACTCTACTCATGAACTGCTCTTCATGCTCATTCCTAGGAACTTGTTCCTTAGAAAGCTTGATTCCATGTCTGAAAGGTAACATACCTTTCTTGGAATCCTGCATGGAAAACCTAGACAAGATTTTGTCTATGTATGAAGCTTGGGACAATGCAATCGTCCTATTCTTTCTTGGATACCTAGAATAAAACTTGCTTCTCCTAAGTCCTTCATATCAAATTGTTTTGCTAACCATTATTTTACTGATGTCAATACACCTACATCGTTTCCGATGAGTAGTATATCATCAACATAAAGAATCAGGAAAACCAACTTGTCGCCTTTAATCCTTTTGTATACACAAGGTTCGTCAAGATTCTGAATAAATCCAAAACCTTTGACAGCTTGATCGAACCTTATGTTCTAGGATCTGGATGCTTGCTTTAATCCATATATGGATTTCTGCAACTTGCATACCTTTTCCATTTGGCCCTTTTCAATGAATCCCTCTGGTTGCATCATGTAGATGCTTTCGTCAAGACTTCCATTAAGGAAAGCTGTCTTGACGTCCATTTGCCAAATCTCTAGATCTAAAGATGCTGCAATGGATAAGAGTATCCTAATGGATTTAAGCATGGCCACAGGAAATAAGGTTTCCTCGTAATCGATACCTTCTTTCTGTGTATACCCTTTAGCTACCAATCTAGCTTTAAAGGTTTCCACCTTTCCATCCATACCTCTTTTCCTCTTGTATACCCACTTGCACCCAATGGGTTTTATCCCTTTAGGCAAGTCTACAAGGGACCAGACTTTGTTATCGAACATAGATTCAATCTCGGATTGCATTGCCTTTTGCCAATGACGACTATCAACATCCTCCACAGCTTCCTTATACGTATAGGGATCATCGTCGTCCGGGAGATTCTATACAGATTCTCCCAGACCGATGTATCTTTCGGGTTGTGTTCTAACCCTCCCACTACGACGAGGAATGGTAGGTTGTTGACCTTATGTTGGATCGGAACTTACAATTGGGTTAGGTTGTGTAACCTTTCGTGGAATTGTATCTCCTGACATCTCATTCAGGACAATTCTACTTTTAGGCACAAAATCATTCATATAGTCCTTTTCCAGAAATTTAGCATTTGTCGAAACAAATACTTTAAGATCTGAAGGACTATAAAAATAATATCCTTTAGTTTCTTTCGGATACCCTACAAATATACATGTTTTTGAACGGGACTCCATCTTTTCTGTCTTTCCTTTTAACACGTGCGCAGGACATCCAAATATCCTTAAGTGTCGTAAACTAGGCTTGCGCCCAGTCCACAACTCATGTGGTGTTTTAGGAACAGACTTAGATGGTACATGGTTTAGAATGTATATTGCAGTTTGTAAAGCATATCCCCAGAAAGAAATAGGAAGTGTTGAATAACTCAACATAGACCTAACCATATCCAAAAGAGTTCTATTTCTCCTTTCTGCTACCCCATTTTGTTGAGGTGTACCAGGTGCAGAAAACTGAGAAACTATCCCATTATCAATAAGATATTGCTGAAACTCACCAGATAGATATTCTCCACCACGATTAGATCTCAAGATTTTTATGTGTTTCTCAAGCTGATTTTCCACTTCAGCTTTAAATGCTTTGAACATGTCAAAAGCATCCGACTTATGTCACATGAGATACACATAGCCAAATCTTCAGTAATCATCTGTGAAAGTGATGAAGTACTCATATCCACCTCTAGCTTGAATGCTCATAGGTCCACATACATCAGTGTGTATCAATCCTAAACATTCAGTGGCTCTGGCACCTTTGGCAGAGAACGTCCTTTTGGTCATTTTACCTTCCAAACAAGATTCACAAGTTGGTAGATCATCAACCTTTAAGTCACTCAAAGGTCCGTCACTTACCAATCTTTTAATCCTATTAAGGTTAATATGACCTAAGCGTAAATGCCAAAGGTAGGTTTCATCTGTTGATAATTTTACTCTTTTATGATTAGGTTCCGTTATTTCTGTGTCTAACGAGTGAGAGATATTTCTATGCAAAAAGTATAGACCGTTTTCCAATGTACCTTTGCAAATAACTTTGTCATTCTTACTAATAATAAAAACTTTATTAAAAGTAACCGAATATCCAAATTTATTCAAACAAGAAACTGAAATTAAATTCCTCTTGAATTGAGGTACATAATAAACGTCTATTAAATCTAAATGCCTTCTAGAATCCAAACAAACTCTAATATCTCCCACTGCACTTGCAGACACTAACGTTCCGTTGCCTAAGCGCAAATTGATCTCATTCTTATTCAGCCTTCTCCTTTCTTGGAACCCCTACAAGGAATAACAAACATGATTAGTGGCTCCTGAGTCTATGATCCAAGAATCTGTAGAATCAGCCAAAAAACATGTTTCAAGATAATTCAAATTACCTTCTTCCTTCTTGTTCTGGGACTTTGGGCAATTTCTCTTCCAATGTCCCTTTTCACCACAAAGGAAGCATTTCCCTTTGATCTTGGTTACTTTCTTGGTCTCCTTCTTGGTAGGCCCAAGTTGCTTTTTCTTCTGTTGTTTCTTGACCTTTTGACGGGCCTTAACAGTAGCAACTTTACCAACCATATGAATCTCTTGACCTTTGCCTTTCACAAGGATCTTTTCAGCACTTTGAACATCTTGCATCAGGCTCTGTAAGGTGTATTCCTTTTTGTTCAAAGTGTAGTCCAATTTGAACTGATCAAAGGAATCTGACAATGAATTGACAACCATATCAATTTTTGTCTCACCATCTATCTCAGCGCCATGCAGTTCAGCAATGTTGAGATGTGCTATGACTTTCATCATGTGATCCTTCACAGCCTGTCCAGATTTCATCCTAAGATTCATAAAAGCAGTCACTGCCTCTCTCTTAGTCGTCCTGGACTTCATAGCAAACATCTCCTCTAGAGACATCATTATATCAGCAGCAGACTCCATTCCTTCATGCTGCTGTTGCAACACGTCGGAGATAGTGGCCATGATATAACATTTGGCCATATCATCTGAAGTCTTTCACTGCTCATACTCATCTCTTTGCATTATGCTTGATTCAATATTAGGAGCAGGTGGTTTAGGAGTGGTTAGAACAAACTTATGTTTTTCACTTTGCAGCAACAACCCAATTTTCCTTTTCCATGTTACATAGTTATCTCCAGTTAAGGTGTTATCTTTCAGGATGTTCATAAGTGATGGGGTCATGATTTCTGAATGAAAACAAAACATATATAAGTAAATAATCATTATAAAGCACTTTTAAATATTTATCTTGAATTAAATGAATAACTCAATCATAAAAATTCAACGGTGATCTAACACCCATAAATGTTACGCCTCCTTTGGGAGTTCGCACCATTTACTAGTTAGACTAGGTCCCACCTAATTGTTAACATAACAACCAGCGTTTTCAATTTTAGCCTTGCAATTTTACTGACAAGAACTCTTTGGAGGATATCAATAAAATTACATTGAGTGTGTTACCAAGATATCGACCCTCAATTTTCTCTCACGAAAATCCCTCCTTTGGGAGTAGATCTCGTTTGAGTCCATTGTCTAGTCTATCCTTGTAAGGAAGTATATTGCTTAATTCCATTCATGGACGCCCCTTTGGGGGATTACCAAAAAATAATTAAGCTCAACTAATCTTGGAAGCCATAGGTGTTACAAAAACACCTTCTCCCACTCAATTATTTAAGGCGTGTGATTAAATCCCATAGAATGATTTACCAAGTTATCTAGATTCCAATTTAGATACCTAAATCATTCAATGCATGTTCATACCAAAAGAGATATATGAGTGGCACTCCTATTCTATATGTCATGTTATCATACAACAACAAATATTGTAATATTTAAGCATAAAATAAATAGCAACAATTTTGGCCCATCCTAGAAAAACAAGTAAATTACATTGAAATAGAAATACAAGATCTTCGAGTGGCCCATCAACCATAAGCCCATCCTCCGGCCTCCCTCCTCGGGATTGCACGGCCACAACCCCACGTAAGGGGCTTCCATGCGCAGCCCATAGGCCTTGCATGGCTGTCGTGCGCAGCCCACTTGATTTCGCAATCAACTCCTAGGGTGCGCACGGTGCTCGTTCTCGGTTCCGGTTGCTTCGTTTCTTCGATGTAGAACGTGTTACAATTTAATTTAAACAAATAAATTACTGCAGAATTTTTTTTTTTTTATTCATGACAGTAAAAAAAATACTGCACATTATAATAAATAATTCATTAAAAAACTGCAGCAATTTTTAATACATAAAAAAAATGTCTAGCAACTACCAAGAAGGAATTATGGCGATGATAGACCACCCTTCTTGTTACAATTCCAAAACCAAAAATACATTGAAAATCTATGACCAAAATCGAGCAATAACAATCCACATATAAAACATATATAAAGCCATACATCACATGTAATTATATATGCGAATACCTAGAGTGCCATCTCTTTCTAAACATGCATAATCACAATAAAAAGAAATCGATCCACATACATATACATTAATTAATTAAAAGGGTTCAACCTAGGCTCTGATACCAATTGTAGGGAAAAATTGTACCCGCAGCGGAAGCGAGACTAAAAAAATAGTTTGAGTAGATTTTAAAATTTTTCCAATTTTATGAACCTTAAACCCTTTTGATTAATTAAAGATATAAAAATAAACAAAAGATTAATACCACTTGTCGCGTGATCCGATTGACTTGCGTCGATGGTAATCCGCAAGATCTTCAATCCTAGCACGAACGTGGATCACCTAGGAGCGTGGTCTCCCTTTCTTTGAATTGCAAACCTGTGATTGGATTAAACAAACTTTTCTTGATTCGTTAGTCCCAAAAACAATCTAAAGGAACCTAAGATTATTCCGGTCACTTTTGAGTTCTCAATCTTATGATCGAAACTCGCGTGAACCTTAATCGATATAGTATATACAAGCTTATTAATGAACAAGCAAACAATATACCATCAAAGAATAATCTATGTTCCTTTTGTTTTTAGTAGAATAATAGATCTCTAACTATGAGTTGAGAAGAAGAAGAAGAAGAAATAAAATTTCTGCACATAAACCCTAGGCTGGCCGAAAATCATCAATAGCCTTATATGTGGCAAATTTTCTTTTCTTTATTAACTAGGGTGGCCGAATTCTTTTCCAAAACCAATTAGGGTTGCCGCAATTATTACTCCTAAAATATTGGAGATTTAGTTGCACCCTAATTCCTATTTTGTTTAAGATTTCCAAACCCTAATCAAACTCATAAATCTTTTATTCATTATTTGACTAAAATAAAAGACTTCTTATTTGATTTAATAAATAAAATTAATTATTTATTTCCTTGTCAAACAAGTCTTTTAATTTAAGTATACTACTACCAATAGTATACCAATAGGAATCATATTTCCTATTCAGAAAAGATTTGTTTCTTAATTAAACAATTAATTAATAAATTAATTAATTCTTATTTAATTAAACAATGAAAACAAAATAATATTTAAGACTTTTAAACCACCTTGCCGCCCCACATGTATATATTGGGCCAAATATTATTTTTCTTATTTCATTAAATCCATAGGACTTTAAATAAAAAGCTCACATGTGAACTAGACCCATTCTTACTAAAAGAAACAAGCCCACATGTCATCCATTAATATATAAATATAATTTAGCAGCCCATTACATAAATAATGTGCAAATTATATTTTTAATATATTAAATGCAATTCTAGATGGACCATAAATTGGTCCGGTAGAATATATCAAGTGATCCATGCAAGTCCGTGTGGATTGGGGATCTTGGCGGGCTATCTAAATTTAAGCTCCAATAGACATAACCTAATCACAATCAACAAATGATTCACTTAGGTCCGATCCATTAATTTTAGCTCATTCCACTAAAGAGCTAAAATTGAACTCTTAAATAAAGACAGAAAAGGAAGATGCTTCCTCATTCATACCCTAGACAATCATATTGGAGATAATGTATCCTCGTGATTAATATCAGTAATCGCCAAGAGTTCATAGACCGCCTATAACTCTCAAAGTTACCATATTTACTCATATGACCACGTTTTGAACTTGGATATTTTGACTTGTCCAGAAGCCATGTTTTCAATAGACACTATTGAAAACTCAACGTTGAGATTTAATATCCAATTACCTCAAAACATCCATATGATGATATTATACTCTCATTTAATAAATGGAGCCACGATGTCCATATCTATAAATGAAGTCCTCTATCGATTAACAAATGAATATCACCAAACTATCGAGGATAGACTATGCGATATAATCGTACTCATTGATAGCTCAAATGATATCACCTGCAACCATAAGTCCATCATTTATCTCAGGATTAAGATAGACTCTCCGATTGTCCTGATAATGAAATTACTTTTATCTACTGACGGTTATAGATAAAGTATTTCATTGTGATCCTGTTCAATGCACCCAGTGCACTAGATTCTTTTGCTCGAAGACACTCCGATGATTTTAGACTCATCATATCTCATTTGATCCCACTCAAATGCTAGCAAAAGAATTCTACAACTTTAACAAGATAAAGGTGCCCAACCTTTAACTTAAGTTGTGAACAATATTCAAGACTAACTAAAGAATTGTGTCTACCACATACATATCCAAATGTATGAACAATTCTTCTTTTCTCATAGTCTTTAGACCTTATGATTATTTACTTTAACAATTATAATATTCAACTATAAATGCTATAATATTTGTTTAAACCAGAAAACACTTTATTAATATGAAACAGATTGTTAAATACAATATTACACTCTTGCTATTGAGCATAATCCTAACACCCATAGTTCCAAAGTGTGGAGAATGACCGGTTTCTATGGACACCCGGATGCAAGCCAAAGGCATCACTCTTGGACTTTGTTGAGGTGTCTTTTTAGTATGTCTAGCCTGCCATGGATTTACTTAGGGGATTTTAATGAGATTCTCTCGGACGAGGAGAAAGAGGGAGGCTCTTAAAGGTCGCGTGTAATGATGGAGAATTTTAGGAGTGCCCTAGATGAGTGTGGGTTGGAGAACCTTGGTTTCTCTAGACCTAAATTCACCTGGTCTAACAAAAGGGGAGGTTTGAATCATGTGTAAGAAATAATTGACAGAGGCGTTTACTTCTACCAATGGAAACAAATGTTCCCTTTGACAAATGTCCACCTAGACTTCTGAGTCTCTGACCACAGACATCTCTTGGTTAATGTTCTTATGTAGGGTAGCGATGCTACTAGGGGTGTTCTCTGGCACCAACAGTTTCATTTTGAGGCATGTTGGGCTAACGGGGGTGATTGCAAAAAGTTAATTGATAACAGCTGGGGTGGCAATGTTGGAATCTACTTTATGTCTGATATCGTTGAGAAAATTAGAGGTTGTTCTAGACATCTTATGGATTGGAATTATAAGAATAGAGTCAGGCTCTGCCAGAATATTGAGGATTGTAAACTGGATCTCTCTATTGCAAATTCTGATATGAAGGCTGCGTCCTGGCTAGCTATTGATTAAGCCAAAATTGGTATGATTTTGGCCCTCATTCCCGTCTCTTTATACTTGATTCTCAGGCGTTTCCCTGTATTTAATGTTGTCAAATCAAGTGTTTCAGGTTTTATTAGGCCTCAAGGGCATTTGTGAAGAAGAGGAGGAACTTGGTGCAAAAAGGAGCATAAAGGCATGAAATAGGGCATTTTTGCCATTTGCTGAAGCTAGGTTGCCATGGCGATAGGGAGGTGCGTTTCAAAAGACCAAATGTCGTCCCCATTTCGCCATATGGTCGCCATGGCGACAGAAGAAATATTTCAAGAAGAATGCATCAGGTGTTGTCGCCATTTGCATGTTGCCATGGCGACATTCAAGGGCAAATGACGACATCACTTAGATTTCCTCAGTGTCACCATTTGCACCAGGGTGAAAAAGATGAGATTGGTGGCAACAAATGAATCTCAGAATACGTAACCGTTTTACGCCACAAGGTCGCCATGGCGACAAAGTAGCGACTTTCGCGCCACATCATCTTTTCAAGCAGTTATTAGTACAAGTCCAAGAGCCACTATATATACTCTTGCTCTCCAACTTGAAGAGGAATCCAAGCAAAATATTGAGCACGAAAATACAAAGTTTAGATCTAGTTTTTTTCTCTTCCATAGTTCATCTTTCAACTTCCTCCATTTTCTCATCTTAAACTACCTTTTCCATCCAAAACCTCAACACAATATCTTGATTACTTCACCAAATCACTCCTCCCTTTCCATTCTCTACATTTCAATACCTTTGTCACTCACCATTAGACACCATCTATCAAGACACATCCCTTTTCCACCACTCTTTGCACAAGGAGCAATATTAGGAAAAGAAGGAGCAAGCACTAAAGAAGGAGACCTAAGGGTGATTTCCTTACCTATAACTTCTTTTTATTAGATTGTAAATATGTGTAACTAAACCCCTAATCTAGGGATAAATGTGAGGAACTTGTGATTGTGGGTATTTTGCTTAAGCTTTTTGTAATTGAATCTTTATATGTTTTCTATTCACTGTATATTTAGATTCTACATATTTTATGATTTGCACTATATATCACTAGTAGATCATACTCTTATGTGGGATAATTAGTTGTGAAACTAATCTTGGATTGACACCCTTGATTGGTTAAAGAACTTAGTGATTAGGATAGATTAGTGGAGGGTATATCAACCACACTAGTCCAAACCTCTATTTGAAACCAACCAATCCCTCCTTGACCCCCTCTCCTTAATCGGTTAGGCATCTTGGTGGGAAGTTGTTTAGTGTTCACAGTAATAACCTAAACACAACCTAGAAATCAAATGGTTATCATATATGAGATTTGTCCATTAATAAGGCTTTGAAGGCATTACTCACACTCACTAGTAACTCCATTTATCACCTAACATCTTTATTAATTGTTTTCACCATTTCCCTTATCATGATCGTTAAGTCTTTTCTTTTTCCTATCATTTTTGTATGTTTATTTTAGTGGCAAATTTGGTGGTTTATGAAACCACACAACTATCTACATTCATTGATTTATTTTATTGCGTTTAAGATAATCAATTTATTTAACATATTACTCCATCTCCCTGTGGAACGAACTTTGCTTACCACTTGCTAAAGATTTATATCTTAAAGGATTTTAAGTGGCTAAAAAAATGGTTTTCAAAAGATCAAATTAAAACATCATTTTGTGAGTACAAACGACTGCTCATCATCTATTAGGAAGATTGAAAATACTTTGGATGGTTTATTGGAGAAAGAAGAAACCTATTGGAAATAGTGGTCGAGAACTAAGTGGCTCAAATAGGGGATCGAAATACGGGTTTCTTTCACTAGAAGGCTTCTTTTAGGCGGGCTAGAAATACCATTCATGGGCTTCGTGATGATATGGGAGTGTGGAATTCAAAGAAGGGTGATATAAGACAATGGTGTTGAATTATTTTGGCCAGCTCCTCTACTCCTTTAATCCCACGGTTGAACAAATTGATAGGGTCTTGCAATCTGTGTAGGAGCACCTCTCAAATAAGAGCAGTATTTTACTTGATAGACCTTTTACAACTAAGGAAGTCAAGAAAGTCATCTTTGATATGTTCCCAACCAAAGACCCTAGCCCAAATGGCCTCCCAACTCTCTTTTACCAAAAAACTTGGAATACTGTGGGGCAGGGGATTACGAAAGCCTGCCTTCATTGTTTAAATGACAGGGACTCATTGGAGATGGTCAATGGTGAGTTAATTACTCTTATTCCCAAAGTGAATGGAACTAATTGTTTGTCAAATTTCCATCCCATTAGCATGTGTAATGTCACTTATAAAATTATGGCTAAAGCCTTATCAAATAAGCTCTGTTTGGTGATTGGTGAGGTAGTCTCGGAGTCTCAAAGTGCTTTTATTCTAGGATGACTTATCTGTGATAATGTTGTTGTTGGTTTCGAATGTCTTCATGTTTTGAGGAAGAGAAAGAGGAAAGTAGGTTCCTTGGCTTTGAAACTAGATATGTCGAAGGCATATGATCGGGTGGAATGGGTTTTTGTGGAAAAAAATAATGTTAAAGTTGGGTTTCTCGGAGGCTTGGGTTGGTCGGATTATGCGCTGTATCTCTTCAGTCTCCTTTTCCTTTTCTCATTAATGGGGACATTTGTGGGGGCTTAAAACCCTCAAGGGGCTTGAGATAAGGTGATCTACTATCTCCTTACCTGTATATTCTTTGTGCTTAAGGGCTTTCTTGCATGTTGAATAGGACAGTTGCTGATGATCGTATTACTGGTTTTAGTTGTATTAGAGGGGCCCCAAATATCTCCCATTTATTCTTCACAGATGATAGCCTTTTATTTTCGAAAGCTTCCACGAAGGATTGTATTGCTATTTGTGGTTTTTTGGATGATTATGCAGTTGCTTCAAGTCAGGGTATTAACTTCTCCAAGTCTGCTCTTTGTGTTACCAATTCGGTTTCTAGAGGAGAGAGTGAACGTTTGGCCAGAATTATGTGTGTTTGCTGGGTTAAATGCCATGAGAAATATCTAGGGTAGCCGAGTTTCTCTAGTAGAAATAAAAAATATAAAAAAAATTTGCGAACATTAAGGATAGGGTGTGGGATAAGGTTAAGGGTTGGAGAGATAAATGTTGCCAATTTCATAAGCGTACGAATCGAATAAGTAATAAAGTGATGAATAGAGTATCGTTCCAACAAGGGCTATTTAACCTATTAAGTACCGAAGTTGATTAAGAAGTAAAAGAAAACAAATTCAAATAAACAAAGAGAAAATCCAAGTGATTAAGCACCAGAGCATTCGATTTCACCATAGATAATCCCAAACAATTCCTTTAACATGTTACTAAAATTATCACCCATGTTGACAGTTGATAAACCCAAATTCATTTGATATTCTCTCTCGAGTAACACCAAAAGTATTCTCATATATCAACCCACTGTATCTCTATGTGAATTGTAATATACAAGAACCCATTACAATCATCGGTAACCTGTAAGAAAACTGTATGAATCTTGTTAGTACATCTCTATTTCCCATGTACTTCATGGCATCCATTACAAGAAGCAAACTCCATACATCACCTCTCAGTCTCAATATGATCTTCAAATCAATCAAACATTGGCCATATATTTGAAAGCATTTAGCACAGTAATAAACACTCAACACGGAATAACAATCGTAAATAACATTAATCAAAGAAATTGAGTCTTCATAGCTAGGCTACATTGTAGCCCTAGCAAAGAAAATTAGTTCATAGCAATATTGAAAGAATCCATAACAATATTCATAAACACAACCCTAAAGTGATGACAAAAAGTTAAGTTCCTCACCAAAATTGCACAAGAGCTCTCTTATTCTGTTATGTCAAAATCTGATTTGCTCTCTAGGGTTATATGCTTATTAATCTCTGCCTTAGGTCCATAGGCAAGCCTAAAATAGGTAGGAAAAACTTCCAATTTCATCTGAACTTCTTCACGATGGAAAGAAGAGAAATTAGGAAAGTCTTGGCTCTCAATCCTTCTCTGACAAGGAAACAGGAATCAGACTTGATTGCCTCTTTTGATTACAATCCAACTTCTAGAAAAATTTGAAAAAAATAATATGAAAATTTAAGCTTTATCTCTTATCTTTCCAAATATGCAAGATTCTCCACAGGGAAAAATCGGGAAAGCCTTCAAACTTCCTTTATCCTTCAGCTGCGCAGAATGACGATTTTGACGAACTTGGCTAACTTTATCTTAAAGACTGGTTTGATTGGCTATTGTAAAAATTATGGAAAAATTATACAAGCCTCTTCATTATCCAATTGGTCTTGCTTAAAAACTCCTCCTAGAAGTCATTCTTCCATTGAAAACAAATTCAGTGCTCTGAGCAATATTTTTCCTCTGTTTCTGGTTTAAGTAAAAAATCTACAATTCTTTGCTCTTTTTGCCACAAATCTCCAATGACTACTTGCTTCAACCTATACCACAAATAAGCAAGTAAATGACACTAAAAATACACGAAACAAGCATAAAACTAAGTAAGAATGGTATGATAATCATGTATAAATTTAAGCACAACAATAAACTTCTCTTTGTTGGGGGCAAATAGGTCCTCCTCAAAGCTGTGATTCAGGCTACTCCAACATATGTGATGAGCCTTTTTTAGCTTCTGAAAGGGATCATTGCGGATATTCATAAGATGTGTGCCCAATTCTGGTGGGGTTCGTCGGATGCTAAAAGGAAAATCCATTGGGGTATGTGGTCTAAGTTGTGTGTGGGGAAAGATGGTGGTGGGCTAGGCTTCTGAGACCTAGTAGTGTTTAATCGTGCTCTCCTAGCTAAACAATGTTGGTGCCCGGTGACAAATCCTTACTCTCTAGCGGCTGGAATTCTTAAGCAATGCTATTTCCCTGATTCCTCCTTTCTGGAGACTGATGAAGGAACTCCCAGTTTGTTAATATGGAAGAGCCTCCTTTAGGGTCATGGCATTCTTACGGCTAGGTCGTGTTGGCGTATTGGTAATGGTGCCTCGGTGACCATTTATGAAGATTGGTGGATCCCAAAACCGTCTACTTTTATGGTTGTCTCCCCTCGCCTTTTTGGAGACCTTGTGACGGTTTGTAGACTCTTGTTACCGAATGTTTGCTGGAATGTCTCATTGGTCCACTTGTCTTTCCTGGTAAAGGACACGGAGGCTATTTTGATCTTCCGTGCTGGCTCACCTTGGCATTCTGACTCATTGTTGTGGCATTATGAAAAGTCTGGTTCCTACTCGGTGCGTAATGGGTATAAAATTGGTAGGAGTTTGGTCTCTCATGCTAGCTCTTCGAGGCTTAACGAGCTTGAATCTTGGTGGAAATTCCTATGGCTCCTCAAGATACTGTCGAAGATCAAAATCTTCATTTGGAATACTTGTCATCACTGGATCCCTTCTGCTATTAATCTGGCTGATCATAAGATTCTTATTGAGGTTTGGTGTCCTATCTGTTCTAAGAAGCCAGAATCAATAACCCATGCTCTATGGGGCTGTGGTAAGCTTAAAGAAATCTGGTCCTCCTATAGTTTTATGAAGGCTTTGAAATTGGATGACCAGGTACATTTTCTGGACATTATTCTCTTCTGCTCTCGCATTCTTGTGCAGAATGAAATGGAGCTCTTATGCATAATTTTCTGGCGTATCTGGTGGCGGAGGAACCTAGTGCTACACCAGAATATGTTCCGCTGTGATGAGGATATTATTGGGTGGGCTTCGGATTTTCTAATGAAATTTCATGAGGCTAACTGGCCTGTTTTGACAGATGTTGTTGCTAGGCCTATTTTGCCTGTTGTGTAGTGTAAGCTACCCTTTGGTTGTTTCAAAATTAACACTGATGTTGCTGTTAAAGGTGCTCAGGGCGGTGCTCAGGGCAATGCTGGTTTTGGTATTGTCATTTGCAACTCTGATGGCTCTTTGCAAGCTGCTTCAATGCAGTGTTTTTTTGGCTTTTGCTCTCCCCAAGTGGCCAAAGCTATGGCTATTTTCCGAGGTATCCAAATTGTTGTTGCCTCCAATTTTTTTCCTACAACTATTGAGTCTGATGCGAAAGCCAATGTTGACTTGATTTCTAAGAGGAAGTCCCTCCTTGCTGATATCGGGCTGATTATAGAAGATATTTTGTCTCTTGTTAGGACCTATCCTCTATCTATGTCTTTTGTTCCTAGGTTGGCCAATTTAGTGGCTCATAATCTGGCTTAATTTTCCCTTTCTTGCTCTGAGAATTTTGTTTTGTTGTTTAAGTGCCCTCCTTGTGTGGCGCACCTTGTCCTGGCTGATTGCCATGACATTTGTTCTGGTTCTATTGGTTGATTAATTGAATTTTACTTAAATTTTTTTTTAATAAGAATATAAGTCCAAACCTATTCATCTTGCTTTGTTATCTATATAATTTATTAAGAAGGTGTTGAAAGGGGAGAAGCATCTGGAGTTGTACCGATTGATTAATGGGTATTCAATTACCAAGTAACAAATGAAAAACAAATTAACTAATTAATTCCCTTTTAATTGACTTAATAATGCAATGATACTCTTTAAAAAAAATAAAAAAAAATGTAATGATACATATGCATACATTAAAAAAAAAAACATTCAACAAATTAAAAAATATATACATGAATAGAAAAATAATAACTAAAAACCGTATAAATACAACTTTCGATAAAATGTCTGAGAAAATTTGTATAAATGAAATTAACCATTTGAATGGATTATTTATTATTGATGTGTAAAATCGTGTTATAAAAACCTAACTCGCAAGTGCACGAATCGTGAGATAAGTACAGCGACAAGTAGGGATCGTTCCCACGAGGAAAAGAGATTTATCAACTAAAACTAATTCTAATTAAAGCTAAGCAAGTAACAGTAACCAAGAGATTTCAGATTGATTTGATTGATTTTAGATTAAAACTAGATTAAACTAAGAAAACAGTTAACAAGAATATGTGAATGAGATCAAGAGGTGAGAGGACTAGGTCATCAATGATCCCCAACTACGTTTACTCAATGCTTCGAATTGACTTTCACAAAGAATGTTAATCAAGTTAAGGGTTCGTTCTTAACTTATGTATAATTAGTGCTATGTGGTCCTGGGATAAATTAAGTATTTCTACTACAATCAATAGCAAACCCTGCATATAAACCATAACAGAAAATACATCAACCATACACCAAGCGTTTCTCAATCAAGTAAATAGCAAACCCTGCATATCAACTATAACCTACAACCCACAAAGCACACAATCAAGTATTCTCAACCACAGTCCTTAGCAAACCCTGCATAAAAACTATGGTCGAGAACCCATTAAGCACAAGAACAAGAGAACCAAAGATAACGTGCAATAACCTGCTACGATAAATTCATTCATTCAATTAATTATTGGTTGAGACTGGTGAAACCCCACACATCCCTCAACCTTAACATATAAACCCTAGATTCAAGACTAGCACAAACCATGCATAGACAAGAAGAAATCCCAAATTGAATGAAACAAGACTTGAATTACTAAAACATAGTCAATTCTAACAAAGAGTATTCATAGAGGTTCACATTGAATCCCTAGTATGGATTTAGTTACACATCAATGGAGGAAACAAAAATATAGAAGAGGAGAAGAAAGAACCCATTGTTGTCTTCTAATCTTGCTTCGAATCCTTCGTCTTCTTCGTGCTTTTCGGTTTCTTCCAAGGATGGATGGTGGAGTAGCTCTCAATTTCGCAGTCTCTAACCCTCCGATGTGTAAAGATGGATGATGGTGATGGGGGATGGCCCCTTTGGTGGCTGGGGACCTCCCCTTCTGTCCCTCCCGAAATTAGAGCTCAAAGGGGTTTAAATAGGTGAAGATGCTAAGCCAAGTCCTTCAACAACAAGGAAATCACTTCCCCTTTAGAACTCTACCTTTTTGGGATTCTATTTCTTTCCTAATCCATCCAAATTGATTGCTTATTGAAGGAGGATAAGGATTAGATGTCTAATTGCTTTCCAAGACTCCCACACATGTCCAAGAAGGTAATATTTCCCGTTCCGACAACTTGCGAAACAAATCCCGAAAGCATTCGCGGATTTAATAACTGACTGATCTGACCTTCGGACACTAAAACGAGCATAACTTCTTCTAGAAAATTTTGATTGACAAGCCGTAAATTGTGTTGGAAACTAGACTTCCGGGGCTTCAAATCCATAGGTGGTAGGACACACAGTTCAATCGGAGCTGAGAGTTATGTGGCCCGCAGTATGGGTCATCTGCACTGACGGGCGCTACCGCTGGGTAGGTAAGTTGCCTACCCCGCGGAAAATACAAAGCGACACCTCTGGAGCTGACCGCTAGGTAGGACAGCAAGGTAGGCATGTGCCTAGGGGGCGGTAATTGGCAGAAGGCACCTCTGGACTTTGACGCAAGATGTTCCGCTTGATGTATATTTGCCTGAGCTGCGGTATTTGGCCAAATTGCCCTTTTTTTCTCTGAAATACTTCAAATACATCACTTGGATTCAACAACCTGAAAATGCTCAAACACACAAATTAAAACTCTAAAAGACTCGAGAAACAAGCAATTGATTGGAGGAATGGGGATCGAAAACATATACAATAAATGACCTATCAATTATATAAATATAGATTAGTTAATTTGATAATATGAAATTATGAATCATTAATAATTAATAATTAATTAATTGGGGTTTGATATATAAGGGTAGCTTAGACATTGGTTTTCAAGCTCAAAGGCCCTCTCAAGACCTCAAGATGATAAGCCCTTCAAAGGTAAATCACTTGTGCTTAATTTTCATTGAAGAGACTTCGTTGCACACACACTTCTCATGCTTGCATATGTGTTCATTGCTCTTGTGTGTATTCTCTTCACATTTCACACTTGCACTTCTTTGTTGAATATTGTTGTGTGTTAGCGTGTCTAGTAATTTGTTTCCTGAAGATTGTTCGGAAACGTCCACGCATGCATGTTGGTGTGCTTGGTTTAGCTCGATGATCGTCTTCGGAGAATGCCCTTGGTTTCTCCTTTGGTTTCACCATTTTTAGTGAAACAGCGGTTATGATCGGCGGCCCTGACCGCCAAAAGTCGTTTGATTCTAAAAGGTTCTGGAGTAGATATGCAGTTATGATCAGTGGCCCCAATCGCCGTTTAGACCTGATTGATTTTTATCTCTCGGATCGGCGATTGGAATCGGCAACCATGAAACTGTAGTTGATACCTGATGCTCTTGGGTTCAATTCGGTGATTATGATTGGCAGTTGGTGGCCACCGAATTAAACCGCTGATTGGCGCATTTCAACGGCAAACTTGTCTTTTCACCAAGCCTTTTGTTGCTCTCTATAAATACACCATTATGTCACTCTCTTTCACTTAGCTCTTTGAACATCAAGAACCTTAAAAGAGAACGAGAGATTTTTGAGAGAAAAAGCACAAAGATTGCTCCTTTGATTCTCCAAACTCATATCCATGTGCATCAAACATCATCTAAACATCATCTAGGATCATCTAGGATGTATCTATGCATGGGTCTTCTTCAACACACATGATTTGGTAAGTTAAACACCATACTCATCCATTTTAGTGTTCTTACTTATCAATTAATCTCTTTAATTACTTGTATGCATTTAGATTAAATTCTATCTACAAGATTGAGATTATTGTGTTGATTGATTGAGAGTTGTATTTTGATAGCTATGACATCTAGAATTATTTTATCTTAAATAACTAAGTTTACATATGACATGTAGACACATGATATCTAGGATTATTATTATTGACATCTTTAATTCCTAGAGAAGCATTTAGTGTAACCTAGCATTATTTGCATTTAGCATACATATTCATATAGATTGTTAATTTCTTCATTGAAAATTAAGTCTTGTGACTAAGATTGCTTAGTGCGCAAGCAAGTAGGTCTAGAATCGTTATTAAAGGCCCGTTGGGTAGAGTGGAATGGTTAATGACCGTGGATGATTTTGTGTGGTCAACCTAGGTTGTAAACTTTCATACAAGTAGTGGATTTGAGGACCATGTGTGGCTCGCATAGTAGCCCGTGAGTTTTTCCCTATTGAGGGTTTCTCACGTAAACCAATCAACAAGCAATTTATTGTTCTCCACACTTAGAATTAGGTTGATTGAGCAATTTATTGTTTTCCACACTTAGAATTAGGTTGATTGATTTTTGACTAGATTGGGGTTTTTATTAAATATTGACCAATCAAGAAAAATCGATAATTAACTTGATTAAAATCTATTCACCCCCTAGATATATTTAGACATACCGTCATATTTGTTTCAATATATATATATATTCGAATAATTAATTAAAAATTTAATTATTCTTATTAAAATTCTTACTACTGGACCATACACATCATGATCTTATTAGTTGAAAAGTCCTAAGTTTACAGTAGAATCAATGCAATATAACAATATTTTTTGATATAGCAAATTAAACAATATACAATTATAAAAGATCACTGAGAAAAAGAAAATAGATTTTTTTTTTTTTTTAAAAAAAGCAAAATTTAATTTCCAAAATTCTGTTTTCCAAAAATTATGTAGCTGTTGACATAAACCTCTATATTCGGGAGTGAAACACCATTTCTTGAGCAACCAAAAATGAGTTAGATGTTTATTTAAAAAAAAAAAAAAAAAGAGTTAGATGTTTAGAATTCTTTGATTGTTAGTATATGACCATTGGACTCTGATGACTCTAATCTTGTAAAATGTCTTTCCTGATAGAAAAAGTGTAAAAAAAATGGGGTTTCAGGATTCCGAAAAAAAACAAAAATTCAATGGTTTCTTCTTGTTTGAACTATATTACAAAATATATAGACTCAAAGATCATTTTCTTTATAACAAAACCTCTACGATGACTATGATAATCAGGACCTTATTCATTTTCAAACTCTGTTATTCCCTTTTCAGTTTGTCTTCTATGAAATGTTTCAAATTTAGCTGGTTTGTGGTACTGAACGAGCTTTTTCTATTGTTAGGAAATTACGAATTCAAAAGATATTTATAAAGAAGTCCTACGCAATGTGCTCTAAAGTTTTGAAAACTAGTAAAGCAAGTGTCATCTGTCAATCGTTTCACGTTTTAGTATTACTCTCTCTCTAATCTTTACACTATTTCATTCTTTCTATCTCTCACTTTCTCTATTTTCTACACTAGTACACTACTATCACACATTCACACTCTCTATTTCTCTAATCTCTCGACCAAAGCATTAAGGCACCAAAGTACAAAGGCATTTTTTTTTCTTTAAATTTTATTATTTAATTTTATGCTTAGTTTTTAATTATAATATTTATTATTAGGTTTTGTTTTTATATTTTGTATTTGTTCTTAGTTTTTAATTTAAATTTTTGTGCTCAATTTATAAATTTAAATCTTTATGCTCAATTTATAAATTTATATTTTTATGCTTCATAAATCATAAAACTATGTATTATATTATATTTTATATATTTATGCTCAAAATTAAAAAATAAAAATGGTGAATTTATATATTTATAGTTAATTTCAATTATACCATTATTATTTAATATTTATGCTTCGTTATTAATTTTAATATTTATTCTTATGTTTTACTGTATATTTAATATTTATACTTAATATATTTATGCTTACTTTTTAATGTTAATATTTATTTTTAGGTTTTACTTTATATTTAATATTTATGCTTAGTATATTTATAATTTTATGCTTAGTTTTTACTTTTTAATGTTAATATTTATATGCTTAGTTTTTAATGTTAATATTTATTCTCAGGTTTTACTTTATATTCAATATGTATGCTTAGTATGTTGTAAGGATTCCCGGTTTTTGATTGGCTTATTTCGTGAGCAAACCATATATTGGGATTGTCTGTAAAGGGTAGCTTAGGTGATAGGTGATAGGTGATCATGCTCAATGACCCCTCTCAAGACCTCAAGGTGGACAAGCACTCGAAAGTATGTGCTTATTTTCTTATTGAAGAGATTTAGTTGCACACACTCACTTGTAATGTTTGCATATGTATGCTTTACTTTTATGTGCATTCTCTTCAAATGTCACTTTTCACACTAGCACTTTGTTTGTTATTTCTTGGTGCGTGTTTTAGTGCCTTGTAATTCGTTTCCCGAATATGTTCGGAAACGTCCGCGCTTGCACGATTATGTGCTTGGTTTTGCGCGAAGATCGCCTTCGGAGAATGCTCTTGGCTTCTCCTTTGGTTTCACCATCAGTGGTGAAACGGCGGGTTAATCGGCGGTCATGACCGCCGAATGGAAACCGCTGTTTGATTCCAGAGAGCTCTGGATTGGATCTGTGGTTACGATCGGCGGCTAGGCCGTCGAATCGAAACCGCCGAATAGACCTGATGCATTTATTATTCTCGGTCTCTGTTCGGCAGTTTAATCGGGGGTTTTGAAACCGCCGAATGAAACCGCCGAATTAGATATTTTAGGTCGGTTTCTATTTGGGTTTTGATCGGCGGTTTCGTTGACCGCCGAATCTGGTCGCCGAATGATCCCCTACTTCTCGGCCGCAGAAATGAACCGCCGATCAGTGATTTCAAGGGCAAACTTGTCTTTTCACGTGCCCTGTTCTTGATGTCTATAAATATCATACTTTCTCATTTCTTTAACTTAGTTCTCTAACTCTAAAGAACCCTAAACTTAAAAGAGAGATTTTTGAGAGAAAATCAAATCAAGAACTCATTTTTATACACTCAAACCATACACATATGCATCAAAGATCATCTAAGCATCTTCTAGCATAGTTAGTTTGCTTATTTGAGTGGGTATTGGTCATCACACTTCTCTTGGTATGTTCTTCACTTTTATCCATTGATATTTAGTGTTTTATTTATCAAGGCATCTCTTTTATTATTTGAATAATCTTAGATTAATATCTTATATTCAAAATAGAGATTGTTTGTGATGACATGATTGAGTGTTGTATTGTGATAGCTATCTAGGTTTTTATAATCTATTGTTAGCTAAGCTATTTGACATGTCATTTAGCTATTGATATCTAGGATTGTTTTTATTGACATATTATCATCCTAGATAAGCATATAGGGTTGCCTAGCTCTTATTGCTTGTATTGAGTATTTTTAAATATTCACACATAGGTTTTACAATCTCTTCATTGAGAATTTAAGTCTTGTTAGCTAAGGTTGCTTAGGCCACAAGCAAAATGGACTAGAGCCACTTTTATAGGCCCGCAGGGTAGAAGTGGGGGGTTATAGACCGAAGTGTTAGACGAGGTCTACATAGGTTGTAAACTCCATTTCAATTAGTGGATTTCGAGGTTCGAGTGTGGCGCACTATACAGCCCGTGGTTTTTTCCCAGTGGTTGGGTTTTCCACGTATACATCAAGTGTCATTTAATTTCCGCACTATATTAAACTTGTTGTTTTTATATTGACTATTAGGGGCATTTTCGTAATATTGACCTTAAACGAAAATTGGGTGAAAATTAGTTAAAATCTATTCACCCCCTCTCTAGATTAATATTTGTTAACACACCCGAGTTATTTGTGAACTTTCATATGTATTTTATGATTTTTTGTTTAGTTATTAATTTTAATATGTATTCATAAGTTTTACTTATATTTAATATTTATGCTTAGTATGTATTTTATGATTTTATGCTTAGTTATTAATTTTGATATTTATTCTTTTTCTTTTTTTGAAAGGAAACGAAATTATGCAAAGAGAGAAACAACCTCACACAACTGGATAATCCTCCAGCACAAACCTCTCCACAGACGGAGGGTAGTCCTCGATCCAAAATTAGTCTCCCACCTTCCTGAGGGCCATTTAGAAAGGGTATGGGCAACAAAGTTTGCCTTTCTAGGGACATAATCTACTGAACAAAACAACAAAGCACTTAAATAATTTAGCACATCACCAACAACCATACCAATATCAACTGGTGTTAGAATCTTAGGTTTTAGTGTTTTACTTTATGTTTAATATTTTTTTCTTAGTATATTTTATGATTTATGCTTAGTATATACTTTAATACTTTAATATTTATGGTTATTATGTATTTCATTTTATTTTATATATTTATGCTTAATTAATGCATAATGCCTAATGAGTTAATATTTATATTGTAGTTGAGCCCCGTTAATCAAGAGTGTGATTTGGTCGCCTCCAGCTCCTAGTTGGATCAAAGTTAATATTGATGGTGCTGCCTTGAGTTGAAGGGAAAAAATTGTACCCGCAGCAGAAGCGAGACTAAAAAAAATTAGTTTGAGTAGCTTTTAAAAATTTTCCAATTTTATGAACCTTAAACCCTTTTGATTAATTAAAGATATAAAAATAAACAAAAGATTAATACCTCTTGTCGCGTGATCCGATTGACTTGCGTCGATGGTAATCCGCAAGATCTTCAATCCTAGCACGAACGTGGATCACCTAGGAGCGTGGTCTCCCTTTCTTTGAATTGCAAACCTGTGATTGGATTAAACAAACTTTTCTTGATTTGTTAGTCCCAAAAACAATCTAAAGGAACCTAAGATTATTCCGGTCACTTTTGAGTTCTCAATCTTATGATCGAAACTCGCGTGAACCTTAATCGATATAGTATATACAAGCTTATTAATGAACAAGCAAACAATATACCATCAAAGAATAATCTATGTTCCTTTTGTTTTTAGTAGAATAATAGATCTCTAACTATGAGTTGAGAAGAAGAAGAAGAAGAAATAAAATTTCTGCACATAAACCCTAGGCTGGCCGAAAATCATCAATAGCCTTATATGTGGCAAATTTTCTTTTTCTCTTTCTTAGCTAGGGTGGCCGAATTCTTTTACCAAAACCAATTAGGGTTGCCGCAATTATTACTCCTAAAATATTGGAGATTTAGTTGCACCCTAATTCCTATTTTGTTTAAGATTTCCAAACCCTAATCAAACTCATAAATCTTTTATTCCTTATTTGACTAAAATAAAAGACTTCTTATTTGATTTAATAAATAAAATTAATTATTTATTTCCTTGTCAAACAAGTCTTTTAATTTAAGTATACTACTACCAATAGTATACCAATAGGAATCATATTTCCTATTCAGAAAAGATTTGTTTTTTAATTAAACAATTAATTAATAAATTAATTAATTCTTATTTAATTAAACAATGAAAACAAAATAATATTTAAGGCTTTTAAATCACCTTGCCGCCCCACATGTATATATTGGGCCAAATATTATTTTTCTTATTTCATTAAATCCATAGGACTTTAAATAAAAAGCCCACATGTGAACTAGACCCATTCTTACTAAAAGAAACAAGCCCACATGTCATCCATTAATATATAAATATAATTTAGCAGCCCATTACATAAATAATGTGCAAATTATATTCTTAATATATTAAATGCAATTCTAGATGGACCCTAAATTGGTCCGGTAGAATATATCAAGTGATCCATGCAAGTCCGTGTGGATTGGGGATCTTGGCGGGCTATATAAATTTAAGCTCCAATAGACATAACCTAATCACAATCAACAAATGATTCACTTAGGTCCGATCCATTAATTTTAGCTCATTCCACTAAATAGCTAAAATTGAACTCTTAAATAAAGACAGAAAAGGAAGATGCTTCCTCATTCATACCCTAGACAATCATATTGGAGATAGTGTATCCTCGTGATTAATATCAGTAATCGCCAAGAGTTCATCGACCGCCTATAACTCTCCAAGTTACCATATTTACTCATATGACCACGTTTTGAACTTGGATATTTTGACTTGTCCAGAAGCCATGTTTTCAATAGACACTATTGAAAACTCAACGTTGAGATTTAATATCCAATTACCTCAAAACATCCATATGATGATATTATACTCTCATTTAATAAATGGAGCCACGATGTCCATATCTATAAATGAAGTCCTCTATCGATTAACAAATGAATATCACCAAACTATCGAGGATAGACTATGCGATATAATCGAACTCATTGATAGCTCAAATGATATCACATGCAACCATAAGTCCATCATTTATCTCAGGATTAAGATAGACTCTCTGATTGTCCTGATAATGAAATTACTTTTATCTATTGACGGTTATAGATAAAGTATTTCATTTTGATCCAGTTCAATGCACCCAGTGCACTAGACTCTTTTGCTCGAAGACACTCCGATGATTTTAGACTCATCATATCTCATTTGATCCCACTCAAATGCTAGCAAAAGAATTCTACAACTTTAACAAGATAAAGGTGCCCAACCTTTAAGTTAAGTTGTGAACAATATTCAAAACTAACTAAAGAATTGTGTCTACCACATACATATCCAAATGTATGAACAATTCTTCTTTTCTCATAGTCTTTAGACCTTATGATTATTTACTTTAACAATTATGATATTCAACTATAAATGCTATAATATTTGTTTAAACCAGAAATCACTTTATTAATATGAAACAGATTGTTAATTACAATATTACACTCTTGCTATTGAGCATAATCCTAACATGAGTTCTTTAGGTGCTGGAGGTTCTGGGGGTGTCTTTTATAATTGTAGAGCTGTTGTGAATGGTTGTTTTGTTGTTTCTCTTGGTTAGGTGTTTGCGTTTGAGGCGGAACTTCTTGTAGCTTCGATATATTCGGTAGGCTTGGCGGAATCGGTGGTATCGGATCTGGCTTGAGAGTGATTCTTCTTATGTGGTTCAGCTGCTCTCTTCTTGCTCCGAGCAGGTTCCTTGGCAAATTCAGCAGGCTTGGCAGCGCTGTATCTATTGGATATTGAAAATGGAGTTTCAGGTTTCTCATATCTTTAAGGAGGGGAATCAGGTTGTGGACACTTTTTCTAAGCATGCTTTGGGGTTGGAAGTCAATTCGTGGTGGTCTAACACCCCATCTTCATGCTTTTTGTTGGTTGGCAATGATTGCATGGGTTAGGAGTATTTTCGTTTTTCTTGATGTTTTTTGTTTTAGTTTTTTGTGGCCTGCATGCCACTGTTTTTGTTGGGAATGTTTCCCTTGGTTTTTGTGTTTTTATGGTTTTTGTTACTTTTCATTTTATTCTTTTTATTATTATATGGATGGATACTGCCTAGGGGATTTTCAGCATACGATTGCTTGTGATGCTTTTTCTCCCAAGGTCAGTCCAATTTTACCAAATTATATTGTAGGAAATGGATCATAATCATCCTTTTTTTTTTTTTTGGACGGTTTAAACATGGATGAAACTAATAATGCACGGTGTGTATAAAACTATCTGGGGGGTGGTGAATAGATTTTAAACTATTATTACCAATTTTCGCGTTTAATCAATATTATGAAAATACCTCAAACTAGTTAAAGCAATAAATTAAGTGTAAGTTGCAGAATTTCAATAACACTTGATTTTTACGTGGCAACCCAAACTAGGAAAAACCATGGGTTGTTATGTGCACCACACACGAACCTCGAATCCACTAATTGCAATGATATTTACAACCTAATCCCGGTCTATAACCCGCCACCACTACCCGCAGGCCTGTAAAAGCAAACCTAGTCCAATTTGCTTGAGGCCTAAGCAATCTTAGCCACAAGTCTTACTTCTCAATGAAGAGATAAAATAGCCTATGTGAATATGAATTATATCCAAAATACAAACAAAGCTAGGGAACCCTAAATGCTTATCTAGGATAATAAGATGACAATTAAATCAATCCAAAATATCAAATGCTAAATGACATGTCATAAAACTTAGCTAAACATTGATTAAGCAAACCTAGATAGCTATCACAATACAATACTCAATTAATACACCACATATAATCTCTATCTTACATCTAGAATTATATTCTAAGAGCGTACAAGTAATTAAAAAGATGACTTGTTAAGAAAGACACTAAAATTAGATGAAGTTAGTGAAAACCTTGCTAAGTAAGATGTGATGTTGCAAATCCATGCATGGATGTATCCTATATGATCATAGATGATGCGTGATGAACTTTAATGCACAAATGAATGACTTTGAGTGTTTAAAGGTGAGTTCTTGTGAATTGTTTCTCTTGAAAAATGTTATAAGGGAAAAATATGATTTTTTTTGAACTCTGTCTGACGACCTAAAGACATAGAGGCATATATATAGGGTGCCACAATGAAACTACTACATTTTGTGTAAAAAATAGTTGTCGCCATTTCTCAAGGCGACACTTCATAGCGACACCTGACAACACCTTAAAATCTTCTATGTGGCTATTTGGTCTCATAGCGACAACTCGCAGTGACACCATACCTGATTGATATTCAGGAACAAATCTCTCTGTCGCCACAGCGACAAAACCGTGACAAAACCGTGGCAACACATTGGCTTATGTTCTTCAGAGCTTCAAGCCTTCTGTCCCCATGAGCTCAAGGCGACATCAACAAAGGGCGACTATGCCCTGTTTTCCAGTACTCTGTGCATAATGTGCAAAGTGGAGAAAGCACCCTATTGCCTAAAATGTCATAGCATTTATCAAACAAGATGCAATCAATTAAACATGCATGAAGAGATGTCAAGAATCATGAATGCACACATATAAAATACACAACATACAAAGAAGTATAGATATGAATGTGTTGTGTGTGTGCAACTAAGTCTCTTCATTGCAAGTAAGCACAAGTAATTTTACATTTGGAGTGCTTCTTCTCTTGAGGTCTTGAGAGGGTCTTTGTTGTGTAAAGCACCAACAATTATATGCTTAAAGCTACCCTTACATCAAACCCCAAATGTGGTTTGTTACCGAAATAAGACAATCAAACTTGAGGAATTTACAATCTCACCCTTTGGCTATTTCGTACAAAACAAACACTTACATAGATCCTCACAATAAAATTGAAGCTAAAGGACAACAAAGATATTCTACATTACTAAGAGATAAGCAAAAAATAAAACTTCAAGTCTTCAATCTCTTGTAGAACTATCAATCCTTCAAAAAAATATTACACTTTCCAAAGCAAGTGTATTGTGAGGTGATCATGTGCAGTTAAAACAACCATTTGCAATAAAGAAAACATATAACATCATGCAATGACTGTGCAGTGCAATGCTCCCCCTCAATATGCAATCTCCCCAACATGCGAATTTGCTACTCTAATTAGCATTCTCCCTTACCACTACTACTCCCTCTTTTTGTCATGAGATGGGCAAAAGAGTATCCCATATATGGGTCACTTGTAGCAAAGAGAGATGGTAGCATATAAGCCATTTGCATAATCATATAAGGCACTTTATACAACTTAATTAAAAGGAGAGATATAAGGAGATTTATTTTATTGAAAATGTGTGAAATAAAATGCTTTACATGCAAGACATATTGCATTCAAGTCCAAAAATCAATTGTATTTGGCAAAGCAAATGACAAAGGTTTCCTTTAGAAATCCAAACCAATTTCACCATTTGTCATGAATCATGGCAAGGATATAGAAAATTTATTGAATTCAATTTTAGAGCAACTATATCCAACTTTATAAGCGAAACATGGCATGAGCGACTTTGCACCCTATTTGATTTTTCCGGGTATAAAACCTGTATGATAGTATCCATGTTCAACAAATAAAGAAAGAGAGACATTTGATTATAAAATCCTTAGAATGGATACAAGATCCTTTATTCATTTGAGTCTCATAAGCTTTTCACACATTATTTTGCATTTAAAAATTGCAATCATCAACTCATGCTTTTTCATTTGAGCATGTCAATTTGAATTTCATGTTTTTCACATTTTAAGCATGCCAATTAAGAATCATCATGTCATGGAGATTATTATAGATCATTCAAAGAGTACTTCATAAGAGAATCTCCTAGTCCAAAAATGCAAGTTTGAACATAAATATGACATGGATTACAATCAAAGCATGTGTTAGGATTATGCTCAATAGCAAGAGTGTGATATTGTAATTAACAATCTTTTTCATATTAATAAAGTGATTTCTGGTTTAAACAAATCTTATAGCATTCATAGTTTAATAATTGTCTAAGTAAATAATCATAAGGTCTAAAGACTATGAGAAAAGAAGAATTGTTCGTACATCTGGATATGTATGTGGTAGACACAATTCTTTAGTTAGTCTTGAATATTGTTCACAACTTAAGTTAAAGGTTGGGCACCTTTATCTTGTTAAAGTTGTAGAATTCTTTTGCTAGCATTTGAGTGGGATCAAATGAGATATGATGAGTCTAAAATCATCGGAGTGTCTTCGAGCAAAAGAATCTAGTGCACTGGGTGTATTGAACTGGATCACAATGAAATACTTTATCTATAACCGTCAGTAGATAAAAGTAATTTCATTATCAGGACAATCGGAGAGTCTATCTTAATCCTGAGATAAATGATGGACTTATGGTTGCAAGTGATATCATTTGAGTTATCAATGAGTACGATTATATCGCATAGTCTATCCTCGATAATTTGGTGATATTCATTTGTTAATCGATAGAGGACTTCATTTATAGATATGGACATCGTGGCTCCATTTATCAAACGAGGGTATAATATCATCATATGGATGTTTTGAGGTAATTGGATATTAAATCTCAACGTTGAGTTTTCAATAGTGTCTATTGAAAACATGGCTTCTGGACAAGTCAAAATATCCAAGTTCAAAACGTGGTCATATGAGTAAATATGGTAACTTGGAGAGTTATAGGCGGTCTATGAACTCTTGGCGATTACTGATATTAATCACGAGGACACACTATCTCCAATATGATTGTCTAGGGTATGAATGAGGAAACATCTTCCATTTCTGTCTTTATTTAAGAGTTCAATTTTAGCTCTTTAGTGGAATGAGTTAAAATTAATGGATCGGACCTAAGTGAATCATTTGTTGATTGTGATTAGGTTATGTCTATTGAAGCTTAAATTTAGATAGCCCGCCAAAATCCCCAATCCACACGGACTTGCATGGATCACTTGATATATTCTACCGGACCAATTTATGGTCCATCTAGAATTGCATTTAATATATTAAGAATATAATTTGCACATTATTTATGTAATGGGCTGCTCAATTATATTTATATATTAATGGATGACATGTGGGCTTGTTTCTTTTAGTAAGAATGGGTCTAGTTCACATGTGGGCTTTTTATTTAAAGTCCTATGAATTAAATGAAATAAGAAAATAATATTTGGCCCAATATTTTTTATATAGGGCGGCAAGGTGACTAATTAACCTTAAATATTATTTTGTTTTCATTGTTTAATTAAATAAGAATTAATTAATTTATTAATTAATTGTTTAATTAAGAAACAAATCTTTTCTGATTAGGAAATATGATTCCTATTGGTATACTATTGGTAGTAGTATACTTAAATTAAAAGACTTGTTTGACAAGGAAATAAATAAATAATTTTATTTATTTAATCAAATAAGAAGTCTTTTTATTTTAGTCAAATAAGGAATAAAAGATTTATGAGTTTGATTAGGGTTTGGAAATCTTAAACAAAATAGGAATTAGGGTGCAATTCAAACTCCCTTTTGTTTGAGAATTGCGGCAACCCTAACCCCTAATTGACAAAAGATTTCGGCCACCCTAGTTAAAAAAGAAAAAAGAAATTTTGCCACATATATAAGGCCACTTATAATTTTCGGCCACTCTAAGGTTTTGGTGTGCATAATTTTTATTTTTCTTCTTCTTCTCAACTCATAGATAGAGAGCTTTTATTCTACTAAAAACAAAAGGAAATATAGATTATTCTTTGATGGTATTCTATTTGCTTACTCTTCAATAAGCTTGTGAATACTACATCGATCAAGGTTCACGCGAGTTTCGATCATAAGATTGAGAACTCAAAAGTGACCGGAATAATCTTAGGTTTCTCTTGATTGTTTTTGTGACTAACGAATAAGAGAAAAGCTTGTTTTATCCAATCACAGGCTTGCAATTCAAAGAAAAGGGAGACCACGCTCCTAGGTGATCCACGTTCGTGCTAGGATTGAAGATCTTGCGGATTACCATCGACGTAAGTCAATCGGATCACGCGACAAGAGGTATTCATCTTTTGTTATATATTATATATCTTTAATTGATTAAAAGGGTTTAAGGTTCATAAAAGAAAAAAAAATTTAAAAGCTACTAAACCTATTTTTTTTTAGTCTCGCTTCCGCTGCGGGTATATTTTTTCCCTACAGCATGGTTCACACTTATTGAAGAAAAAACATATAACATATGTGCAACCAAGATACTCAAGCAATTAATAAAGAAGCATAAATTTTTTCAAATTTATGCATGCAAAAAGTATACAGTTGCTCTCTTTGCTTGAGTTCCCCATATGAGGTCAATCAACAATCACATCAATCCACGAGACATATCCCAATAGATCTATTAAGCGTTTTAAACCTAGTTGCATCTAAGGGTTTAGTAAATAAGTCCGCTAGTTAATCATTTGTACCTACATGTTCAAGTACAATGCATTTGTTCTCAACTAGTTCTCTTATGAAATGATGACAGATGTCAATATGCTTAGTTCTAAAGTGTTGTACCAGATTCTTGGAAATATTAATGACACTCATATTATCACAAAAGAGGGTTAGAATACCTTGATTTAATCCGTAGTCGACTAACATTTGCTTAATCCAAAGTAGATGTGTTCATTCACTCCCCGCGGCTATGTACTCGGCTTCGGCCGTGGACAAGGAAATTGAATTTTGATTCTTGCAAAACCAAGACACCAAGTTGTTCCCTAGGAAGAAGCAATCGCCCGATGTACTCTTCCTATCATCGCAGTTTCCTGCCCAATCCGCATCACTAAAGCCAACTATACTAACATTAGTGTCAAAAGAGTACCAAATCTCATAGTTGGATGTCCTATTCATATATCGAATGATTTTCTTAACAGAAGAGAGATGGGACTCCTTAGGATCCGATTGGTACCTAGCACACACACCCACACTAAAAGATATATTAGGCCTACTTGCAGTCAAATAAAACAAGCTACCAATCATGCCCTGATATAGAGTTTGTTCCACACTTTTTCCGCTAGCATCTTTGCTTAGCTTCAAAGTGGTACTCATGAGTGTATCACAATGTTTGGCATTTTCAAGACCAAACTTCTTCACTAGGTTCTTAGCATATTTGGCTTGGGTTATAAAAATCACATCATTTAATTACCTGATTTGTAAATCTAGGAAGTAAATTAACTCACCAACAAGACTCATCTCAAACTTAAGAGACATAACATCAACAAATTATTGGACTTTGGTGTTGTTGGTAGAGCCAAACACTATATCATCAACATATATTTGAACTATAAAGAGCTCATCATTATCTTTCTTGATGAATAAAGTCTTGTCAGCACTACCCTTTGTGTAGTTATTGTCAACAAGAAATTGAGTGAGGTGCTCATATCAAGCCCTCAATGCTTGTTTCAACCCATATTTCTTGAGGCGATAGACATGGTTGGGGTGGTGTGCATCCACAAACCCTTTTGGTTGCTCAACAAACACTTCCTTTTGCAAGAAGCCATTGAGGAAGGCACTCTTCACCTATATTTGGTGCAATTTGAACTTGTGCACACAAGAAATGGACAAGAGAAGCCTACTGGACTCTAACCGGGCAACGGGAGCAAATGTCAAACCCTCAATTTGAAAGTACCTTTGTGCAATAGGTTTAGCCTTATTACGCACTATGTTGCCATCCTCATCAGATTTGTTCATATATATCCATTTGGTGTCTATGATAATTAGTGTTCTTAGGCCTAGGAACTAAAGTCCATACCTCATTCCTTTCGAATTGGTTTAGCTCTTCTTGCATGATAAGAACCCAAAATTCATCTTTTAAGGTCTCATCTAGGGATGGCAATTAAACCCGAACCCGTGGGACCCGCTTGAACCCAACCCTCTTAAAGAGGGTTTAGGTTGGGATAAGTGTACCCCATAGGCGGGTTTGGGCTTGAAAATTGTACCCGTCACGGGTTCAGGTTCGGGTTCGGGTTCCGGTATGGAATTGGAAAAAAATCCATACCCGAACCCGCGTACCCGTAAACAATAAAAATTATATAATATTTTATTATTTAAAATATTATAAATTTAAACTCCAATAAAAACTTTTTAATTATATAGAGAATAAAATGTAAAAATTTCAATCTATTAAGTGTTTTTATTCTTTAAAATTATAATATTTCATATATTTAAATAATATAGAAATAATTAAAAAAAAAATCGGTGGGTTGGGTTTATGGGCAGGTTTGGGTGTCCCCTAAACCCACGGGTAAAACCCAAACCCGAACTTGTTTATTTTCATGGGTTCGTGGGTAGGTTTGGTAGACATAAAATTCGCCCGAACCCACCCCATTGCCATTCCTAGTCTCATTAACCTTTTTTGGTTCAATTTGAGAGGTGTAGCAAGTGTAGCTAATAAGATTAGTTATTTGACGCCTAGTCCTTACACCCTCATTCACATCTCCAATAACGTCATCTTTGTTGTGGAGATGTCTAACCCATGGAACATGTTCTTTAGAGTTCAAGAGAGGAACTCTATCAAGAGGTTGTGTGTCCTCTTCATTAAGGTTGGATGTCCTAACAATGAGAGTCTCCACAACCTTCTCCAAGGGAGAGTCATCATCTATAGCAACCTTCTCCTCATGATCATTAGACTTGAGTCTTGTATCATCAATGACAACATTGGATGATTTCATGACGCTTCGAGTCTTCAAGTTAAAAACACGATAGGCTCTATTATTTAAGGCATAGCCAATACAGATACCCTCATTACTCTTAGTATCAAACTTGCCAAGTTGATCACGGTCATTTAACATGTAGCACTTGCTTCCAAAAATGTGGAAGTAGCTAACATTTGGCTTTCTTTCTCTCCATAACTCATAAGTGATTTGCCTAGTACCGGGCCTTAAAAAAACTCTATTTCCTATATAGCACATCGTATTTACGGCTTCGGTCCATAGGTTCCTAGGGACATTGTTGCTAAGCAACATCACACAAGCCATCTCTTGAAGGACCCTATTCTTTCTCTCAACAACTCCATTTTGTTGAGGTGTCCTATGAGTCGAAAATTCATGGGAGATGCCTAAACTATTACAATAGCTTCAAAGTAGGCATTCTCAAACTCCCTCCCATGGTCACTTCTAATCCATTTAATGCTTTTAATGTTTGAATTCATTTCATTTTGTATTTTATTACAAAGCATTTTAAACTAATCAAAAGTTTCGGATTTTTCTCTAAGGAAACATGTCCATATGAACCTAGAGAAATCATCTACACAAACAAAAATGTATCTCTTTCCACCTAAACTCTCGGTTTGCATGGGACCCAAAAGATCCAAGTAGAGAAACTCTAGGGGCTCCTTGGTGGAGAGATATTTGCCCTTTTTATGCATGCTTTTGGTTTGTTTTCCTTGTTGGCAAGTTCCACAAACACCGTTGGCTTTCTTCCCTAGCTTAAGAAGGCCCTGCACAACATTGAACTTATCTAAGATTCTTAAAACCCATTAGTTCATGTGGCTAAGTCTTTCATGCCACAACTCAATTTGCTCATCCTTAGACACATTGCAGGAGACTATTCTAGCTTCAAGACAATAGTAATTGTCACTAGATCTCATTCCTTTTAACAAGGTTTGTCCATTGGGCAATAGGATTAAGCAATCATTTTTGCTAAATAAGACGGAAAGTCCTTCATCACTTAGATGTGAAATGCTTATCAAATTGGCTTTCAAGCCATCAACAAATAAAACATTGGACAAGGAGGGTAATCCGGGGATGGAAATGGTTCCTTTCCCTACAACTCTTTTTTTGGATCCATCACCAAATGTGGCACATCCTCCTTCCTCCATGATAAGAGTCTCAAAGAAGCTCTTTTTTCCCATCATGTGCCTAGAGCACCCACTATCTAGGTACCACAAGTTAGAAGAGTTTGCCTTTAAGGCAATTTGAGCCACATGGCAAAAGTAAGCATCTCTTCTAATCCATCTAGGACAAACACTATCTTTCCTAGTGGTCATAGGTACTTGGGCTCTAGAAGTCCAAGGATCATGCAAATTAGATCTATTATTCCTAGGAACATGCATCTTGGCTCTACTCTTTTTCTTTTCAATTATACTTTTAGCTCTACATATTTTAATGTAACGAAAGCAATTTGGTCTAATATGACCATCAATACCACAAAAATGACATGTAGGGATGAAGTTAGGAATCATACCATGTCCTTGTGCATGCATATGAGCCTTCCCATGTCTTTGTGGTTGTCTTGGTTGTTGGATAGGATCTCTCATTCTTTGATGTTAACCAAGACTTGATTGCTTCTTCGGTTGAGCTTGCATGATTGGTCTATTTCCTTTGTGAGCCATTTGTTGATGAAAGTTAGCTTGAGGAGCTCTTGTAGGTTGGGCTTGAGGTTGTCTTCTTGGAGCCACCTTCACTTGTGCACTATGTGAGCATTGTCCTAAATCAATCTTCTTCCAAAAAGTTTGCACCGGTGAAGCTTCTTTGTTACCCAAGCTCTTTACAAACACGGTCTTGTTAGGAGTAAAGGTCATCTTGCCATCTTCAAACCCAAGACCTCTATTATCACAAGGACTCTTGCCAACCTCAAGCATATGGTCAAGCTTCTTGGTGCTAGAAGCCATCATAGTCAATAACCCTTTAGCTTCTTCAAGCTCCCTTTACAAACCTGCTTCAATCCTCTTAGATAAGACTAAGGCCTTGTTTGATTTTTCCACTTAACACTGAATGACACTTAATGTGTTCCATTCAGTTATTTTGTTTGATTTTTTAAGTAGTAAAATCACTTAATAAGCACCTAAAACCACTTATTTTGAAAAGTAAAAAATTTTCACTTTTCACTTAACACAAATCTAGGAGAATTTAATACAAAGTTTTATTTTCAAAACTATCCTTACCAATTTAATCTATTTCCAATTTGGTCTTCTGTTAAAGCCCTAATTGTATTTATAATTTAATCTATTTCCTGCTCTTGCCTTTTCCTTTCTCTTTGTTTTTTTGGTCTTGCTAGCATGGTTTGGTTGTTTGCTTTTGTCGCTGTTTGGGCTCTGCACTTGGGTTGTTTGCTTTTGTCGCCGTTTGTGCTCTACCCTTTTAATAAATGTTTATTGTTCAAAAAATAAAATAAAATGATATTCATGTTTTTTATTCATTGATAATGATATTAAATTTAGAACTAAAAAAAAAAAACAATCTATTCGCAAACCAACCAATCTAGAATAATATAAATTTGAATAATTATTAACAACTAAATAAATTTATTTTATAATTAATTTACATGTTAAAGTTGTCCTTAATATATTAAAATGTAAATATATAACAAATAATAGTTAAAAGGGTATAGAGGTAAAAGTATTTATTTTCAGATATTTATAACTTAAAAAAACAAACAACTTATCACTTATGTTTAGTTTTCAGTGAAAAAAAACAAACATATTTTTCAGTTTTCAGTTTTCAGTCACTATTCAGTCTTCAGTAACATTCAGCACTGTTCAGTCTTCAGATAAAAAATCAAACGGGGCCTAACTCCTCTCTTAGCTTATCTTCATTCTTCATGGATCTCACTACTTCTTCACTTAATTAGTCAACATGTGTTGAGAGCTATAGGTTTTCTTCCTTTAATCTCCTAATTTCTCTTTTGTTCTTTAACCTTGAACCTCAAACTTGACTATGTAGTCTTGAAGATCCATCCTATCCACATTTCCATTTGTGGATTGAGTTGAAGAGCCATCATCACTTGAGTCATTTTCCTCTTGACTCTCTTCCTCTTCTTCACTATCACTTTTGCTCTTGTGAGAGGATGTAAAGGCTATGAAGTTAGCCATGAGTTCTTCATCATCCAAAGACTCATCTCCCTCATTGGAGTCATCACTTCCATTTCATGTGGCGGCTATCACCTTCCCCTTCTTCTTGTTCTTGTGATTTGCACAATCAGGGGCAAAGTGTTCTATGCCACCACACTCAAAACATTGGACCTCTTTCCTTTCGGTCTTCTCTTGCCTAGGCTTAAACTTCTTGAAGTGAGTCTTTTTCTTCAAGTCTTGGCCCTTAGATTCAAAACCTTTTTTCTCGGACTTGTAGAATTTCTTGAACCTTCTTATCAACAAGGCTATGTCTTCGTCCGAGTCATCATTCTCCTCCTTCTCAACATTGGAGGCTTTCAAAGCAATTCTCTTTTGCTTTTTAGGAGGTGTGGAGGTAAGACCCTTCCTAGACTCATAAGCTAGAAGTCTCCCAATCACCTCACTCGGCTTTATATCCTTGTAGGTGCTATTCTCCTCTAAAGTCGTCACCTTGGACTCAAATCTTTCGGGGAGAGATCTTATAATTTTTTACTTGATTCTCCTGTCCAAATAAAGATCACCAAGTTGATGACTTTAATTGACTATGTCCATCAAATTGATCTTAAAATCGTTGAAGCAATCGTTCTCATCCATCTTAAGCAACTCAAATTGAGTTTGGAGAACTTGAAGATTCGAGTCCTTAACTACTTCGGTTCCCTCATGTGCAACCTCTAGGATGTCTCATGCCTCCTTAGCGATCCTAGTGTTTTGAATCAATTTATATTGATTTTTGTCCATTGCACATAGGATGGCATGCATTGCCTTCATATTCTATTTTGATGCCTCAAATTCTTGTGCATTCCATTACGCCTTAGGCTTGAGTACATCCTCTCCTCCACATGTAGAAGTCATCATCGGTGATGTGTAGCCGTCTTCAACCGCCATCTAAGCCTGGTCATGGATTTGACATATGTACAACTCCATCTTGCCTTTCCAAGAGGCATAATTTAACTCGGTGAGAAGTGAAGGCCTCATGTTAGAAGCACCTTTGTTACCACCACCATTTCCACCGTTTCCACTCATAGTGTTCATGAATAAATGAAATGAATGCAAATGTATGAATGATCAAGAATCACACTAAATGCAAAACACACCAAAATGAGCAAATGATCACCTAAGTATATCTAGGAACCCGCTCTGATACCAATTGAAACTAATAATACACGGTGTATATAGGGGTGAATAGATTTTAAACTATTATTACCAATTTTCACGTTTAATGAATATTACGAAAATACACCAAACTAGTTAAAGCAATAAATCAAGTGTAAGTTGTGGAATTTAAATAACACTTGATTTTTACGTGGAAACCCAAACTAGGAAAAACCACGGGCTGTTATGTGCACCACACACGAACCTCGAATCCACTAATTGCAAATGTGTTTACAACTTAATCCGGGTTTATAACCCACCGCCACTACTCGCAGGCTTGTAAAAGTAGACCTAGTCCAATTTGCTTAAGGCCTAAGAAATAATAGCCATAAGTTTTACTTCTCAATAAAGAGATAAAATAGACTATGTGAATATGAATTATATCCAAAATGCAAACAAAGCTAGGGAACCCTAAATGCTTATCTAGGATGATAAGATGATAATTAAATCAATCATAGATATCAAATGCTAAATGACATGTCATAAAGCTTAGCTAAACATAGATTAACCAAACCTAGATAGCTATCACAATAAAACACTCAATCAATACACCACATACAATCTCTATCTTGTGTCTAGAATTATATTCTAAGAGCATACAAGTAATTAAAGAGATGACTTGTTAAGAAAGACACTAAAATTGGATGAAGTTAGTGAAAACCTTATCAAGCAAGATGTGATATTGCAAAACCATGCATGAATGCATCCTATATGATCATAGATGATGCTTAATGAACTTTGATACACAAAGGAATGACTTTGAGTGTTTAAAGGTGAGTTCTTGTGAATTGTTTCTCTTGAAAAATGTTTTAAGGGAAAAATATGATTTTTTTTTTTTTTTTTTTTACTTTGTTTGACGACCTAAAGACATAGAGGCATATATATAGGGTGCCAAAAATGAAACTACTGCGTTTTGTATAAAAAATAGTTATCTCCCTTTTCTGTCGCCATTTCTTAAGGCGCCACTTCATGGCGACACCTGACAACACCTTAAAATATTCTATGTCGCTATTTGGTCTCGTAGCGACAACTCACAGTGACACCATACCTGAATGATATTCAGGAACAAATCTCTCTATCACCACAGCAACAAAACCACGGCAACACATCGGCTTGTGTTCTTCAGAGCTTCAAGCCTTCTGTCGCCATGAGCTCAAGGCGACGTCAACAAAGGGCGACGATGCCCTGTTTTCCAGTACTCTGTGCACAATGTGCAAAGTGGAGAAAGCATCCTATTGCCTAAAATGTTATAGCATTTATCAAACAAGATGCAATCAATCAAACATGCATGAAGAGATGTCAAGAATCATGAATGCACACATATAAAATACACAACATACAAAGAAGTATAGATATGTATGCGTTGTGTGTGTGCAACTAAGTTTCTTCATTGCAAGTAAGCACAAGTAATTTTACCTTTGGAGTGCTTCTTCTCTTGAGGTCTTGAGAGGGCCTTTGTTGTGTAAAGCACTAACAATTATACGCTTAAAGCTACCCTTACATCAAACCTCAAATGTGGTTTGTTACCGAAATAAGCCAATCAAACTTGAGGAACTTATAATGGAAAATGATGATTTTGACATTTTTGAACCGGCCTAAGCGGCAGTGTGACCTTCTATGTCCACACCGACATCATGTGCCAAAACTAGAAAGATGACATCTGTTGTTTAGTAGTGTTTTGACAGATAAGACGTACAAACCCAAACGGTAGCGTCGCAACAAGGGATCGTTGTAATTTTTGTAAAGCTTTATAAAGCAGTTCTAGGTCAGGAAACAGTCATTTGAAAAGGCATATGGACAAATGCATGTCTCAACATGAATAGGTAGATACTAAAACCCATACATAACTACAACGAAACCCAGGAAAGTCCGTGACGACGTGAAGTTACGACTCCGCGTATGCTAGAGATTGCATGGCACATTACATTACACAAACTAATCAACCGATTAATTTTGGTGACAATATGTTTTTATGAACAATTTATCCAAAAAGCCTACAACCCCTAATTTAAAGTTGTTTTTAGAAACACTACTAAGAGTGATTTGAAGAAATGTTTTACCATCGAACGAGAAAACTTGATCATTGAATTACAACATCTAAGTGTTTTTATTGCACTAACTTCCAATATTTGAAACACACATTCCAAACAAGACTATTTATGTGTCACTAGACACTATCTAGACTCTGATTGGAAGTTACAAAAAAAAAAAAAAAAAAAAAAAAATTCTTGGTTTTCGTCCTATGAATTTTGAACATACCGTAGAAAATATTTTTCACGTCATTATTTCTGTTTTACAAGATTATGGATTAACTCAACGCATCCTTTCTATTACATTATATAATGCATCAACAAATACTAGCTATATTGCCTTGTTTTTTAACAACAATATCCCGTGAGATGGGGGTTTTTTCTTCTACCAACAGTATGTATGTCATATCATCAATTTAGTTGTAAAATCTAGCATGAAGGCTGTAGGCGATCGTATAGATCACATTAGAGATACCCTTTCTTGGATTAGTAGCTATAATCCAAGATTGTTAGAATTTGACAGATATTGTCAAGCTAACTTTCTACGACCCGACGATTCCAAACAGATAGGCCGATAAAGTGGAACACCGCTTATTTTATGCTGTAAAATTGTTTGGATTATTCAGCCACTATTTCAGGTTCTTATAACATGAAAATGACCAAAAGTGGCCGTCCAGTTCTAATCTTAGACGATTGGTATGTTGCAAAGATTTTTGTTCAATTTTTAAAGGTTTTTTACGATTCCACTGTAATTCTTTCAGGACATCTTTTCAGGCAATCCATCAGATTGTGGAAATGTCTGAAATGTTAAACTTGTATAGAGATGATAATACTTTAGGCAATGCAGTTGTTGCCATGGAAAACAAGTTTAAAAAATACTAGTCTACAATTCCTTTCCTCTATGCCTTAGGCATTATACTAGATCCTAGGGTTAAATTATCTGGTTTAGAAATTTTTCTTGATTATATTGGTTCTAAATTGAACATAGATTTTACTGAACAGTATACTGACTTGCGAACCAAGTTGTTCCAAGTTTTTAGTATTTATGAGTGCATGTATAGCGGCGTTAACACGCAACCATCGGAAAAACGGAACACAATCCCGTTGAAGAGAAGTTGGAGCATTCTCCGAACATGCGATGACTCATCAAGTTCTTCATCCTAACCTCCAATTGCACGAGCTGCTGCAACTGGAGGTGCCGCGCTGAACAAGTTTCTTGAAACTCAGTTCGATTCAGTCGAAAACATGGAGGAATTTGATCTATTACTATGGTGGAAGAATTACAACAACAGATATCCAGTACTATCACAATTATCACATGACGTACTCGTTATCCTTGTGTCCACTATTTATTTGGAACCGACATTCAGCATGAATGGACGTATAATTGAACCAAGAAGAACTTCTTTATCTCTTGAGATGGTGGAGGTATTAACATGCCTTCGAGAATGGGAGTATGCTCGAATGAGGATGCAACTTCAAATGGAAGACCAAGAAGTTATTCAAAATTTCACCAATTTATACATCATTGAGGGTTCCGGCAGTAACCAGGTCCATAAGTGAAGACTAAAAGAGTTGCACTCTTTTTAATTTTAAAATTTTAATTATACATGTACATGTACTTGACTACTTGTAAGTTGTAAGACCAAAAAAAAAAAAGAAAAAAGAATCTCGTTCTTTGAGAAGCAACTGCATTCTCATCTTCCAAACATCTACATTTAAAGGTTCCATTTTACGATGCTTGACAATCGTTTGCGTTAATGCAGTAATCATATCAGTAACAATCAAGTGATGTTGTTGTAGCCAAACAACAAAAGAAAGCATATGAACAACATCTATAGTTGTAGACAGTAAAAAAAAAGTTCTTCGAAGCTATGCTAGTGGTGGTCAAGGATAAAGTACTAGTTTCAGTGGGAGACATTGAGTCTACATGAGAAATCCGATTATACTTTTTTTCCCTTACCAAGTTTTTATCCCACTGGATTTTTCTTAATAAGGTTTTTAACGAGATAATCATGTAATACTGAAATCTACATAAGTAAATAAAATTCATTTCTTTACCTATATATATATATATTATCTAACTTACACTTACATACTTTTTATTAAATAATTCATCATTTCATATTTTCATCTATTTTTTATTGTCTTACATCTTTAATCTTTATCTTTATTTATTCATTGAATTATTTTAATAAATAAATTTATCTATTTTTTAAATTTTATTTTATTAGACTAAAATAATAAATAAGATAATCAAATTACAAATACATAAGTTAAACTGTTAAAATAATATTATAAGAAATAAACTTCATACTTAAAAATTAAGATCTTAAATTTAAAAAATAAAACTTTTAAAAAAATATGAATTGGTGGGCCGGCTTGTTAAGGCCCGCCGAGAAGGCACGGCACGACACGTATTGACAGCATTAGTCGATATAACAAAATTGGAAATCGATATTTGTGTGTCACACCTAGATGACCAAAAATGGACCGCCAAAGAAACTTTACAAATAGACCTGGCAAAATTTTACAAGACCCATTAACACAACCCAAATCCATTCGAAAATAGCGATTGGTGGGTCAAGTTTATCAGATCAGGTTGTTAATGGGTCAACCCATCAAGACACGAAATATAATGGGTCGGTTTTGGGTTCACTACTTCACTCTTAAAAAAAACGTTAATTTGATAACCCATTAATATAAAAAAAAAAAAAAAAATTAATGTGTTTTTGAAAGTTATTTAAAAAATCTTTGTATAGTCACATTATGGAATTTATATATAAAAAAATCTCTATAATTATGGTTAGAATAGATTTTACTAATTAATTTTTTAAAATTTTCTATTTTTTTTTTTGAGGAAAAATTTCTAAATTAAGAACTCTAAAACTCTAAATCAATTATTTCACAACATTATAACCCTAACCCTAACCCTAAAACTCTAAAAGAACTAGTGAACTTGATTGCATGAGTTTGATCATGCTTCAGTACTATTTATTTTCAACTTTTTAACAAATCTCAAATATAATATTTTGTAACAGGCTGGGTCAGGTTACTCGTTAATTTAACAAATGGTTTCGGGTTTGTATATTTCAACCCATTAAGCTAACGGATCGGGATCGGGTTCGGGTGGAGAAATTTTAACACGACCCAAACACGAAACGACACGAATTCGCAATATCACGACCCATTGCCAGGTCTACTTACAAACATTGAAATAAAAATTTATAGTAAAGTTAACTTCAAACTTACATTCAAGTAGAATGGCTATGAAATGCATGATGTGATTATTAGCTTCTTCCATAATATTTTATATGTGTGTAAGATACAAATATATTTTTGATTAATGTTAATATAAATAAAGAATTTAATATTTATAATGTTAAATGAATTTCTGTAAGCACAAAATTATTGTGGGTGTCCAAGTCAACCGAAAAATAAATTACGGTGGGTATGCGATTACATAAGAATTCATCACCTCGATCTTAGTAAAGATGGTAGTGCACCTCCCTTCCGCATTGGTGGTGAGGGGTTCGAATCACACAATGTGCATTTTTCAAGCATGTGTGTGAAGTTTTCTTCCGATTTGTGAGAGTAGATATCCGAACCGTACATGTATTATCTAATCTTGGTAGGTTCTGGCAGTCTAGGTTTTTTTTTTTTTTTTTTTTTTGGTGAAGTATTACACAATTACATAAATTGGGGGGTTTTTTCTAGGGATGGGGAGACTCAAACCCGCAATCTTATAGTGCAAGTGCAAGGGGTTTTACCATCGGACTAACCCCATCTCGTTAGGTCCTAGTAGTTCTATTATTGTAATAGTTGTAATTATTCAATAAATAAAAAAAGGAAAAAAGAAAGAGTTAGGGGTTGCTTGTTTTTTCCCATATAAGTCTTATTATCTCTTATAATTTAAATTAAGATGAATCGATTTGTTTTTTTTTTTTCCAATTTATATCTTATTTTAAAATATATATCTGATAGAAAAAGTAATATTTTTTTTGCTTTTCACTTATGTAATAAGTCATAATTAACATCTTCCACAATTAACCTTGTACAATTAATCTATTCCCAAAAATAACTTTCAATTAAAAAAAAATCCCCAATTTCCTAAACAACTCTAACCCTAACTCTAACCTTACCCTGAATTAACCTAGGAGGAGGTGGTGGTGCCACCTCCTTGAGATTTGACCAGATGAGGCCGACCAGCCTCCTACAGTTAGATGGAGCCACTGTGATCTCGAAGCCACCGCTGACATAAACCAATCGATCTAAGAGAGATCCGCAACGGCAACCCATGCCGTCGTTCAAACTTTCGCGGATCCCTTGAACCACAGTGGCCCTCGCTGTCTCTAGAAAATCGACAGGTGGTGGCAACACAACCAGACCCAAGCATCTGAAACCAACCGTCCGCCCCAAAATCGCGGATCTTGAAAGATTGAATCGCGATTGTTCTTCGCCCAAAGCAATCAAACGAATAATGCCTTGGCTCGGGTTTGGTGATCGGTGACCAGCAAATCTTTCTAGATAGGTCGTGATTAGGGATGGGCATTTCCCCATGGGGCCCCATCCCCCATGGGGTTTTAGGGGCAAATTTTGCCCCCAAATGGGTTTTGGAGGTGGGGTGGGGGGCAAACTTTGCCCCCAAATAGATTTTGGGAGAGGTGGTGGGGGTACCCACCCCCACCCCCAAAACCCCATTTTCCCCAAAATAAAATATAAATATTATTTTTATTTTTATTTATACATAAATTTTTTATTTCGTATTGTATTTTGTATTATATTTTATTACTTTTTGGGTTGAATATTTTAAAAGTGTCAAATTAAAGATTGGAATGTCTGAATTCTAAATTTTGAATTTCAATTTTCGGATTGAAAATTAAAATTTTAGAATTGAAATTGAAAAGAAACAGGGGAAATGGGTTTTGGATGTGAGGGAGGGGGGACCTTTCCCCAAAATGCCCCCACCCCCAGTCCGCGGTAGGGGGAGGTTTGAGGAATGGGGGTGGGGGTAGGGGTACCCTCCCCCGCCCCATTGGGCCCCCACGCCCATGCCTAGTCGTGATGGGTGACTCCCGGTGATAGTGGCGACGGATGTTGGTACGCGGCAGCGGCGAAGGGTTGATTGTTTGGTCGTGATGGAGATGCCACTCTGATGGCTATTTGGTTTTTCTTTTCAATGATATTTTATTATATTTTAAATAAAATTTTAATGAAAACAAGTACTTTTTTTTTTCAATAAAAATAAATATTTGTTAAAAAATAAAAATACCTTAAAAATATATATATATATATCTTAAAAGTCAAATGTTATTTATTTATTTTTTTTTTTTTTAAATATGGGTAGAATAGTAAAACCAAAATCACTTAATATTTAATTGGGATAGTTTTCAAATAAAAACAAACAAATAAGAGTACCTTAAATATTAAGTGGTATTATTTTACTTACTTAAAATAAGGTCTTTTAATACTTAAGACAAAAAAACAAATAGTCCCTTAGTTATGGAATTTTATGTATTGTTTGATTATTTTTCCAAAGAATATAAATGTAATATTAAAAAAAAAAAAAAAAAAGACTTAAAGGTACGGATATCCCTTGGATTATACTCGTGTTGTTCATTTGCCCTCTGAACTCTTAAAGTGGTCACTAAACCCCCTGAACTATCGGAAAGTGGCAATATGTGACGAAATAGTAACACCATCCATTTTTATGTCATGGAAAATTGCAATAAGTTCCCTTGATTATATGGATAATAGCATCAAATCAGAACACAATATAATAATATGACATAAATACCCTTATGACCAAAATTTTAAAATAAAAAATTTCATGTTAAAAAATAAAAAAAATAAAAAAAAAATATTATTATCATGATCATCATCCATTATCATGATCATCATTCACCAACTAAAAAAAAATCCAAAATCATCACCCAAATCAAACCTAAACCGAATCACCACCCCAAATCAAACCTAATCACCCAAACCTTACTTCATCAGATTTCGAAAATTAATTGTCACCACCCCAAATCAAACCTAATCATCCAAACCTAACTTCATCAGATTTCAAAAATTAATTGTGATGATGCTAAATATCTCTTTCTTCTTTGATCTCATCTCTCTCTCTCTCTCTCTCTCTCTTACACACACACACACACACACACACACACACACGATCTTGATTTCATGGTTGTTTTCATGGTTACACAGACAGAGGTTCGTGGCTGATGCAACTGTTCTTCTTTATCCTTTTCTTTGGAGACGGAGATGGCGATCCATCTTTGATGAAGGAGGCGAATGGGCAGCTGATAGAGGTGCGATTGTTCTTTTTCAACATTGATGGTTGCTGCAACTGTTCTTTTTCTTCCTTTTCTTCTTGTCATTCAACAACTCCAAGGTTCAATTTGGTGGTGAACCGATTTGTTTTTTGGTGGTGGAGGTTGTAGGGAAAAACGTTTGCACACGGCGGAAGCGAGACTAAAAAGAAGTTTAGTATAGTTTTAAAAATTTTCCATATTTGAACTTTAACCCTTTAATTAATAAAACATATACACCAAAAGATATCATACTTTTGTTGCGTGATCCGATTGACGTTGCATCGATGGTAATCCGCAAGATCTTCCAATCCAATCACGAACGTGAATCACTTAGGAGCATGGTCTCCCTTCTCTTTGAATTGTGTACCTGAAAATGGATAACAAAAACATTTCTGATCTTTGTTAGTCATAATAAATTCCAAGAGATTACAAAGAATGTCCCGGTCACTTTTGAATTCATAATCGTTAGATTGAAACTTGCGTGAACCTTATTCGAAATTGTGCACAAAACCCTTTGATGTAAAAGTTACTAGTGCACTATCGAAATCAGAACAATCTCTTCTCACAGTTTCTCTTAGCCGAAAATCACACTAGTCTAAGAGATGGATTTTATTTTTCTCTAGTAAAAGAAAATAACTCTCAATTGCAAGACCTTAGGGTTACCGAATTCCTCTTGCCCATATATAAAATAATATATATATATATATATATTAGGCTAATTCACTTTTCTCTATTATATAGTGGCCGAAATCTCATTTTAATATAATATATACATATATCTATATATTGTGTGAATTCTTCTGCCATATATATATATATATATATACACACACACATTAGGCGAATTCACTTTGCTCAATATTATATATATATATATATATCACTTGAATTCTTCTTACCTCAATTAATATATACGCCGCAAAATCACTTGCCATATATATTATATATTTTTATAGTAATCCAAATTCAACTTGCCATGTATATAATATTCAAACCCTAATCCAACTCTTTAGTGTATTTGTGACTATATAAAAGACTTCCTAATTTGACTAGATAAATAAATCCCTTATTTATCTACTTATCAAATATAGACTTTTATATTTAATATACTACTACCAATAGTATAATACTAGGAAACATATTTCTTAATTAGAAAAAGATTTGATTCTTAATTAAATAATTAATTAACATATTAATTAATTTCCATTTAATTAAATAATAAAATAAATAATATAATAGGCTAATAAAATTAACCTTGCCGCCCATGACCAAAACATGGGTCATATATTGTTTTTCTTATTTTATTAAATCCGTTTGGAATTTAATAAAAAGCCCACATGTGAGCTAGACCTATTCTTACTAAAATAAACAAGCCCACATGCCTATCATTAATATATTAATATAATTAAATAGCCCATTAAATAAATAATGTGCAAATTATATTCTTAATATATTAAATACAATTCTAGATGGACCCATAAATAGTCTGGTAGAATATATCAAGTGATTCATGCAAGTCCATGTGGATTAAGGATCTTGGCGAGCCTATCTAAATTTAAGCTCCAATAGACATAACTCAATCACAATCAACAAATGATTCACTTAGGTTCAATCTATTAATTTTAGTTCATTCTACTAAAGAACTAAAATTGCACTCTTAAATAAAGATGGAATAAGTAAACGATTCTCATTCATACCCTAGACAATCTTATAGGAGATAGTGAATCCTCGTGAAAAATACCAATAATCGCCAAGAGCTCATAGAACGCCTACAGCTCTCCAAGTTACTATATTTACTCACATGACCACACTTTGAACTTAGATATATATTATGACTTGTCCAGAAGTCATCTTTCAATAGTCACTATTGAAAACTCAATGTTAAGATTTAATATCCAAAACCACAAAGCATCCATATGATGATATTCTACTCACATTTAATAAATGGAGCCACGATGTTCATATCTATAAATGAAGTCCTCTATCGATTAGCAAATAAATACCACCAAACTATCGAGGTTGGACTATGCTATATAATCGTACTCATTGATAGCTCAAATGATAACACTTGTAACCTTAAGTCCATCATTTATCTCAGGATTTAGATAGACTCTCCGATTGTCTTGATAATGAAAAAACTTTTATCTATTGACGGTTCTAGAAAAAAAGTATTTCATTGTGATCCAGTTCAATGCACCCAGTGCACTAGATTCTTTTACTCGAAGACCCTTCGATGATTTTAGACTCATTATAACACATTTGATCCCACTCAAATGCTAGTAAAAGAATTCTACAACTTTAACAAGATAAATGTGCTCGACTTTTAACTTAAGTTGTGAACGTTATTCAAGAATAACTAAAGAATTGTGTCTACCTCATACATATCCAGATGTACGAACAATTCTTCTTTTCTCATGGTCTTTTGACCTTATGATTATTTACTTTGACAATTATAATTATAAATGCTATAAGATTTTGTTAAAAACAGAAATCACTTTATTAATATGATAAGATTGTCAAGTACAATATTACACTCTTGCTATTGAGCATAATTCTAATAGAGGTGTGATTCAGTTCTGGGTTTTGTGATGATTATGATCCGATTCGATTCTGGGTCTTGTGGTGGTGGTGGTGGTCAATATCTGGGTTTGGTTGCAAGCTGGGTTAAAGTGATTTTGTGTTGATCTAGGTTCTTTTTGGCTGGGGAGATGAATGTTGTTGATTTCTGGGTTCATTCGGTTATGGTAATATTTGATGATAAAAATTAAGAATATAAAAGTTTGAATAAAATAAATATTTGATTATCAGATAACAATTTAAATATTTGATTAGATAAAAAGTAAGAAAATAAAAGTTTTCTTTTTATTTTATTTTGATTTTAAAGTTGAAGGTTGAAGGTTGAAGGTTGAAGATGATGGAAGGTTGAAGGTTGATGATGATGGAATTGGAAGGTTGATGATGATGATCCAGATTGGTCCGATTATGTATCAATTTTATTTTGTTTTTATTTTTTATTTTTATTTTATTATATATATATATATATATATTAGGTGGAGATTGGATATTTGGATCTCCTCATTTAATTTTTTAATTTTATGTATTTAATTATTTTACTTGTAAAAAATTCTAGATTTCCATTTTTTGTTTATCTTTTTTTTTTTCATTTTTTGTTTTTCTTTTATTTTATTATTATTGTTATTATTATTATTATTATTATTATTATTATTATTATTAAATAAAAAAGATAATTTAACTATTCAGAAAATTAAAATCAGATTTTTATTAGTATTTAACCATTATTTCAATTTTAAATTTCTAAATTTTATTTTAAAAATTTGGTCAGAAGGGTATTTCGGTCATATTATTATATTGTTTCTGATTTGATGCTATTATTTATATAATCAGGGGAACTTATTGCAATTTGCTATGACAGAAAAATGGATGGCGTTACTATTCCATAATATATTGCCAATTTCCGATAGTTTAGGAGGTTTAGTGACCATTTTAAGAGTTCAATAGGCAAATGAGTAACACGCATATTATCTAAAGGGTATTTATACTTTAAGTCTAAAAAAAAAATTGTAAAGCATGGAGGTGATAACAGTTTCAGTATTTTTGTAATTTTGTCATTCTTTGTGGCTTAATTTGATAGTGGTGTGGTGTATTCAAGAACGTGGCTTTGATTAGTTAGAAGTGGGGTGACTTCACTCAAACTATTTGTGAACTCGAAAGAGTCAGAATATAATCTTTGTGCCTGGAATCACCATTCTGGTTGACACACTTGTCCAAATTGGAAATCTGACTTTCTCATTTTAACCTTCACATAAATAAATCCTTTGATTTTGACCAGTTGCAGTAAGCAGTGAGATTCTTGGTATTTACCAAAATAGGGCTGTCACTATAATTAGACAACTATGATTTTGTGCGGTAAATATAGTATCTTATTATTATCGAATCAAAACAGAGAGCATAAAAATATCACAAAAACCATTTCTATCTCTCTGCAGACAGATCTACATTCAAACGGACCTCTCCGTCTTCTCATCTCTCATTCTCAACAACCCCAGTTAACAGTGTTTCTTTCTTTATTCGATAAACAAAAAAAAGAAAAAAAAGTATCAGCTTTCTTGATAAACCCTACTTTCAAGACTAGGGTTTTACAAGTTTAGGAGTCTGACCGATCACTGCATGCTTTTGTTGCCAGCTAAGCAATAATGGCCGCCGCTTACCCAGGACCTGTCCAGGTGATGTCTCCGTTCATGTGTATGTATATATTTATAAATTTATTGCGTTGCTTTTGGTGTTGATGTTAGCGCCGGATTTTATCAGGTTGGATCCTACTTTGTTGGGCAGTATTATCAGGTACTTCAACAACAGCCCGATCTTGTGCACCAGTTCTACTCTGAAGCCAGCAATATGATTCGCATCGATGGGGATGCAACCGACACTGCTTCTGCTATGCTGGTAATGCTTTTCATTGTCTGTTTCTTTGGTTTGCTTTCTGATGATTGGGTCTGCTTTTCACTTATAAATCTTATCTGCTTTAGATTAGGAATTACAACTCTCTTCACTCCCTGAATCAAATTCTTCATTTTATCCTTGTTATATGTATTCTTGTTCTGTTAGCCAGTTGCTTATCATATTTTCTTCCGCCGCAGCAAATTCATACACTTGTGCTGTCACTAAATTTTACTGCAATAGAGATCAAGACCATAAATTCTCTTGCTTCTTGGAACGGAGGTGTTTTGGTGATGGTTACAGGTTCTGTCAAAACCAAGGATTTTGGTGGCAGACGGAATTTTGTGCAGACCTTTTTCCTTGCTCCACAGGAGAAGGGTTATTTTGTTCTCAATGATATCTTTCAGTTCATTGATGAAGAAGCAATTTACGAACATCCTGCTCCTGTGTTATCAGAAAACAGATTTGATGATCAACTAAATGCTTCTAGCACTCTTCCTGAACAACCAGGTAAAAGAAACTTGTTTGTTGTTGGAATCATCTAATTTTGAAATCTGATATCGAAGAAGAATGTGAGTATGGTACTTCTTGCAATTGCTATAATCACACTATAATTAGCAAGAATGTTTTAAGTTCTAGGATATGAAATATGAACTTAGCTAAAACAATTGAATATGTTAAATTGTTGTTTTTTTTCTTTTAATCAACCTCACTAATTACAGTTGTATTGCATCTGACAGCAACCATTTTTGTTGTATTCAGTGATTAAATCTACATATATATGCAACGGCCACTCCACTGACAGCTGAATTGCATTTGCATGTCATGTCATATATTCTTTACCTGCAGTGATTTGCTGCCATTTCATTAGTAAGTCAATGGCATCACAGAGTTTTTTGTTTTTTTTTTTTTTGTTTGTTTTGTTTTACTAGTGCATATGGGCATGCACGTGTCTGTGTCTATTCATTTGTGTGACTGTATCTGCGTGTGTGATTGTGTCTATGTGTGCATTCCTTTTTGTTGGTTATTGTGTTTCATTTTATCATTGAATGTTGGGGGTATGGGGTTTGTGGTGGGTGGGTTACTGCTTAGAACTGAACCAAAGATCCAAAATCCCCCTAGTATCGTTACTTTGTTTCTTTCTTGGGCTGCTGACATTTTTGTTATTTACTAATTATTATTGGCTTCCAATATGAAACTGCTTATGAACTTTGATGAACTGTATTTCTTTCCACAATTTCCAATCAGTTACCTGTTTCATTTTGTAGAAATTAAGTTTGCATTTGATTTAACTCATTTAGTTCTAGCAGTTTCTGATTATGAATTGGAAGAAGAGGCCAGAGAATATGTGAACTCAGTTCATATTGAAGATGATCTAGTTGACAAGTACAGTCTCCCAGAGCAAGAGCAACAAGAAGATCCAGAAACTGAAGTTGTGGTGGAAGAAACTCCCATTGAAGAATCTCTTGCACCTATTCAAACTAATTTGAATGCTGTGCACAATCCTCCAATTGCTGCTCCGGATGAACCTGTGGCTGTGGGCGAGCCTGCAAAGAAAACTTGGGCTTCTATTGTATGTGCCTATTCTCTCTCTCTCTCTCTCTCTCATATGTATGCTTGAGCTTGCATTTTTTTTTCTTGCATGGTGGGATATGTACACAGTACCCCTGTATGTAACTTCTGATAACAACTACTTATAGCACTGAGAGCATTATTTTTTATAAAAAAAACAAAGTTATTGCAAGGGAGTGGTGATGGGAAGAAGATAGACAAAACTGTGTATAAATCATTCTTACCTCTTTCACTTTTGTTGTTTTTAAGTTTAATTTCTGCTCCTGGATGATTTATTCTGGTTGATTTTCAATATTGCATGTGCTTTCTTTTGTTGGAATCTGCTATATAATGACCTTAAGTAATTGAAAAATGATTTATCTATTATTTGAGGGGTTGTGATGGATAATATATACTTGTAAGGGACATTATGGGAGTTGGATTTGGCATAAGTTAATCAGTGATGTTGTGGAGTATTTCCATCTATGCAAGGGGAGAGGGTTATTACCTGTCAGTCTCCACTTGAAAAGTTGGACCTTTAAATTTTCTTTCACCATGATTAGTTAGGAAAATGCACATCAAGTGGTTCTAATTGTCTAATTTTATCTGTTGTTGCATTTGGTGAAAACATGGTAGTTACGAGTAGATAAGGATCAGTATGCATCATCAGTTGCTACTCAGCCATCCTTTAAGAAAAGTACCCCCGCTGCTTCAGACTGGAATCAAACGCCAGCACTGACAAGCCAGCAATCAAACTATGCTTCAGCATATGTGCCGGAATCCGGGTATTCATCTTATGTGCCAGATTCTGGAGTTGAAACAACAGAGGAAAGATTTTCCTTCGAAGAAGGTAGTTCCTATGTTTCCTTTTAAGATCTATCACTTGTATAAAAGCACTTTCAACATCATTGTGGTGCCGATGTTGGCTTTGTCTATTGTCCTTCCATAGGAATAAGTGCCAGTAATTACAGTTTGCTTGGAAATTTGAATTCCTCTGTACTTTTCAAGTGACGATTGTGATTTTATTGAGAATTTTGACATGGTTTCACTTGTGAGATTTGTGTGCCAAAGTTTATTGATACATGTTAATCCCCAAACATTATGGACTAGATGTGTGCTGAGGATGTGATTTTATATAACATGGGAACTTCCTTTGGCATGGATCATTTAGTTCTTTGATGTTGCATCATTTTTTGTGACTCTATTCTTCATAGGCAGGCTGATTGGTATTATTCCATTTTTTAAAACTTGCTTTGTGTGTTTCTTGTTAAAGGTTAACTTGTTGCAGTTCACTGAACTTTTGAGTGTGTTTAGGAGTTAGAGGTTGGTATCTTGGAGTCATGCTAAATCTTGAATGGTCATTATTTCAGGTGATGTAAAATCTGTCTACGTGAGAAACTTGCCCTCTACTGTTAATGCTGCAGAAATTGAACAGGAATTTAAAAACTTTGGCAGAATCAAGCCTGATGGTGTGTTCATTAGGAACCGTAAGGTGACTTTCCTTCTTCACTTGTAATTTTTTTTAACACCATTTATTTATTTTTTATATTCAGAGAAGCTGAATTAATAATTTCTGTGTACAGGATGTTGCTGGTGTTTGCTATGCATTTGTGGAGTTTGAAGATGTTTCTGGTGTTCAAAATGCTATCCAGGTAAGATTTTAGTCATCTTAAGATGGTTATTTCAATCGAATGCTATATGGCATTTTTCCTGCACATGATATTTGCTGACCTATTTCTATGTTAGGTAAATCATAGTGCTTTTGTTACTACCTGTGCTTAACCTTGGCAGCTGATTTGCCTAAGCTTAAATGATTCTGAACTGACAATCTATGGAATTTGTGTCATGGAAAATATATAGTTTCGCAGCCAATCATTTGCAAAAGCTTTATAGAGATAGGAAGAGAAGAACAAAACAATTATTTGCTTTTATATTTTATGTTTGTAATTATGAAATTGCATTTCTTTGTGCTGCAATTATGAGACGATTGTAATATTTGTATGTGTGTGTTTCTGGGGTAGGCTATATGCTTTGTTCAAAGAAATGATGTCATATGTTATAGTCGATGTCTAACATATGTTACATTCTTTGATGTCTTCATATTTATTGGTGGATTCTGTAGATATTATTAACCTGACTTCGTTTTTTTTTTTTTTTCTTTTTATAGGCATCTCCGATACAGTTGGATGGAAGGCAAGTCTACATTGAGGAACGGAGACCAAACAGCAGCAGTACTTCTCGAGGAGGAAGTATGTGATTCAATTCTTTAGCCTTTCATTATTTTTTAGCGGCTAAAATATTATTTAATGTTTTAAATTTATAGGTCCATAATCGTAAAAGCAGGTTTAATACGTTAGTTTAGTCTTTGACCTATTATTGGCTAAAGTTCTATTAGGTATTTTGAACTAATACATCCACAATCTTTAATCCTGAAAGTTTCATAATTTTCCATTATGTTGGTGAATCACGGTATTGTATATCTTTGTGAAATATATAGAATTTTCATAGTTACAATAATTCTTGTTAGTTTGTTCTTATGTACAATAGCAAATAAAAACATGTGATACCTGTACTCAGCTTAAGAGCTATTTTATATGGGGTGGTTGGTCATGGGAGCTTCACCTTGAAACAGCTAAGGTGGGCAATCATGGAATCATATTCTTTTTTACTTTTAATTTTAGAATCTGGGAAATTCCTGTATAGTCTTCCTGTGTATAGCTCTATTGGACAGGCTTAGGCACTCATGGAAGAACAATTAAAAGCAATCCTTGCATCAAATTGAATGGTGGCAGACTAAATGATTTGGTTAATTAATGAAAAAAATCCTAAATGAACATACATTCATTAGTTTGTTGTATGTATCATTAATCTGGAATTTTTTATATGTTGGCATTAAATTCGAAGGGACACATTATGCTTAAGTAATCTTTATTTATGTTATAGAAATGTAGGTATGTTGGAATATTATATTGCAGTATTGATGACATTTTGATGCCTTTCAATTGATCAGGGAGGGGAAGAGGCAGAGGCAGTTACCAAACAGAAGCCTCAAGGGGGCGCTTTGGTGGTCGTGGTACGGGCAGGGGAAGTGCCCAAGACGGTGGTGATTACAACAGAGCAAGAGGCAATGGCTACTATCAGCGTTCATAATGAGTTTTATGAATCCAAGCAAGCGAAAGCATTCAGGGTATTACCCTTGGGTTTTGATCTAAGGGTTACCAAGCTTTGCTGTTTCCTGGTAGCACATTTTCTTCCAATGGTTGAGTAAAAGTAAAACTGTAGTTTATGAGGTGTGCCATTTTCTGGAGTGTTGAGGGACATTTTGTTCTGTTGAATTCATTTTATACTGGTGTTACTGATTAGCATATTCTCCCCTTGAATGGTTTTTATCATGCAATTCAAGTGGAATAGTTTTGGGATTTGAGCCTTTAGTTGTGAGGAAATGTGATGAGCTGCTTTTAATATAGCCACCCTCTTTTAAACTTTGTGTTGTTTTCTTTTTAGATTTGGTTTTTCTTGTCCTTGGTACTTGGATTCAACTTAACTCTGAACTGAAATTGTATTCATAAAAGAACTGAGTCTGAAGTCTGAACAGGTGTAATATAACTAACTATACACGTTAAAAATCATAGACTAAATTCTCATAGGTGACCAGCAGAATTAAACCCTTGCAGAAGCTACAGCTCCTTGAAATTGCAGGGGCAGAGAGTTAAGATCATTTGGTGCTTCGCATTCACCATCATCTTCCTCTGTTTCCCAGAGAAATCCTGCATATGCTGCTTTTACATGGCTGAAAAAGCAAGAAATTGATACTCAGATAAGTGAAGCTCAACTAACTATGCATATTTAACAAGAATTAGACTGAATGTCTACATACCTATCTTCAGGGGAAGCTTGGACTGCTCTTTCAAAGTAGGTGGAAGCTCTATCTTGTTCATGATGTAGCTCCCACACTATCTTCGCATATTGTGACAGGATTTCACCATCTCCAGGATCTGCTAAAATCGCCCGAGAGTAATACTCCTCGGCCCCGTGAAGGTCTTGCTTGCTCTGTCAAAATAAGGCCATTAACACAATTGATCCAGAATATAAGCAAATAGGTAGTTAAGTACAAGGAACAGGACTCACTTGATACAAAAATTGAGCATAATTTCTGAGAAACAATGGGTTTCCTGGATTTTCCAGCACCATTTTCTTATAGTGCTCCTCAACCCCATGATTGTCCCCGTTGTCGTCCCCACCAGAGCCCGTTGGATTAAACTCCCCACCACTGCCTCCACCACCACCTCCTCCACCAATGCCTAGTCCCCTTGCAAGATACATCTCTTGACTCTCTCCATCAGCACCAACATTCCAAAATTTATCCTGAACTTTCACCTCCTCACTCAAAACCCTGCTCGTTTTCTCAATCTTGAAGCCAAATTGACCACCTTGCACAGCCATGACCCTCTCTCTAGCTCTTTTATTTCCCTCCAAATATTGTATCTCTTCCTCATCTTCTATATCACTGTCATCTTCTTCTTCTTCACGCCTACCACTCCGGTCAGAATACGAAAAAGACGGTATTGTTTGCAACATCAAACACTTGTTTCTCCCTGAAAACTTCTTGTTGGGGTGGCTTTTGTTATTGAAATCTTCAGTTTTGTTGCAAGAAGCATAGACTAATCCTTCCAGGTTTCCATCAGACTGAGCTCGACGAAAGCCTTTATTGGAATCAGAAAGATCAGCAATGGGAGAGGAGTTGCAGGAGACGGGGGGGAAATTGAGAGAAGACCCAAATGAGCGTTTGGTTGGTGGGAGGTGGTTGTGCTTGGCGGCTGTGTTGGTTATTTCATGGTGAATATTGTTGTTGTTGTTGTTGTTGTTGTTTTTGGGACTGTCTGAGAAGGAAGAAGGCAGGAGAGAACCCAGAACCGGTGTTGACGAGCTTCTTAGCAGCATCTTTTTATTCTGTGGTGGCAACCAAACAAGCCAATTAAAAAAAAAAATGTCTTTTCACAAACTAATTGAATACATTTTCTTCATACACTGATTCTCAGACTCAACAAGCAAAAACCAGCTAAATGAAAAAGAGAGAAACATACCCTTTTGAGAGTTTGAGTTGCTTAAACAGATCTTCAATGGCGTTTGACTTGAGATTAGAGAAGAAGTAAATTCTCAACTAGCTTTTCATAGCCTATCTACACTCATCTTATATGGAGAGGAATTAGGCATGAAATAAATGTTTTGTTTGATTTTGTGTGGTGGAGAGAGGCGTGATGATCAAATCGGGGAAACAAATATCAAGTTGTTGTCTTGTATTAGCTGTATTTCTCTCGGAGTTTTGAAACTTCGTGTGTTTGCATATCCTCCGTTGGATTCCAATTCCCATTACTTTGAAAATTCATGCGTTGTATTTTAGGTTTGTCGTTTTGGTTAGGTGGGACAGAAAATGACCACGTTTCTTTTTGCAGGTCTCATATGCGTGTGACGTGTCACTGTCCGTTGTTTTCGAGTGTCCACATTCATTGAGAACTTGCAAGTTGCAACGCACTTCCACGGTTCCACCTATTAGAAAGTTTTTTTTATTTATTTTCATTAGTTTATGAGATCTCATGTGGGATTTCTTGTCCAAATTTAATGGTCGAGTATTCAATAAACATTGCCAAACGCAACAACTTATCTTATGCTGGCATGTTGTTGCGACTACCTTAGTTGACGAAAAGTCATGCATGAGTATTGTGGTAGCAAAAAATGGCCTATAGGTCCAAAATACAAAATCCAGACTCATCTCACTTGGGCCCAATATATTGGATTGATCCAACAAGTAAAGCAGCTGCGTGATTTGGTCATTTGGAGACCAAGTCAGCTAGCAGTTGTGAAGAGCTGAATAACAAGATACTTGGAGAGAGAATCTCTCCAAAGATCACGCCCATAATCAGATCGTGATCTGATTGATGTTAGTTCGATTAGCCTCCTATAAATAACGAAGCACTTCACACAGAAAAGGACAATTGAAAAAAGCTTAATTAAGCATACCAAAATTTTGTTCATTGGAAATCCCGGCCACCGGAATTCGATTTTACAATCATTATAAACTTTTGCTCAGTCCAAGCATACCTAAGGCTAAAATTCTAACTCAACCTTCATCGATTATTTATATATATGTTTTTTTGTTTGTTATTTTTTCAGGTTCATCAAAGAAGACAACCATCCCAGGTCGATAGACCATTATCATCTACAGGACTATTGAGGAAACGACAACTCTCTTTCGATAAGCTCAACTAAGTTGCTTTGGGCCTAACCTGACCCGACCCAAATCACATCAATTATCGTTCGACCACCTACAAGTATTAAAGAGATTTAAAATTAAATGATATAATTATGGGAAGTTAATATTTAAATACTCATCGATTCATATAAAATAGTATTACTTTGAATATTTAAACGTCCATTAATAACATGAAACAACCAACCTTTGACATCCCAAGAATGCATCCGTGTATATTGTAATTTTTTTTTTTTTTTTAAGTATTTGTAAATTGTACACTGAATGAATAAATTTAAATATGGTATGAAAAATCAACTTTTTTACATCCCACGATTCAAGTATGCACATTTTTACATTGGATGATGATATTACTAATTTATTAAATAGGGACATTTGGCGGTTATCATTATAGAGAAGGGCAATAGCCTATAAATAGAATGAATGAAAAGAATTAATGGACTGAGAATTGAAATTTGAATGCCACAATTAATTAATGAGTATGAATATTGATATCCATAAATATGATAAGTACACTTAGAGCATCTCCAATGCAAAAGTGGCTTGCATATCAATAATTATTGACATGGCAACAATGTCAAGAGGTTTGCTTCTTATGTGGCATAAAAATAGACTTGATAAACAATCAATTCAAAATTTTGTCTCTAATACTTCCGTCTAAAACACAATTTTTTTAATGACGTGTCCATTTTTTTTTTTTTTTATATATTTTATTTCCTTACCAAAAATATATGAAAAATTAATGTCAGTTTTAAATGTTTGCTGAGTCAACCTAAAAAAATAGGTGTGCAACAGACCGTCTGAAAGTGGACGGTCATGTTGACAATGTCTAATATTTTTTTTGCCACGTCAGCTTGAGGATGAATATGCACGGTTGCATTGGAGACACAATTATTAACATAATGTCTATTTATCCTACGTGGCATCTCTTTTTTTCACAAGCCACGCTTGCATTGGAGATGCTCTTATATTTATAAGTATATCGATGTCTAAAATTTAAAATTAAAATATTACTATAAACACTCATCTTAATATCAATAGTACCTTATTTAAATGAATGTTTTCATTTCAATACAATTTATTTATAAACCTTCATAAATTATTAACACATCCAATTTTACAAATGATAAATTCCACTGGGCTATAGGAAAAAAAAAAAAAAAAAAAGTTCACATTGATTATCTATTTCATAAGTTCTAATTATTTGGAAAAAAAATTCAATGAGTTGAAAATTATTTCTTTGGTAATATAAAAATACTGCAATACAAATATTTCTACGTGGCTGCGTACATATATAGCTAGTGTTAATTCTTCATTTTAATCATCAAAATCTCTGTTGTGATAATCATGAATGAAATAAGGTCTCAAACTAGATTTTTTAAAACTGTCAAGGTATTTTTAATTCTAAAATTAAATAACCAAGAAATCTATCTCATTAACTGTAAAATGTTGATTGTCCACGGCTTGGTATTTTTTGTGTACAATTTCTGGTTTTTATTTATTTATTTATTTTTATAATAAACTGATATAGTTGAAGGTATGAGTATATTTAATGGGTAGTATTTTGTTTATTTTTAATTAAACTAATTTGTCTTTATTGGTAAATTCCTATTGGGATATTTTTGTAATTAAATTTTTTATTAAAATATAGGTGTGTTTATCATATTTATAGGTGTCAATATCGGCTCCCTTAATTAATTTTAAAAAAAATTAAAGCTAAATTAATCTGTTAATGGTCAAACCTATTCATGTCGAAAAAAGTCTATTATTATTATTACTATTATTATAGGATATATATGATATATGATATATGATTATATATTCTTAAAAAATAAAAAAAATAATGACATTTATGATTGCCACGTGTCGTAATCACATCAAAATCAGTAAAAAAAGAGTCTATTATATATATGATAGGAAATTGCTTGGGTACTGATTAGTCATCTGTATCTAAGGTACTGACCCCACCAATGGGATGTTGCCACGTGGCTTTTTTCTTTTAACTTTTTACATTTATCTTCTTACATTTTTCACAAATAGGCCACATGACAAAATCTCATTGGTTGGTCAATACCTTGGACGCTGACCAGTCAGTACCCAAGTATTGTCATATATGATATATATGATATATGATTATACAGTCCTTCTATTGTCAGTTCGTCCTGACAATAAATATATCAGTATAAAGAATATGGACCACACATTATAGAGAAGTTTTGACAAGTGCATACACTTTAAGTCAAAGTATGTAAATCTAGTTGTCCACATTTTTCGTCCTGATATATTTATTATTTATTGTCTGGAGGAATTGATAATAGAAAATCTATATGATTATATATATATATATATATTTTTAAATAATAATACTAATATTTATAATTGCCATGTGACGCAGCCATATCAAAAGTAGAAAAAAAAAATTCTATTTTATATATATACTAGTTTTCCAACCCGAACGTTGCACATGCTTTGTATTAAAAACTGCTTGCAAAACATTGTGTTGTTTATACCAAATTTTTTGATGCAAATATGTTTAAATATAATGAATATATAGTTTTATCTTTAATTACCGAATATTCAAAGGTAATCTTATTTCATTTATGTCTTTGAAATTACCAAATATTCAATAGTAATATGATTTCAAATTTTAGAAAGAAAAATAAAAATAAAAATAAAAACCTTCTAGCACATGACGTTGTGCCACTCTCATCCACCACAAAAAATAACCTTAATGTTTTTATTTTACTTTCCAGACTTGATTCTCATTTAGTTGGTGTATCCCAATTTTAAAGTATTATATATATATAATTATAAGAATACTTCATATTATCATATTATATAGCTAATTAACGATATTATATAATTTTTATAAGCATTAAATTATATATTATAATTAATAGGGACTTTTCATATTATATGACTAATTAACAACATTAAATATGACACTTCATATTATATAATGGAGAGTTAATGGACCTAAGCTGCTATGGAATTTAACGCCAAAGCTTATAAAATTATTGATAAATAAATATTATATATAATTTAAAAAGCAATTCCGTGTATATAAAGTCATCACAACACAAAAATAAATAAATAAATAAATAAATAAATAATAAAAAATCCTTGAAACTAAATCATCACGACAGCAGGGACAATATGCAATTGCCATTGTATGATAACATTTACTGGATCGAAGAAGGCTATTCTCACCTCCATATCGGTGCAGTCCGCCTCATTCTCACTCTACACGGCCGCAAAGGTATCCCGGTAACTGCAAAAGTAGCTTTGCTCAACACCATCTACAAAAATTATGAACAAGCAGTTATTGGCACATGCTTATCCACTCTTCATGCCGGTAGCATTTCCCTGACCTACTACCCGAATTTCAACATTCCTCTCAGAGATCCAAACCTCCATACTTGCTTAAAGGTCCAGATCCAAATCACTGGTGCTGACATGCAACCAGACTCTTTCATGGCCACCCTTCACCATCAAATTGCCTATCGCCTTCAAGATCATGCCGTTGATCTCCCCATCCCAGGCTATACAGGTGATACCCTCTTCATCAAAGCAGAAGAGAAAATGACATCCCTACCATAATCCAAATTCCAAAACAACTCTCAAAAGACAAACTTCTGTAAATCATGTCTTTGGAATGGATATCCAACTATGAAAAAGCTTTTCAGAACACCACCCCGGTTATCGCATCCGAGTCATCCCACAAGAGACAACCAGATGGCTCCATCTTGACAACCTTCACACCTGTTACTGATGCCTCTACCAGCACTTCTCCAACAGCTCCTCCCATCTTCCAAGCCCTCATGATCAAACCAGTCACCACTGAAGAAGACATTCCTATACACAGCTTTCAAGCTGATGGAACCCCTATCTTCACAGACAAAATGAACGGACACTTCATATGGGATGTTGATCCCAATATGTGTGATCCTGACTGTGATTGTAGAGAATGCCTTCGGGCCTTCTCCATACCTTGCAAACCTGCCATTAAACCACAAAAACCTGATAGATCATCCAAACCCTGGATAGGTCTCCACCCTATCAAAAACAAACCTCTACCCATATATGATCGAGCACTACAGATCTTACGATCTGAAGGCCTCCTACCCAATCCTGGACAACAAACCCCTGTGCCACAACCTTTCCCTTGCTTCATGGCTTCCAAGTATGATAAAGACTTCTCACCTCTAGAACCCAGATCTCTCCCAGATCAGAATCTTTTCTCTAAACCCTACATCCAACCTACTGAAGTCCAACCAGATGGTACTACAAAGAAACCATCTCAAGCAGAACAAGTCCTCAACTGGCACACACAGAATGCAGAAGCTCAAAACAAAGTTCTCTTCTTCATTGACCAAAAGATTGATAAAGTAAACAGCCGTGTCAAAACACAAGACCAGCGTCTCCTATCTATGGATAAAGTCTTTTGAGACATGTACACTGATCTTCAAACACGCATTGCCAAACTTGATGCTGAGTTACATAGGTATATCAATCAAGGTTACAACGGTCCAGAATTCAACCGAAAAGAGAGAGAAATCAGACAACTCAAAGAGCAGCTCAACCAAATGAACAGAGATAAATTGCATTCCACTACTATCTCTTCATACCACAAACCCTACACTCGATCCCTCTTTTCTACATCGCCGCCATATTCTTCTCCTCCTCCACCAGATGATGCTCAATTCTTCAAATCTACTGGAGAGTTATTCAGAAAATATCCTCATCTAGCATCCCAACCTACCCAGTCCAGACAAGAACCCAAACCATCATCTTCCAAAAAAGACAAACAACCTTTATCCGACCCATATGACCCTGTACTATTCACTTCCATACATCGACATTTCCACTCGGATGAAGATTCTGATGTTCATTCCCTTCAGTCCACCCAGTATTCTGATGACACAGACACTCCCTTTGATCCTACAGATCCTACAGAAGACTTCCATTAAACTCTCATGGCTTCCAGAACTGATCCACAGCCTTCCACTCGTACATATGAATCCCCTGACGAATCTTCAAATGTTCCGTACGTTGAAGAACCTATGGATAACCCTCCTCCTGGCCAACCTCTCCTAGCCAGACCTACCAATGGTCCCTGGTTTACACTTGATGATACTTCTCCAGACACATGGAGAAAGAAAATATCAGAGATGAGCGCTTGGCTTGATCTCCAGTTATCAAAGCCAGAGAATGACCTTGAATCAGCTCTCCGTGAATTCGTATCACGATTTACTGGTTCCTTAAGGGACTGGTACCAAGCTCTTGGTGAATATAGACAACTCCAGTTTGTTCGGGCTGACTCTGCATCCCATGCCATGGGACTCATTTTCAGAGAATTTCTTGGTGATCCTACCCATTTCTACACACAAACAAAGTAAGAATTTTTCAAAATGAAATGTTGTTCTCTGAAGAAAAAAGACATCCAATTTCACTACTCCCGGATGTCAGGAAGATACCATGTAACCATGTACTTAGCGGTATCAATGATCCCAGCCTTAAACATGTTTATATCAATTCCCTCCCCTCCGAGCTTTAAGATGAACTTCACAGAAAAATAGAATCTTCAGGCAGAGCAATCCTAGACATTACTTTTGGTGAAATTCACATGTTCACTCTCAGCTCTCTTGAAAAGCTCTGTGCAACTCAAAAGGTTTTTTCAAAAATGATCAGAGAAGGAAAGAAATATGAATCTCAGTGCAAGCAGCCGTCCTTCCAGATCAAATGCAAATCCACAGACCAATGCACCTGCAAAACAAAAAAAGAAACATCATTTCAAATCTTCCAACCGAAGATTCAAAAACAAGAACTTTAACAAGTTCAAATCCTTCCGCAGGAAAGCCAGAAGAGGAAGAAACAAATCCACAAAATGTTTCATTTGTGGACAATTAGGGCATTATGCAAAACGATGTCCTAACAAGAAAATCAAATCTGCCAAACTTGTTCAACAGATTGCCCAACTTGCAGATTTCATTCCTTCTGATGCTGATGTTGAATCTGTCTTCTCCGGACAAGATGAAGTCACTAAGGAAACAGTTTTCGTTATACAGGACACTGATGCTCCAGACTCTGATCCTGACACTGGACACTACTATTCCTCCGATACTGAAGACACCCCTGATGTCTTCCAAGCCCAAGCAACTAAGCCACATTCCTCTATTAGGCCTGCTGGACCACAAGCTAACATCCAGATTCTTGAAACCAAATACTCCAAGCCCATCAATGTCATTGCTTACTTTGATACTGGTGCCCATACCACCATGATGAATCCCAAAGTCCTTCCAGCCCATACCTGGACACCACATATCCAACACTTTAGAGCTGCAGATGGCCAGATTTTTGCCACTAATTTGATATCAAAACACAAAATTGGTATCAAGTTATTCCCATCTTTCACCTATTGGGCTCGAGTCATTGGCACGCCATTACCAAACAAAGATATCCTCATTGGATGGGATGTTTACAGCAAATGTGAAGCCCTCCGAATTCTCCCCAATGGAATCAGACACAAGAGAGATTTTAAATCCTTCACCCTCCTTCCAAAGATCTTCCCTTTATCTGAACTTCATCCAACCTTCCAGGATATCCAAAAGAAACTATTACGATTTTGTGCTGACAGCCACACCATCCTTTTCCCTTATGGAAGAACCTTAACTTCTTTATACATCTTCCTTTCAAACTTAATGAAGATGTCAACCCTACCAAAGCCACTCATTCCGAGATGTCTCCCTCTGACCTACACCTGGCACAAGCAGAATGTGCTGATTTGCTACAACAAGGCCTCATTGAGCCCACTTCTTCTCCATGGGCTTGCCAAGCCTTTTATGTTGAAAAACGGTCTGAACAGCGTAGAGGAAAAAAGAGACTAGTCATTGACTACAAACCTCTCAACCTCTTCCTACGTGACGACAAATTCCCTGTTCCAAAGACCAACACATTATTCACCCAACTTTCAAAAGCAACCATCTTCTCCAAGTTTTATCTCAAAGGTGCTTTTTGGAAAATTGGTATACACCCCGATGACAGATACAAAACAGCCTTTTGTATCCCCAATGCCCAGTACCAATGGAAAGTTTTACCATTTGGCCTCAAAACAGCCCCATCTCTTTTCCAAAAGGCCGTTACCAGGATCTTTCATCCCATTCTACACTCTGCCCTCATATACATTGATGATATCCTTCTCTTCTCCTCTGATGAATCCTCCCATTCACAGCTTCTTACCCAGTTCCTATCATTGGTCGATCAACATGGCATTATGTTATCTGACAACAAGAGTTCATTAGGTCAATCCCAAATCGAGTTTCTTGGCATGAACATCTCACAAGGGAAATACAACTCTGGTTCTCATATTGCCACACAACTCCTTGATTTCCCGGACTCAAACCTAACCCCCAAACAGGTCCAACAATTCCTTGGCATTATCAATTTTATCAGAGATTTCATTCCCCGGGTCAGCCAGTATACATCCATCCTTTCCCAAATGCTGAAAAAGACTCCTCCAATTTGGACCCAGTCACACACTCAGGCAGTCATTGAGCTAAAGAAAATATCTCAGTCACCTCCACCTCTTACTATTCCCTCTGATGGACAACTCATCCTCCAGACAGATGCCAGTGATTCCCACTGGGGGGCCATCCTCCTTGAAGAAAAACAAGGCACTCGTTCCTATTGCGGACACGCTAGTGGACAGTTCAAAGAACCACAGACACATTACCATACGGTCTACAAAGAAATCATTGCCGTAAAATATGGCATTCAAAAATTTGACTTCCACTTGAGGACACAGAACTTTATTGTTGAGATGGATAACTCCTTTTTTCCTAAAGTTCTTGAATTTCGAAACAAGATTCCTTCTAATCCTCAGCTCCTCAGGCTAAAGGATTGGTTTGCCCGTTATGATTTTACTGTTAAGCATGTGAAAGGCCAACATAATATAATAGCAGACATGCTTTCTCGTCCTTCCACCATCCATTTACTCTCTCCCACAAAAAAGATACCTCTCATCTTCATGATGACCTCAGCCTCATCCTCAACATCGTCATCAATCCCTCCAATAGGAGATTTCCCACCAGAACTACAAAACTCCATCCCACATGGTCACACACCCTCACTTGACCAAATCACAAGCTTTGCCAAATTATATCTTCCCATTTACCTTGAGAGGATAAGGGCACAAGGTGTTCGATGTAATGTTACCAACCCCAGCAGACCGTTCCTTGACCCATTCATCATGCCTCCATTTTACTATTTCTCACCGGATCTTTTATGGTATCTATGGTGCTTGTCTGTTTTACATCACTTTGCTTTTGTTTTCCCCTTACAGGCTATGTCAGGATACCTCCATAATCATACCCTCACAGGTTCCATCCTATGGACATTCCTCCAATGGTTTAACCCTCTTGACACTTGAAAACGTGAACTCATCAGTCTCATGGGTAACTACAATTTGTGGAAACTCAACAAGCGTGAAGCCAAATATGTTCAATGTATTTGGATACTACACCGACCATACAGATACAACCCTCATAAAAGGTTGTTATGGACCACAAATGTCAGTTATGAGTGGCACACCATTTATAACTATCCAGAATGGTATCCAAAGACCATCCAAAAATCTCTGCTCAATTTTCTTTGCAATGTCAACAATGACTTCACTGACGAATACTACATCATTCCTGACGTCCCTCGTCAACAAGGTGATCCTGAAGACCCACACTCAATTCAAAGTCACATGATTGACTCTCAGGACCCATACGTCTACAGCACTTGGTCCTGCCTGATATGTGGAGCCGAAGACTCTGATGATGAGAAACATGCTCCATGCAATCTAAGCAGTCTATAGTCCATAATTCAAGGAACCTGTGACCAAAAAGCTCATGATTTTAGTTTGCTTTATTAAAGTCAATTTCGGTGTGCTTTACTTTTTGCTTTACTAAAGGTGTTGTAATAGTATTTTACTATTACTTATGATGACTTATGATGTTGTAATAGTAGCTTGGCTTTATTTTCGTAAAGTTTGTCAAAATTGTCAAAATATGTAAGCATGCTTGTCTGCTTCTTGTCTTGGCATGGCACAGGTCACTTTTGTTTGGTTCCGGTCTCATCCTTCTATATAAGGAAGACCACTCCTCTGTATCAAGCAGAAGCAGTTTAATAAATATTTCCAGTGTGTTCTCTATATCTCCATGGCTCTCTAAATTTCCATTTTCTTTTCTAAATGATCTTGAGATGATATATAGTCTGTAATAATCCGAGTATGCTCTGTGCTTGCCTTTAGTTAAGGATCCTGCACATCAGAAAAGGATTTTGGTTCTATTGGCTCAAGGTCCTTGCCTGTTTTCATGGCGTTTCTCTGTGAAGTACCCTGTACTATTCACTTCCATACATCGTCATTTCCACTCGGATGAAGATTCTGATGTTCATTCCCTTCAGTCCACCCAGTATTCTGATGACTAGACTCACCTTGAGCCAGTTCCATTGCATCCCGCTCCAGCTTCCCCCAATCCTTCTGACAGCCTTGACGCTCTTTTCCACATAGAGGAGGCCGACTTAGGGGAGCGAAGCAGTTGGTGATATTCCATGAACACAGCACCATTGCTCTATAAGAAACCTGCGAATCGGGTCGGGTTTCAACAACAAATCTGAGGACCCAGTCCAAATTGCTGACGAGGTGGATGCCGCGGTTGTTGGCTGTGTCGAGGAGGGAGGCGAGCCTGATGTCACCCTAGTCAGGGTTTAAACCGGATCTTTTGCCTCTTTCCATGACAGTAGAATTATACCTGACTCGGTATGCATGGTGGATACCCTTGCTAAGCTGAGAGAAGAGTATCGGATCCTGGACTACATTACTCTGTCCCTTCCTCATCGGGGTTATGACATCTATCCCCTGCCCTAGGATCGTCTTCTTATTTACAAGGTGGCTTTTGAATGCGGGGTCTAGCTTCCTCTTCATCCCACTTTTCGCCGGGCTCTTGTTTCACTGGAGTTAGCTCCCCTCCAAATCTCACCCAGGTTTTGAAAACACTTGACCGGGTTCTTAGTGCACAGGAAGAAGCAATGTGAGAAGGACAAGATAGATAGGGAACCGAGCTTTGACTAGCTCCGGTATGTTTTCCAAGTAGCGAACTTGGTACCCCAGGGTCAATTCTATTTAAGGGCGTCCAACGAGATAAAGTTCTGTGTTCCTGGAGTGAACGTGAAGTATGCTAGGAAGAGTGGATCGTGGTTGAAGGAGATTGGGGGCATACATCTTTCATTGGGGGATTTGTGTACCCTGTCCCAACTTAGTTCACCGGAAAAGATAAATGGGCGAAAGGGGTACTCTTACTGGAATCTCGGGATATCATTGAGAGGATTATGAAGAGGGGCTACACTAACATGCAGTACCCTACTCTGGATCCCTTTGAGGGAGATCGGCTGGAGAGGTACTTGAGAATCTCCATCACACTTCCAGGTATGAAATTTCATTTGTCTTTCTTGCTTATGCATATTCATATCTCTTATATCTTCTTCTTACTGTTTCTCTCTTTCTGGCAGTTTCTGTTACGCCTATGGAGCCCGATTCCTCATCTTCTTCCAGCCTGGGTGATGTTGGTCGTTCGCCTCCTTCTTCTTCTCGTGTCCTCTCTCCTTCTTCTACTGCCAAAGTCACTCACACAGCCTGAAACAAATCTTACTCCTCCTCATTCTCCTCCTGTGAGGTCATCTGCCAAGCTTCCTACTCCTCCTCCATCTTGCCCATCAATAAATGCAATGTTAGCTCGAGCAGCTAAGGCTTAGAGTTCTTCAAGACAGCCATAGAGGCAGACTCATAAAGATGCTACCCCACCTACTGTGAATATTCCTTCTATCCCTCTTCCTCCAACAATTCCTTCGAAGGACCAAAATGAGATTACAAAGAAAGCGGAAGCTACTCCTACTTCTTCCCCAGCTGCTGACATTCCTTCGAGATCGGGTTCGGGGGGTGCCATCCACGATGAGGTGATATCCCAGTTTATTGCTTCCTGTCCTTGAGGGGACTTGATAAACATGGCAAAGCTTCCTACTGAGATCTTGGCCGCCAATGGTGTCTCTATCTTGGCTAAGGTAGAGTTCTACCTCTCTCTTACTGTTCTCTTTCTTTCTTTTTGTAGGTGCTGACTTCTCTTCTTTTGTAGGGTTTCAAATTTGCTTTGGCTATGGAGAAGCAATTGTTAACCTTGAAAGAGACCTACATTGGACTTCAGGCTGAATTAAAAGGTACTAGGCAGGAGCTATCTCACCCCCAGCAGAATGTTGCCCCTTTGGTTCAAGCCACCGCAGAGGCTGAGGAAGGTAGGCAAGTCACCTTGGTCGAAGTCAGGCGTTATTAGCGCTACCTGGATACTGAGACAATCAGGTCTATATGCCATCGTGAGGAGAGGAAGTGCCTAAAGAGAGAAAAGAAACTGCTGCAAGATGAGAACCAGCTTCTGCGGGATATGGTGAGTAACCTGGAGGCTCAGGAGGGTCCCACTTTTGAAGATGGCTACTTCACTGCTTGCTATGAAATGGCCACAGCTTTGCCTCCTCCTTTCGATCTTCAAGCGGCCTTGAACTGGGATCGGGATTAGATTATGGCAAAGGTTGCCTATCTATCAGGCAAGGATCAGGATCAAAAGGTTCCTCTACAAGACGTTGCGCATCCGGATTAGGGGCCTGATTTACCTGCTGGAGTTCAAGCTGGCGGCATTGAGAAGGCGGTCCAGGACCCTCCCTATACTTAGGAAAAACAAACGCAAGACCCTGCGCCTCCTTCAAAGATTGTCTTAGTGAAGGAGGAGGATGATCCAGCTGGATCCGGGGTTCTGGAGGTTAAGGAGGCCCAAACTAGTACTGTAGCTCAAGCCCTAGAGACCAAAGCAGCAGACCAAGAGGAACACCTAGAGGAGGAGAAGAATGTGTGACTTGGCATTGTATATATTTTCTCTTTTTTGTTTGGCATTCTTTGTAGCCCGGAAAGGGGAGTTGGGCATCCTGCTTAATCAATGCAAAATTTTTCATTTTGTTGATTCACATAGTGTCTTGCCTGCTCTTCTAACTTAGAGAAAGTCTTAAAGCATACTCACTTGTGAACAGTTGGACCTACCTTGGATGTTTATCTCCCAATAACATTAACCAGGATACTTAGTAGTCAAATGCTTAACATCCTTGTACCTTGTTGTTTTAAATACCAGCGGGATTTATCGAGTGACCACGTCTCCTTTTAAAATCGAGCTTTTGTGAACATGTAATAATTTAAGGTTCCGGGTACCTTAACATGGAACCTCGACCCTTCAAACTGACTGCTCCTATTGGCAATTAAGGCTACCTTAGTTCTATGTGTTCTTAGAAGAAGTATGGCATCAGATATCCTGGTAAAGTATCCTGATCCTTCTGATAATCTGCTCTAATGAGCAATTTAGGCCACTATAGCACCAGGTTTTCTTGGAGAAATGGAGAAGTAAGGTATCTGGTATCTTAGTAAGGTATCCTGATCCTTCTGACGATCTGTCCTAGTAGGCAACTTAGGCCACTTTAGCACCATGTCTTCTTGGAGGAGGATATACCCCGACCAAGGCAATAAAAGCACTGTAAGACTATTTCCTGACCTTAAGGATATGGCGGGCTACTAAGGCCACGAATCTAGATCCTCAGTCTGATAAATCAGATCCTTCTTAAATGAGGGTATACCCCGACCAAGGCAGCATGAGCGTCATGAGGCTATTTCCTGATCTTGAGAATACAGCGAGCAACTAAGGCCATAAATCCGGATCTTCAGTCTGATAAATCAGATCCTTCTTAGAGGAGGGTATACCCCGACCAAGGTAGCAGGAGTGCTATGAGGCTATTTCCTGATCTTGAGGATACTGTGGGCAACTAAGGCCACAAATTCAGATCCTCAGTCTGATAAATCAGATCTTTCTTAGAAGAGGGTATACCCTGACCAAGGCAGAAGGAGCGCCATGATACTATTTCCTGGTCTTAAGGTGATTCAGTTATGGCAAAAAATTTGTAAGATAAACACAAGTCATATAGGCGAAATAACTGACTTTATTGAATTGTTCAGAAAATACAAAGTAAATTCGAGGTAGGCATGTCACCTGACATAAGCCTTTCACAAAATTTCTAAGGATAAAACTTCCTAAGGTGATCAGCATTCCATGTGTGGTCAAGTGGATAGCCTTTCATGTCTTCGAGCTTGTAGGCGCCCCCGCCCCCGCCCCCCCCCCCCCCCCCCCGGAGAATTGCTTTAACTAGGTAAGGACCTTCCCAATTTGGTGCTAGTACCCCGTCAGACCTTTTCCGTGTGTTTTGAGTTACTTTCTTGAGAACCAAGTCTCCTTCTTTGAATTTATGGATTCTCACCTTCCTGTTGAAGTGTCGGGCTATTTTACTCTGATAAATTGCCACTCTTTCAACAATTCTGCTTTGCTTTTCCTTTAGAAGATCCATGTTGGCCCTCAATTTGGTCTTGTTATCTCCTGGCTCGAAATGTTGCACCTTGAAAGATATAGGCCTGTGCTCGATAAGTAGAACCGCTTTTGCCCCGAATACCAGTGAGTAAGGGGTTTCCCTTATTGCAGTTCTCCTGGTTGTCTTGTATGCCCATAATACATTAGGTAATTCTTCTACCCATAAGCCTTTTTTCTGTTGAAATTTTTTCTTCAGGAGCTTCTTGATGGTCTTGTTGGTGGACTCAACTAGCCCGTTAGTCTGAGGATGGGCCACCGATGCAAAACGAAGATCAATATTCTGATCTTCACAGAAATCCCTGAAGTTGGCATTATCAAATAGTTTTCCCAGATCGGTTATAAAGGTCATTGGGGTATCGAAGCGGCATACGATGTTCTCCTTGACAAAGCTGGTAGTCTTTTCTTCAGTTATCCGGGTAAGAGCCTTAGCTTCTACCCACCGGGTAAAGTAGTCTATTGCCATTACTGCATGCTTAGCCTGGCCAGGTGTAGTAGGGAGTGGCCCGATCAAATCCAGTCCCCAGATAGCAAAGGGGTACGGAGTGCTGATGGAAAAGAGCCTTTTCGGAGGAAAATGATGGAGGTTTGCTGTCTTCTGACAAGCTTCGTAGGATCATGCAAACTACTTTGCATCCTGATGTATAGTTGGCCAAAAATAACCCATTCTAAGTATCTGGTAAGCAAGGGTCTCGCCTGAAGCATGGTTGCCACAGTCCCTAGAATGTACCTCGTTTATGGCCCAATGTCCATCATCTGGATGTAGGCATCTCAACAATGGAAGGGATTTCCCCTTTCGATAGATGTACCCATCTACAAGGCAGTATCGAGTAGCAGCTCTCTTTAGCTTGTGTGCTTGATCTAGGTCTGAAGGGAGAAGGTCACTTTGAAGGTAATCTACTATCAAATCCATCCAACATGGGAGTCGGTTGACCGGGTGGACCTCTACGCTCTTGGCTATACTGGAACAGGGTATTAGATGGAGCGGTACCTCTCTTGGTAGGGCGTGTCCTTCACCTGCTGCAATCTTGGCCAGGACATCTGCTCGATGGTTCTTCTCTCTAGGCACTTGCTCCATTCTCACGCCTTTGAATCTCTTTATTGCTTCTCTGACTTTAGCTAGATATGCCGCCATGTTGTCACATTTTGCTTGGTACAATCCTGACACCTGATTAACCACCAATTGGGAATCACTCTTAATTAGAAGGAAATCAGCCCCAAGGGCTTCTGCTACTCTCATTCCTGCTAGTAAAGCTTCATATTCTGCTTCATTATTAATAGCTCTTAACTCAAATCTGAAACAATGACTGCACTCGACCCCCTCAGGGTCGGTTAGGATGATTTCTATTTCGCATCCAGATTGACTTGATGCTCTATCGGTATACATGACCTAGGTCTTGCTATCTTTGGGCCATTCTGGATTGGTGGGATCAGAATCCGAGTCTGTTGAAGTACCCGGGTTCGGAGTCATACTGAACTCCACTATGAAATCGGCCAGGGTCTGGGCTTTGATCGTGGTTCTTGTCTTGTACTTGATATCAAACTGGGTGAGTTCTAAGGCCCATAGGACTAACCTGCCTAATACATCCGGCCTCTAGAGGAATTGTTGCAAGGGTTGATCAGTGACTACCACGATGGTATGTGTTTGGAAGTAGGGTCAGAGCTTTCTGGCGATGGTTACCAAGGCATATGTGAGTTTATCCAAAGGAGTGTAGTTCTTCTCAGACTTGGTGAAAGCATGGCTCACATAATAAAGTTGTCTCTGTATTCCGTCATTGCAGTCCTTTACTAAGGCTCCGCTTGTAGCAGCATCTGAAACTGCCAAATAGAGTAGGAGTTCTTCCCCCGGGGTAGGTTTCACCAACAAATGCGAGCTAGCTAAGTACTCCCTCAAAGCTTGGAAAGCCTGTTCGCTTTGCTCGTCCCACTTCATCTTCTTCCCCTACTTGATTACCTTGAAAAAAGGAAGGCACTTATCAGTGAAGCGGGATATGAACCGGTTCAATGCTACTATCCTGCCAGTCAACCCTTGTGCCTACTTGAGAGTTGTAGGTGACTTAAGATCTAGGATAGCTTTGATCCTCTCAGGATTGGCCTCGATCCCTTTTTCATGCACCATGAATCCTAGAAACTTCCCCGCTGCTACCCCGAAAGTGCACTTTACGGGGTTTAGTCTCATCTGGTTCTGTCTTATCACCTGAAAAGTTTGGCCAGATCCTCTATATGCCGCTCAGTCTGCTGAGATTTTGTTATCATATCATCTATGTATACCTCTATAGATTTCCATATCTGCTCTTTGAATAATTTATTCACCATGCGCTGGTACGTGGCTCCTGCATTTTTTAGACCGAATGGCATTACCTTATAGCAGTAAAGGCCCTGCCCAGTGATAAAACTTGTTTTGTCTTGATCTGAGGGGTGCATCATGATCTGGTTGTACCCCGAGAAAGTGTCCATGAAGCTTAGGAGTTTGTTCCCGATGGTGGAATCAATCAGCCAATCTATCTTGGGCAAGAGGAAGCTGTCTTTGGGACAAATCCGATTGAGGTCGGTGTAATCCATGCACATTCGCCATTTCCCATTGGGCTTGGTAACCATGACCACATTGGCGATCTATTCGGGCTATCGAGATTCTCTGATGAACTCGGCCTTTAGGAGCTTGTCTATTTCTTCATGGACTGCAGCATTCCGTTCAGCATTGAAATGTCTTCTCTTCTGTTTTATTGGCTTGAAGGTGGCATCTAGCGCCAACCTATGCATGGCCAAGCTTAAGGGGATGTCAGGCATCTCTTCGTGGCTCCGTGCGAAGATATCATTGTATTCCCTTAGGAGTCCTACTAAATCCCTCTTGACTTCGTGGTCTAGTCCCCCTCTAACTTTTACTACTTTAGTCGGATCACCTTCCCTGATTGGCACTTCTTCTAACTGATCTGCCAGATGCCCACTGACCCATCCCTGGTCTTCTTCTTCTAGTTCCTTTATGATTACATCTGGTACCTCGCCATCTTCTAAGGCGTAGTAATCTCGTTCCGGCATATTCTGACTTGGTCCATCGGACACATGTGCACACTATCTAGCAAGCGTCGTGGGGTTGTTAAACACCGCATAGCAGTTGCGGGCTGCCTGTTGATCACCCCTAACTTCTCCTACTTTGGTTCCCACTGGGAATTTCAAGACGTTGTGGTAGATGGATAGTACTCCACTAATCCCTAATAGGAATGGTCTACCTAAAATTGCGTTGTAAGCAGACGGGGTGTCTACCATAATGAATTCTGTCATCACGTTTTTTTGAAGAGGAGCATCCCCAACTATGGCGGACAAAATTTTGGATCTCATAGGCATGACAAAGTCCCTTGTGAACCCGTATAAAGGTGAAGTTGTAGGATGAATTCTTCAAGTTGAGTTGTTCATGTGCTCCCTTGAATAGGATGTCAACATTGCTTCCTGTATCTACCAAGACGCGGTGTACCCAGCAATAGGTGATCTGTACCAAGATTACCATGGGGTCATCATGGGGCTGAACTGTATTGTAGACATCTTCCTCTGTGAAAACAATTCTGGTGGAGCAAGATGAATCTTAGGACCCATTGCTGACTTTGAGCACCTCATGACTGGTATTGAGCCTGGGTATCTTCCTGGCATGGTTCTTTCTAGAATTGTTGGAGATTTCGACCAAGGTATGGCCTCTACTAATGGTATGAATCACCTGGATCTGCTGCATCAGATATTTTTCCCCGTCTCTTCGTCTTTCTGCTCCTTCCTGCATCTCGCTCTGCACTTGCTTCCCCTCCTTGATGTTGTCTCGTACCTGCTGTAAAAATTCAGTCAATAGGCCTACCCTTACCAATCCTTCAATTTGGTTGCGGAGGCTGTAGCATTCAGAGGTGTTGTGTCCCACATCCTCGTGGAAGTCGCAGTACTTGTATCGGTTCGTCCTATCAACTGGGGCTTTCATGGGACCTGGCTTCCTGAGTAGGCCCTTATCCCGGATGGCAAGGTAAATGGTTTCTCGTGAAGCGTTGAAGGGGGTGTAATGGTTGTGCTCATCTTCCTCCCCTGCTATCCGGGCTACTTCCTTCAGAGGGGCAGTTCTGGGAGGTGTTCTTCTGGTCGAGTACCTTTCCTGGTACAAAGGAATGGGAAGCGGCCGATAGGTTGACCGGTTTGGGGGATTGTTCTGGAATCTTTTGGCTAGTGCAGGCTTCGAGACTTCCTTTTTAGGATAGGATGCTAATCGGGCTTCATCATGCTCGACCTTGATCCGGAGCTGTTCTTCTATGTCCACTTGTTCCAAAGCCCGGTTGTAAGCCTCCTGATAAGTCTTTGGTGGATTTTTAGCAAATGACCGGAACAATCTACCAGCCCATAGGTTTCTCCTGAAATTCGCCAATGTCTCCTTCTCATTGAATACTCCCATCTGGATAACCTCCTTGTGGAATTTTTCCATATATGATCTAAAGGTTTCACCCCGCTTTTGGGTCATATACTGAAGCAAAATAGGATCCTTGAGGAGAGGCTTGATTCCCTGAAACTGTGCACAAAAGGCCGCGATAAGCTTAGAAAATGAATCTACACTACCTGATGGTAATTTCCTAAACCACGTTTTAGCACATTCGGTCAGAGTTGAAGGGAACATCCTGCACATAGCTGACCGGTGATGAGCGTCGTTTGTGTACTCAACAAAATGATATTTAAAATGTGATCGTTTAGAAAACCGATTTTTCACCACTTAGATAGAAAATTAGTAAAGTGGCAAGTGGGATTCGTTCCACAGGGAATTAGAGTGATTAGTTGAATAAATTAACTAATCTATATGCAATAAAATAAATCATAAAAATATGGATGAGTGAATAGGTTGTCAAGCCATCAAACATACATGAAAAATAAACCTAATAAACTAATAAAAGAATACTTAACAAATCTAGATAAGATAATGGAATAAACAATTAAGAGAAAAGCTAGGGAATTAATGAGATCACAAATGAATTACGGGAAATGCTTATCAAGCTACTTTAGTGAACAAATCTCACAAATGTTAACCAATTGATTTCTAAAATGTGTTTGGGCCATTATTATGAACCCTAAACAACTTCCCACCGCAATGCCTAACCGATTAAGGAAAGGGGGTCACGGCGGGATCGATTTGTTACAATTAACGGCTTAGATTATCGTGGTTGATATACCCTCCGACAATCTATCCTATTCACTAAGTTCTCAATCCATCAAGGTTGTCAATCCCATCAAGATTATATAACAAATTATCCTAAATAAGATTATAATCAACTAGTGGGTATACATGTCAATTATATAATGCAAAGAATATAATTATAAAATGAATAGAACACAAATAGAGATTAAAATATATAAAAGCTTAAGCAAATCCCAATCCAAATATTCTCACATCAAAGCCCTAGAAAGGGGATTTAATTACACATATTACAAACAAAGGGAAGGCAAGTAAAAGATTAGGAAATCACCCATGGGTCTCCTTTTGTAAGCTTGATCCTTTCCTTGCCTTTGATTGCTCCTTGTGTGAAGAGTGGATGATGAGGATATGTCTAGATAGGTGGAGTCAAATGGGAAGTGACTAAGGAGATTTGTGGAGAAAATGGGAAGAAAAGGAATGATTAGGGGAAGTAATCTAGATGTTAAGTTTAGTTTAGGTAGAAGAGAAAATGGAGAGAAAAAGAATGGTGGAGAAAGGAGGTTTTTTGGTGGTCAAGAGTTGTCCAAAAGAGGAAAAATGTGATGAATTTATAGGATTTTCAAATTAGGTCTCGTGTGGTAAATTACCAAAACACCCCCTAACCATGGCAAATTACCATTTAGTCCAATAGAGGGGGTTATTGCTTAATTTTACCACCCAATCAGATTCTTACAGAGAGGAGTTCGCTGTTTGCTCAAAGGGCGACAATGTGGCGACCCTAAATAGCGACGTTTCTGGAGCCAAAACAACTCCCTATCGCCATGGCAACCTCGGAATCCAAACCGCGACCTCGATTTACGCGGTTTGGTCGCATTTTGGGACTAGGGGCGACCAAGGGCATTTTTGGGCATGAGAGGATGGTCAGATTCAGGCCAATTAGGAGGCCGAAAGTGGAACGACTGGAAAGCCAGTCGGTTGGCCGTTAATTTCGGGTGGTTTCCGATCGACGTTAGGTCCGGGAAGGTCCTCTTCTGGCAGGCAAGGGTTTGGTGAATTGGGGGTCATGGCTGCTCACGTGAGCTGAGGGAAGAAGAAGATGAATAGTGGGTTTGGGGGTATTTAGTAGCAAGATGGGGTGTGCAAAGGCTGCTGTCATTAGGCCTAAAGGAGGGGGGGGGGGGGGGGGGGGGGGGTGCAATTAGAGCTGAAATGGGGTGCACTTTGGGCTGCACATATCAAATTTGGGCGCGCATGGGCTGCAACAGAGATAGGCACGCGTTTGGGCCTTGCTTGGGCCACTTGGGCCTGACATCAGGTGGGGTGCGCTGAGATAAGGTTGGTGGGCAGTTAAGCTGGCCCAATCTGGTATGGGCGCACGTTTGGGCTGCCTGCGTTAGGCTGCACCTGATCGCCCCTCTCTTAAGCCAAACGCACCGTTTAGTGATGCTGACGTGGTGCCTGCTTCTCTTCTCTTGGAAAATTACAATCAGCACCCCTGATCTCTTCTAATATCACAATAACTTCAATTCTTCTCCATATTTTACACTTTTACCCCTATTTCACCAAAATTACTCCAATGCCCCTGAATCCTAAAAATTCCTGAAAATACTTAATTTACACCATTAAATCACAGAATAATGCCCAAGAATCAGGCAAAAGAGGAAGGAAATGGGGACCAAAATCATACCAATTTTGGTTCGATCAACCGGGTTAAATTTTGAACTTCCATCTGGTGGACAAAACTCTCAAGGTGGCTGATGGGATCTTCTATTCCAGAATACTTTTCAGCGGGCATCCTGAACTTGGGGGGTAATTCCGCCGCCCTGATTCTCCTGGAGAAAGGTGCATTCATCTCTCCCAAGGGGTTCTTCTAAATTGTTTGGTGCTTTCCTTTCTTCAATTCCTTAAGCTCTTTTGCAATCTTGGCCATCTGATCTTCCAAGCACTTGGATTTTTTACTTCCGGATCAGGCTACCGAACCTTCTTCATCCGAGGTGTAAGATCCTTTATTTGTGTTGGTTTGATTCCATTGCAAAACTCTATTTATTTATATTAGTTGTTTCTTAGGTGATTCTTGGAAGAAAGGAGCCTCAAAGGTGAAAAAGCAACATCTTATGCAAATTTCGTCTTCAAGGGGAACATCGCATACTTGGATGCTAAGGTATCAAGATTCTTCTTCCTCTTGCAAGGTGTTAGCACACACACACACAATTCATACATGTGTGTCCCTACATCATTGTTCAAACATTTGTTATAACATTTTCACACACATTTAGTATGCACATGCATTTATCTCATTGTTGACAATCTTGTAGAATTGTATGTTTTCTCTCTATCAATTAAATATGGCATGCTTGTGTTGCATAGTGTTTATTTGTTTGTGTTTAGTTTTGGACTTGAACATGATCTTATTTTATTCTTTATTGAGTTCCGGTCACTTCGGTTACTCATTCATTTAGTTTCGAGTCCATACGACGTAGTTATGCTTTTTTGCATTCTCATTCATTGAGTTGTCTTCATCGTCATTTTTCGAGATGAATTCTCAACCTTTTGTCAAAGTTTCATAGTCTTCATTGTGCATGAGAAAGTCACGGTTTGTAATCTAAAAACGGATTCAAATTCGGAGTTCAAAGGCCCGAATACGGTCGAAGAACGTAGGAGGTGCGCGAGAGGGGCATGCATGACCAAAGGCCATGCCTTGGCCACCCCGTGGGGAGGCCGTGTGACCCACGGCCAGAGCAGCCCTTTGGTCCCGTGGGCCACACGCGCCCCACACGGGGATTGTGATGTGTCACCTTTTGATTGGTCATTTTTTCCCTCTCTTGAAATCTTTTAAAACTCCTTCATTCCCTCCCATTCATTCTAAGGAGAAAAACTTGAAAAAGAAGAACACCAAAAATTTTCTCTCAATTTTTGTTTTCTTATTTCAATCATAACTTTTTTCATACGAACTCGAAATTGAGTGATCCAAAAGCCACAAATGTTGGTCTCGACGAGAGCTACAAACCACAAGCATTTTTAGACTTAGTTGACTTCGTCATTATTCCCAGTCATTTGATTTCAGTCTGAGATTCAATTGTTGTATGTGAAACTTCTTCTCTTTCAATTTCTCTTGATCATCTCTTTGATTCTTTCTAATTGATTGTTGAAATATATTGAGAAGTATGTTAGATCATATGCTAGGGTTATATGATTGATTGATTGATCGATTGAGTTTTAGCCTTGTGATTTGATTTGAACATATTTAGCTAAACTAGATTGAAATTGAAATTGATTCTAGATATGACATATATGATATGCCTCAAGATATTGTTTAGGTTTATTTTCATGATCTAAGAACTAAGATTCTTGTGTGATATATTGAATACTCATATCTTGTTCTTATTGATTCACATGCTTTGATTTCTAGGTACATTTGTGATTGTTTGTTGATAGAATGTCTCTAAGCATGTTCATATAGCTTGATTGATCATCTAGCTTTATTTGATTGTGCTTGCATCATTTGCATCACTTAGATCATTGCCTTGTAATAGGTTGAAGTCTCTTTCAAAGTGAGTGAAGCTTTGTATTGAGCAAGAAGTCTTGGCTATGAATGAGTTCCGGATAGCCAAGCAAAAGTCTTATCAAGAAATTGTGTACTCCGGATGGTTGAGCTTAGGTAGCTTGACTAGGATCCTAGTGATCTAGATTGCTAAGCGAGAAAATTTTCCTAGAGGCTTGAGAGCCTTGGATAGGGAGTTGCTCTCTAGAGGTGTCGGACACATCTTGGATAAAGAGTATGCTTTGTGAATCACTAGCCCGAGGGTTGATTATGATTGAATAGCTTGAAGTGGATATCATAGTGTTGATAGCTTTAAGTGTGTAAGTCTTTTTCTTATAGTGGATTTGCTTTGCCGGTTGTTATGGTATCATCCCATGGATGTTTCCTCTTTGAGGTTTTACCATGTAAAATCTCCGTGTCTCATTTTGGCTTTTAGTTTTTGCTATCTTCCATATTCTACTTATATTGATTCTCTTGTATATTGATGTTTCACATGTATTGATTCTTTCTATACAATTGCTATCATTTCAAGTATTCATTTCACTCTTATATTCCGTATTTTTGAATATTGGAAGAATTTGGAACTATACCTATTCATCCCCCCTAGGTATAAAACACTATTACTTTAAAGGGAATTTCAATTGGTATCAGAGCGGTTGTCTTGAAGAAATTAGATTGATCCATATTATAGCATTTGTGTTGTATTTTGTGTGTATTCCATTTTTGTTGCTATGGGTGATTCGGTGCCGGAAGGTGCTTCAAGTGGTAGACCTCCACTATTGAATAGTGGTAGTGGTAACTACTCCTTTTGGAAAATAAGGATGAGAGCTTACATTAGATCCATTAATGAAAAAGCATGGATGAGTGTTGAGAAAGGTTATGAGCCACCTACCAAAAGGATTGAAGATGGCACTATGATTTCGAAGCCTAGAGCTGAATGGACGGCCATTGATTTTGATAATGCTAAGTGTCATCATCGGGCGATGAATGCTATTTTTAGAGGTGTAGATAGTACTCAATTTATCTACATCCAAAACCTTGAATCGGTAAAGGAAGCATGTGATACTTTGCAAACTACTAATGAGGGTACATTATCGGTTCGAAGGTCTAGTGTACAAATGCTTACTTCTCAATTTGAAAGTCTTGTTATGAATGAGGATGAGAAGTTAGTAGACTTCCAAACTAGACTCTTGAGTATCACCAACCAAAGTCAAACTTTGGGAGAGCTATATCCACAAGAGAGAATAAATTGGAAGATCTTGAGATTCTTGCCTAAGAGATTTAATGCAAAGGTGACCGCAATTGACGAAAGCAAGAATGTCGATCTTATGAGGGTTGATGAGCTTCTTGGGTCTCTACAAACTTATGAGTTTGGGTTCAAGCCGAAGATTGAGGGTAAAGAGATATCATTCAAGGTAACCAATGAGAAGAGTGAAGATGATGTGGCTAGTATGGTGAGAACTCTCAAGAAATTTCTAAAGAACATATGTTCTAAGAGAGAGGAAGTCAAGAAGAAGATCACTCCAAAAGAAGTGGTAGATTGCAAAGATAAATCTAAGAAGAAGCTAATTCGATGTCGTGGATGCAACGGAATTGGATTTATCTCTTCCAAATGTGCTAATAGGAAGAAAGAGTCTAAGAAAGGCTTAGCAATGGCGGCTTCTTGGAGTGATGCAAGTGTGAGTGATGTAGTAGAGGAAGAGGAGTTCTTGGATGATCAAGAATCTACTAGTAATCACATTGCTCACATGGCTATATGTGAAGGAAGATTTGAGGATAGTAGTAAAGATAGTGAAATCTCCTCATATGACGAAGAGTTAGAAGTCTCCTCAAATCAAGATTTTATAAGCTTCAAAGACAAGATCCTTCAACAAAAAAATGAAGAGAACAACAAGTTGAAGTTGATCAATGCCAATTTGGTGGTGATAATTAAAGCTCTTGACAATGAAAAGAGAATGTCTTTAGAGAAGTTGAGCAAGCAAAGTGAAGTCATCAAGGAGCATGAAAATACCATTGAAAAGTATTTTTCAAAGGTAAAGGAAAGTTCTCAAAAGATAGATGATCTAAATGAAGACTTTACTATGAAGTTTTTTTTGCAATTGAGGGAGAGATTAAATAAAAAGAGAACTCTTTGACTATTATGACGTTAAAGGAATGTAAGCTTAAAGATGAAGTCAAAGTGCTCAAAGAGTCTATTAATGGCATGAAGATTGGAGCCATTAAGCTTGATGAAGTAATAAAGCTTAGAAAGTATCATGGAGATAAGAGTGGCTTGGGTTTAGTAGAAGAAGTGAAGAAAACTCCTACAACCAAGAACAAGTCAAGAAATTTCAAGGAGAAGAAAGACTCAACTACCATTCCTTCTAACGTCAAAGACAACGACAAGAAGAGCTATGGAACTTCTCAACCGACTTCGCAACCAAAGCATGCAGACCTAAAAGGTAATTTTTCTAAATTCTTTCCGGTTTGTCATTATTGTAATGTGGTTGGTCACATTAGGCCTGAGTGTTATGAATATATTAGGCAATGCGAACTAGGAAATGTGGAACATGATAAAATTGTGAAAAAGTTACCTAATCATTCTCCTAAGCATGAGTTTAAGTCTAGAGCTAGATATAACATCTCTAAGTTTATCCCGGTTTGTCATTTTTGCAATGTTGTAAGGCATATCAAACCTAAATGCTACAAGTATATTAGACAATGCAAACTAGGGAATGAGATGCATGCTAGTGAGGTGAAAAGACTTCATTTGGTTGTTTCTAAACATGTTAGTGTATTAGAGACTATGCATGATAAACATGTTAATGAAAAGAAATCAACAAGGAAAGTTTGGATTAAGAAGAATAATGTGCATACTTGTGAAATTGATAAATCTTCTTTGAAAGTTTCTAAATATGACAATAGCTTTGATGCTTTGAGAAATGTGCATATTGATCATATTCATGTGAAGAAACCTACTATGAAGATTTGGATTGAAAAGAATAACATGCATGTTAATGATAATCATGTTAAGAAAAATGTTGAGAAGAAATTGGTTAAGAAGAGTGTTAACCATGATCATTTGAAGAGTCTTGATGAAATTTTTATGCGTGGCAACAATGATGAGTTTAATATGAGGGCTATTTTCATAAAGAAGATAGTTGATGATTTATCTTTTAGATTTCATATTGTCATGCGTAATGATCATGATGTTGTTTGTGTTGGTTCATCTAAGACCAATATGGTCAAAGGTGAGTGCTATCATACTTGATTGAGTAGCACATATGAGAATATTTTTTGTTCTTGTTTGATAAGAGTTCTAAGTTTGATACTTGACTAAGCTATTTGTAATGTGCTAGGTCTAGTATTCAAACTTGGTGTCTCTAATCAATTCATGAACTTAATATTCTCATAATCACTATGATAGCCAAAATTTGTTGATTAACTTTAAAGAAGTTGAATTTGAAATTTATTTGGTGAAAATTTTTGTTAAAACTTTTAGAGAAAGTCATTTTCATGTGTTTATTTGAGTTGAAAGTGTTTGGTCTTTATTCTCTTGGGATGACACACCAACAACTTGTTGTCATAAGGACAAACAAGCTAAGAAAGCTCATAAAAAGAGCAGAGACCTTTCATTGATGAAAAAGCTTGCTAAGGTATTTCTCTATTCTAAAAACTTGCTTTCTAATTCATCTTTTTAACTCCATGTTTGCATGCTATCAATTGCACATAGTTATTAGGCATCATTTCATTAGAGAACTTGTTGAATGTTCTATTGTTACTCTAAAGCAATGCCTACTAAATAATCAACTTGTGGGTTTGTTCACTAAGCCCTTGGACATAAGAGGTTTAAAACTCTTTAAAGATCGATTGGCATGATTTGTGTTGATTATTGTCTATGTGTGATTGTGAGTGGCTTGATGAGCAAAACTTTATTTGTATATCAATATCTTTGAGAGCTACTCACTTGAGAAGTAAATGATCTTAAACAAATAACTTGTATTGTTTCTAGATCATGCACTTGAACTTAAAAAATCTTATTTTTGAAAAGTGCACAAATGTTTCTCTTATATGTTTTAGTTTTGAGTATATATGGTTGAAAGTATGTAGATTATGGATGCATCTAGAAGCCTATTGCTTAGTACATGATAAATGACCTATGATATGTATCCATTTTGCTTCGGCACTACATAGTATTCAACCGCACCCTCTTGGAAAAGGCTACATGCATTGGTTATGAAGCCGCCCAATGATGGAAAAGGCTACGTCTTTGTGTTGAGTGAAAGCCGCCAAGAGGTGTATGTGTTTTTGTTAGAAAAATCAAAAAAACATTGAAAAGAATCATTATAAAAAAAATAAAAAAAATAAATAAATAAATAAATCTTTGATTCTAAGCCTAAAAGAAATGAAAAACAAAAGGCTTAATGGTGTATAGTTGAGAATTGTGAAAAGCTCGGGTTGACAAATAAAAACGGAAAAACGAGCCACATGCACACACACGCTCACATGTTGATAACTATTCTTTTAAAGCAAAAACCCGAATGAATATCGGTTTGACCTATTTTTGAAAATGCTTTTGTTGGATTGGTGTGGAAATCGTTTGCATGTTGATATCACAATTACTCATTCTATATATGTGAGAAGCATTCACACACACACATATATTTTGCTTATGTGCTTGATTCATTAGCAATGTGAGAATATTTTTGAGAGATTAATGAAAATCTATGATTCTCTCTTGGACTTTGAATAGTGATGAAATATTTTCTCTTATTGCATGAATGTGTGAATGTGTGAATGTGTGAGTCCCTTGTGAACAAATTTTCTTGGTGATAATATGTGGAGCATATGTTAAGGGGGACCTTTAGTTTATTCAACTACGCTTTCTATACGATTTGTTTGCTTAATATCTCGCTTTTTATCTCTTGTGCCCTTTGTCTATTCCTTGACAAAAAGAGGGAGAAACCTCACCATCTTTATAAAGGGAGAAATCTCACCTCGGGGATCATATAAGGGGAGAAATCTCACCATGGGGAGTAAACTTCACCATGTTCAATATGGAGAGTGAGTTTTGTACCTCTTTGTGCTTATTGGAGACTTTGTCTTAAGGGGGAGAATTCTTGTCTTAAGGGGGAGAATAGAATTCTTATCTTTATATTGTGTTAAGGATCTAAGGGAGTGTTTTTAATGTGATAACATTTATTCACTTGAGATAATGCATTTAGTGTAAGAGATAAGGGAAGTTTTTTGTTATTTTTTTTATGTGATAATATCTCACCATTCTTCTTTGAAAGAAGTTCTCTTGTTGGTTTGCTTCTTTTCTCATAGGTACTTTGAAGTTCAAAGAAGGGATTCTTGAATACTCAAGAAGACTTGAAGACCTTTTAGTCTAAGGATCTATTTGTAATGTGAGAATGGGAGAATGCTATTAACATTGAGTTTATTGGAGTGATCAATGTATGGTGAGGATGAGGTTTTGCCATGGAATAGCCAAATGAGGAGATTGTAAGATCCTTTATTTGTGTTGGCTCGATTCCATTGCAAAACTCTCTTTATTTGTATTAGTTTTTGCTTGGGTGATTCTTGAAAGAAATGAGCCTCAAAGGTGAAGAAGCAACATCTTGTGCAAATTTTGTCTTCAAGGGGAACATCGCATACTTGGATGCTAAGGTATCAAGATTCTTCTTCCTCTTGCAAGGCATTAGCACACACACACACAATTTATACATGTGTTTCCCTGCATCGTTGTTCAAAATTTGGTATAACACTTTCACACACATTTAGTATACACATGCATTATCTCATTGTTGACAATCTTGTAGAATTGCATGTTTTCTCTCTATCGATTAAATATGGCATGCTTGTGTTGCATAGTGTTTATTTGTTTGTGTTTCTTGTGTTTCAGTCTTGAACATGATCTTATTTTATTCCTTATTGCATTCTGGTCATTTTGGTTACTCATTCATTTAGTTTCGAGTCCATACAACGTAGTTATGCTTCTTTGCATTCTCATTTGTTGAGTTGTCTTCATTATCATTTTCCGAGATGAATTCTCAACCTTTTGTCAAAGTTTCATAGTCTTCGTTGTGTATAAGGGAGTCACGGTTTGTAATCTGAAAATGGATTCGAATTTGGAGTTCAGAGGCCCGAATACAGTCGAAGAACGTGGGAGGTACGCAAGAGGGGCATGCATGGCTAAAGGCCATGCCTTGGCCACCCCGTGGGGAGGCCGTGTGACCCACGGCCAGAGCAACCCTTTGGTCTCGTGGGCCACACGCACCCCACACGGGGATTGTGATGTGTCACCTTTTGATTGGTCATTTCTTCCCTCTCTTGAAATCTTTTAAAACTCCTCCATTCCCTCTCATTCATTCTAAGGAGAAAAACTTGAAAAAGAAGAACACCAGAAATTTTCTCTCAATTTTTGTTTTCTTATTTCAATCATAACTTTTTCATACGAACTCGAAATTGAGTGATCCAAAAGCCAAAAATGTTGGTCTCGACGAGAAATACAAACCCCAAGCATTTTCAAACTCAGTTGACTTCATCATTATTCCCAGTAGTCTGATTTCAGTCCAAGATTCAACTGTTGTATGTGAAACTTCTTCTCTTTCAATTTCTCTTGATCATCTCTTTGATTCTTTCTAATTGATTGTTGAAATATGTTGAAAAGTATGTTAGATCATATGCTAGGGTTATATGATTGATTGATTGATTGAGTTTTAGCCTTGTGATTTGATTTGAACATATTTAGCTAAACTAGATTGAAATTGAAATTGATTCTAGATATGACATATATGATGTGCCTCAAGATATTGTCTAGGTTTAATTTCATGATCTAAGAACTAAGATTCTTGTGTGATATATTGAATACTCATATCTTGTTCTTATTGATTCACATGCTTTGATTTCTAGGTACATTTGTGATTGTTTGTTGATAGAATATCCTAGAATGTCTCTAAGCATGTTCATATAGCTTGATTGATCATCTAGCTGTATTTGATTGTGCTTGCATCATTTGCATCACTTAGATCATTGCCTTGTAATAGGTTGAAGTCTCTTTCAAAATGAGTGAAGCTTTGTATTGAGCAAGAAGTCTTGACTAGGAATGAGTTCTGGATAGCCAAGCAAAAGTCTTAGCAAGGAGTTGTGTACTCCGGATGGTTGAGCTTAGGTAGCTTGACTAGGATCCTAGTGATCTAGATTGCTAAACGAGAAAATTTTCCTAGAGGCTTGAGAGCCTTGGATAGGGAGTTGCTCTCTAGAGGTGTAGGACACATCTTGGATAGAGAGTAGGCTTTGTGAATCACTAGCCCGAGGGTTGATTAGGATTTGATAGCTTGAAGTGGATATCATAGTGTTGATAGCTTTGAGTGTGTAAGTCCTTTTCTTATAGTGGATTTGTTTTGCCGGTGGTTGTGGTATCAACCCGTGGATCTTTCCTCTTTGAGGTTTTACCATGTAAAATCTTTGTGTCTCATTTTGGCTTTTAGTTTTTGCTATCTTCCATATTCTACTTATATTGATTCTCTTGTATATTGATGTTTCACATGTATTGATTCTTTCTATACAATTGCTATATCATTTCAAGTATTCATTTCACTCTTATATTTCGCATTTTTGAATATTGGAAGAATTTAGAACTATACCTATTCACCCCTAGGTATAAAACACTATTGCTTTAAAGGGAATTTCACGAGGTTTCTGAATTAATGGCCATCTTCTTCCGCTTAGCTGTTTGGTGTTTCATTCCGGGACTCCTTCTGGACCTGGCACTTCCCTCTGATTCGGGCTGCAGATTTTTCTCTTTTGCCCTGAGCTTCGTTGAAGGTTGAGCTCCCCTAGGAGGAATCTCAATGGCGGGCTTCACTAATCTGGGTCTGAGATCCACCTGACGAACTGGGATTGGGAGAGGTGGTCCTAGTCGGTCAAATACTGGTACCCGGGTACCTAGGCCAACATCTCCTATGAGCCCAGCTGCTTCGAATGGAATTCCCTGTGCTATCATCCGGAGGCGGATAGCTTCTACATAGGCTACTGCTTGATGCTCAAGGGCGCCCCGGTAGATTCCCTACCCTACCGAGTCTCGGGGTTCGGGCCAGTAGCTGGAGGGGGTGCTGGTGCCGAATTATCATTCCTGGATCCTCTACCCCGCCTTTGGGCTCTCTCGGTGGAAGTGAAGGATTGGGGTCCTGATGGATCAAGATGGACATGAGAGGATCGAAGTCTCATTCTGAAGATCTTTGGGTAAAACTAGGTTGCTTTAAGAGATTGGTTGGGAAAGTAGCTTACCACAGACGGCACCAAAAGTGTTACCAAAAAATCGTTGTTAGGGTGAATTTCCAAATAACAACTTTAAGGACCGAGATCGGGGTAGATCCTGAAGGAACCTAGGGTTACAGATTGCGCAACGGAAGGGTTTTAAAATCAATTTAATGCAATCATAAACTAACCCATTTGTACAGTAATAATCGAAAACAATAAGAAGGAGAAGAAACTATTTCATACCAACGTAGAAGGCTCCTTCACTTTAATACGATCTACTCCTGATTTGAACCACTTGATCTTCCTCACTATCTCCCGAAATTGGCAACGGCGTGTGGGCGTATCATGGTATTCAAGAACCTGTAATGAGGTAGAAGAGAAGAACACAAAACAACCCTTGTTTTGTTTCTAAAAGAATTCGGCCACCCTATTTTTATCATTTTTTTTTTTTTTTTTTTTGTATAGGCCGAACCACTATTTAAACTTTTCTTCTTTGGTGTTGTTTTTGTTTGTATCAGATACAACACTTCAAAATCCTTCTTTAAAAACACATATATCATGTATATATATATTTTAAACTTAAACTAATTAATAAAATCTTTTTTAGATATCGAATATCTTTTAAAGATATTAATTAATTTATTTGATTTAATTTGAATTCAAAACTCTTTTAAATTCAAATTTAAATATTTAATTAAATGAAAATAAAATAATCAAATCATCTTTTCTTCATTCAAAATTAAATATCAATCAACACCCTCCATCTAACGATTAATTACACAATTAAATAATCTAATTATTTAATTAACATAATCATTAATATTCATTAATTGAATAATCACATTATTCAATTAATTCCCGAATAGACACGTGTCACTTTTGTAACACAATTAATTGGACAATCCAATTAATTAACCGTGACCCTTGTTACCTAAATCGATCGGGCTAGCAAGGGGACCTAATGGACCCACAGTATTTTGAGCTCCAATAATCCTTAGAAATAATTAATTAAACTCTTTAATTAATATTTCATAATTATTAACTTTGGTGTTATTCCACTAAAAACCCGAAGTTGCACTCTCTCAACTGTAGACATTTTTACACAAACCAATAACTCTTAATGTCCATCGATATAGCTATTACATATGGTATGATCCTCCATATGTAGTTTATAATTAGAGCTGGGTCATAATATATGTTATACCCCTCTAATTATATCTTTCCATTAAGTACCATTGATTCTTTAATGAACAATAAATCCTACATTCCTTACGGAATTAGGAGAGCGCTCATATTGTTCAAGCCCCGAATCAACCCTTAAGGGAACTACTATCTACTTCTCACAAGAATGAGTGGATTCCACTATTGTGTGCAGACCTTCCCAGCCACAAGCCAAACCGCGATCCCAACATACGGAGCATATTGATCAGGAATGAAACTCCGACCTCACCTATGGTATATCAAAGACCACGATCTAACCTGAAGGAGTCGATAAAACACTTAGGATTAAGATCATCCACATATAGCCATCATTTGTTGATATATATGAATCTCATCATGTAACGGATCTTGGTGAGAGATTCATATAGATCATCGCCCAGTCCTATATGATCACATCATACAAGGTGCCTCCATTCTCATATCTCCATATGAATGATCTAGGATAAGATCACCGTATATTACGGAACGGACTACACCTGTAGATTAACCACAAATAAAGTACCCAACTCTATTTGCTATCTACGGACTCTTTAGATTGCTCATCTCAAACTAAATACCTTTGTATATGACACTCATATACTCAGATAGAGATTACATATGGCAATCTTGGATGTTAAGTACACATGATATAAATAAATGTATGAGACAATTTGAATGAATAAACTACTTCTTTTATTTCTTGTTCAATTCACATTTACAAACTACAAACTTTAGGGCAAAAACCCCAACAGATCCCAATCGAAGAGGTATCACATGTTTAGATTTAAACGCAAGAAATAGGGTGAATGAGTAAGACTTTTGTTGATAATATCTCTCTACTATGAATACAAAGGATGCATTTTCTAGACTAGGGAAGTATGTTGAGCTTCAGTAGGCGATGGAGATGGTGGTAGCGCACTCGTGCATGTCGATAAGTAGACCTGAATATAGGTTAGGGTTTGTGGAGATGATTTTCAGATCCCCCTCTGATGAGTATAACATCATATATATATGATCTCATTGCTTGTCATGCACTTCTATAATTTCGGTCTAGGGTTTTGGTAATTCCAAGACTTTCCTTCCTGATAAGAGACAATCTCGTAGAAACTTTAATCGTCAGAATCAAGTCATTCCTTCCTGATATGAGACAATCTCTTAGGAGCTTTAATCGCCAGAATCAAGTCATTCCTTCCCAAAAGGATTCTAGTAGAGTTGATTCCTTATTTAAATGGGACTCTCAACTAGCGGGAAGAACTCTACCTCCTCTGTTTGACTAAACGATGGCGTTTTATCCCCCTATTTGGAGCTTCAAAAATCTGTCTGCTGGGCATATAAGTCTTTAATCTTTATGAAATTCTTTGTATGATTTTCTAGCTGCCTAGCGAGCTAATCCAGGAGATATCTGGGTTCTTGGCTACCCCACCTCCTACTAGCTTCGAGCTTTTCTGTCTGTCCCTTGGTTGGCGGGGTATCTTGATATCAGCTGATCTTGTGGCGGGATATCTGGATGATATAGCAGTGGGATGCTGCATGGAGGGATTCATATCCGGATACCGAGCAGAACTCCATATCGGGATACCGCGGGGTTCATGAGAAGCTAGGAAATTACTGGGCTTGATCCCTCTAAAGGGAGTATGTATCCGGATTGATTGGGATCCCTCCTCTTTTGGAGTAGCCGTATGGTATCTGGATTCCCATCTCCTCCTTGTATCTGGGTGAAAAATTCTTCTTTGGTCCTTCGCCAATTTTTGGCGGTTAACAATTAGCAAAACCTAGAATTTGATACCATGGTTTTGATTCCTTGAATTGAATGTTTAAGCATTCAGTGAAGTACACATAATTACTTAATTTATCGAATCCTAATAGTGGAAAAAAATTCCCCACATTTTGCTTTACTATTCAAAACCCTCAAATGATTTAAAACGGCTCAAAATGAAAAGTTACCAATAACTCACAAAAACAATAACAACACTACCAAGATTCTGACACTTGAACCAACAATGAAAAAATTTCACTTCTATTTAAAAAAAAAAAATCCTAACCAACCATCTCCTCCTCGCTTCTGTTTAAAATTTATAATCAAAATGTAATTTTTAATAAAAAAAATCTGGAATAAAAACAAAAGAGGTTACGAAACGGGGGTGTAATTGGTTCCATCTCCCAACAACTTCTTGTTACAAATAAAGACTGCTGAGATTGATAAAAGCCCAAACAAGTATCTCACTTATACATTAGAATCTGCAATAACCCATTAAAAATCTGACATAGATAATATCGTTTAGAGAGAGAGGTGGGATTTTTCACCTTAGTTGTGGGTGGTGGGTAATGTGTGAGAAGTGCTGCAACAGGACTAGGTCAAGAGAGGAGAGATCGAGGTCGATCGGAGGGGTCGAAGTGGAGGAGGAGGAGCAAATCCTTAGAATCGAGAGAGAAAGACATGATGTTAGGGTTTTACAATTTGGGAATTTTTTATTTTTACACTATAAGCTGTGGAATATATATGGCCTCAATAACAACGGGCTGTTATATGCTCGTTGTTACTATACGCGTATTCACCACAGGCCATAACTGCCCGTTGTAAATAAAAAATATTCATTACGGGCATATAAGGGCCCGTGGCAGAAAAGCTTTTAAGAGAGTCTTAACAACTGGCATTTAAAGGCCCGTTGTTACTATTACTTATCCAAAACGGATGCCCGTGGTAGATGTTTCGTTATGGATAGCATAATTTCTTATAGTGATATGGTGTTATGAGAATAGAGACACCTTATATGATGTGATCATGTAGGACTGAGCCACGATCTATATAAATCTGTCAATTCGTTAGTTGAAAAGATTCATATATATCAACTAATAATGGCTATATATGGGTGATCTAAATCCTGAGTGTTTTACTGACTCCTTCAGGTTAGATCGTGGTTTTTGATTTATCATGGGTGATATTAGAATATCATTCTCGGTCAATACCTCTGTATCTTGGAATCACAGTTTAGCTTATGGCTGGGAAGGTATGTGCACAATAGTGGAATCCACTCCTTCTTACGAGAAGTAGATAAGTAGTTCCCTTAAGGGTTGATTCGGAGCTTAAACGATTAAGAGCGATCTCCTTCTTCCGTAAATGAATGAAGGATATAATCATTCAAGAGAATCAATGATACTTAAAGGAAAAGATAAAATTAGAGAGGTATAACAGACTTTATGACCTAGCTCTTATTATGAACTACTTGTGGAGGATCATGCCATGTGTAATAGCTATATCAATATATACTGATAAAATTGGTTGTGTAAAACATCTACAGTTATGAGTACAACCTTGGGTTTTTAGTGGAATAACTCAAAGGTTAATAATTGTGAAATATTAATTAAAGAGTTTAATTAATTTTTTCTAAGAATTATTGGAGCTCAAAACTGTGGGTCCATTAGGTCTCCTTGCTAGTTCTATACGATTTATAGTAATAAAGACTCACGGAGAATTGGATGATCCAATTAATTGTGTTACAAAAGTAACTTAAATATATTTTGAGAATTTATTAAATGATGTGATTATTTAATTAATATATTATTTAATAAATGAATTAAATATTATTAAATAATATGATTATTTAATTGACATAATTTAATTGACATATTAATAATTAAGAATTATTAAATTGTCATATGGAGGTTTCAGTTTCTAACCTTGACAAGAGCAAATAAAATAATAAGTGATTATTTTTATTTACTCTAAATAGGTCAAAGGTTTAAACCCTAGTAAAAAGTAATAATTAAAAAAGGATTTAGAATCCTATTTTCACTTGGATTACTAAACCCTAGGTTCCTAGTATATAAGATATACTTGTTAGGAAAAAGAAGCTGATTCGGAACCCTACGGAGAACAGAAAGGTGCGGCCACAAAAGAGGAAAAAGAAAAAGAATTATATTTTTTTTTTCTCTAACTAGGGTTGGCCAAATTCAAGGAGGAAGCAAGGTGTTGTCTTCCGGTTCTCTCAAGCCTCCATTCAACTGCTCCCGGAATCCGTGACTTGCCCACACACACAGTTGCTAGATCGCAGGATATAGCTATGAAGGCTTAGTGGTATTGGATCGAAAAGAAAATGAAAGAGTGTTCTTCAAATGTATGGAAACAAATCTCTTCCTCATATTCGTGTATATACAAAAGGTCCCAAAAAGACGATAGAAAATTTTTGAAACCTATCATTCTTATTTTATTGATTAATTTCAATTCTTTTCCACTGCACGACTTACAGTCTGGGCTTCAAAGACCTATCCCTCTTCAACCAAGCTCTCCTTGCCAAACAAGCTTGGAGAATCTTGTCCATCCCAGATTCCCTCACAGCAAAGGTTCTCAAAGCCAAGTATTTAAAGAATTGTGATTTCCTGGCTGCCCATTTCAAAACAAGCTTTTCACACATTTGGAGGAGCTTAATTTGGGGTAGAGAGCTGCTTTCTAGAGGGCTGAGATGAACAGTGGGAAATGGGGAAAGTATTAGAGTTTTCAAGGATCAATGGATTCCTAGACCCAACACTTTCAAACCTTTCACTCATGATCCGGGGATAGATGTTTGGGTTGTGGCTCTCATTGATAGGTCCAGAAGGGTTTGGAATTATGAAAAACAGAACCAGCTGTTGATTCCGGTAGATAGGGCAGCCATTCGTGCTATTCCGATGAGTTGGAGTGGTGGCAAGGATAGCCTTAGGTGGCATTACGAAAAGAGGGGTGAGTTCACCATGAAAAGTGGGTATCGGTTAGGCTTTTCGTTTAAATTCTTAAACTTAGCCTCTAACAACTTTTCCCTGCATCGTTGGTGGAATTCCCTGTGGAGTAGGTTTCTCCCCCCAAAGGTAAGAGTTTTTATTTGGCGTGCATGCCTCAACGCTCTCCCCTATTTAGAAAACCTCTGGAAGAGGAAGGTTGTTGGAATTCCTCTTTATACTAGATGTTATGACGAGAATGAAACTCTCTCCCATGTTTTCTTTGGCTGTAAGGTCGCGAGAAAAGTATGAATGGTGACCAATTTTGACCACCTGCTTATCCATCTTAGAATTCTCCCGATTCCGGATGTGTTCGAAAGGCTGGCTGTACAGGTTAGCTCTGTTGAATTTGATCTCTTTTGTATGGTTTCTTGGGCAATCTGGTCGGATCGTAATGCCCAAGTTAACAGTGGGAAAGGCAAAGATTTTGGGATAATTGTTGCTTGGCTTTCGGATTTGCTAGACGAATTCTAGAATAGCAGGCATGTTTTCTCTCCTCTGGTACCCTCGCCTACTTTAGAGGCCCCCAAGGACTGGATTGCGCACCCCCCACCCCCCCTGCCCTCCAGGCCAGCTGAAGCTTAACATGGGTGTTTGTGTGCATGCAAACTCGAATTTGATTAGTATTGGGGTGACTGTAAGATCCTTTATTTGTGTTGGCTTGATTCCATTGCAAAACTCTCTTTATTTGTATTAGTTATTGCTTAGGTGATTCTTGGAAGAAAGAAGCCTCAAAGGTGAAGAAGCAACATTTTGTGCAAATCTCATCTTCAAGGGGAATATCGCATACTTGGGTGCTAAGGTATCAAGATTATTCTTCCTCTTGCAAGGAATTAGTGCACACACATACAATTCATACATGTGTGTCCCTGCATCGTAGTTCAAACATTTGGTATAACACTTTCACACACATTTAGCATGCACATGCATTTATCTCATTGTTGACAATCTTGTAGAATTGCATGTTTTCTCACTATCGCTTAGATATGGCATGCTTGTGTTGCATAGTGTTTATTTGTTTGTGTTTCTTGTATTTTGGACTTGAATATGATCTTATTTGATTCCTTATTAAGTCTCGGTCATTTTGGTTACTCATTCATTTAGTTTCGAGTCCAAACGTTGTAGCTATGCTACTTTTCGTTCTCATTCGTTGAGTTGTGTTCGTCTTCATTTTCCGAGATGAATTCTCAACCATTTGTCAAAGTTTCATAGTCTTTGTTGTGCATGAGGGAGTCACAATTCGTAATCCAAAAACATATTCGAAATCGGATTTCGGATGCCCGAATACGGCTGAAGAACGTGAGAGGTGCGCGGGAGAAGCACCATGGCCACCACGTGTGGAGGCCGTGTGCCACACGGCCCAACCAGCCCTCTAGTCCTGTGTGGCACACACACCCCACACGGGGACTAGGCTGAAATGGCCTCTTTTGATTGGACAAAATTGCCCTCCTTCTCCTTCCTTTAAATGTCTTCTCTTCCCTCCATTTCCAATAACTTGAAGAACACAAAAACGAAATTTCTGCAGATTTCTTCAATATTTTTGTTTTCTTATTTTGATCATAACTCTCTCATACGAACTCGAAATTGAGTGATCCAAAAACCAAAATTGTTGGTCTTGAAGAGAGCTACAAACCCTAAGTATTTTCAGAGCCATTTGACTTCGTCATTTTTCCCAGAACACTGATTTCAGTCCGAGGTTCTTTGGTTGTATATGAAACTTCTTCTCTTTCAATTTCTCTTGATCATCTCTTTGATTCTTTCTAATTGATTGTTGAAATATGTTGAGAAGTATGTTATATCATATGATAGGGCTGTATGATTGATTAGTTAATTGAGTTTAGCTTTGTGATCTCTCCTGAACATATTTTTGCTAGACTTTATTTTGCTTGAAATTGCTTCTAGAAATTGATTGTATAATGTGCTTCATGTTATCTTCTAGATTTAATTTCATGATCTAAGAACTAGGTTTTTAGTGTGATATATTGAATATTCATACCTTGTTCTTATTGATATACATGCTTTGATTTCTAGGTATTTTTGTGATTGATTGTTGAAAGCATATCCTAGAATGTATGTAAGCGTTCATAGAGCTTGATTGATTATCTAGCTTTATTTGTTTGTAAGTGATTCATCTTCTTCTTACTTTCATTATTGATCATCTCTTTAATTTTCTTAATTGATTGATGAAAAGTAATATGAATGATGTTAATTCATATGCTTAGGTTTCTAGATATATTTTGTGACTGTGTTGTGATAGTTTTATTCTAGATTCTCTAGTTGTATGTTCATAGAGTGTGTTTGATCTACTTGCTCTATTTGTTTGTGATTGCATCATATTGCTTGTGTACACTTCACTTAGATCATTGCCTTGTGAAAGGTTGAAGTCTCTTGTTAAGGTGAGTGAAGCCTTAATTTGAGCAAGAAGACTTGGCTAGGAAAGGATTCCGAATAGCCAAGCAAGAAGCCTGATTTAGGATCAAGAGGATCCGGATAACTAAGCAAAAGTCTTAGCAAGGAGTTGCGTACTCCGGATGGTTGAGCTTGGATAGCTTGACTAGGATCCTAGTGATCTAGATTGCTAAGCGAGGAAATCTTCCTAGAGGCTTGATAGCCTTGGATAAGGGAGTTGCTCTCTATAGGTGTAGGACACATCTTGAATAGAGAGTAGGCTTTGTGAATCACTAGCCCGAGGGTTGTTTAGGATTTGATAGCTTGAAGTGGATATCATAGTGTTGATAGCTTTGAGTGTGTAAGTCCTTTTTGTATAGTGGATTTGCTTTGTCGGTGGTTATGGATTCAACCCGTGGATGTTTCCTCTTCGGGGTTTTACCACGTAAAAACATTGTGTCTCATTTCCGCTTTATATTTCTTTATCTTCCATATGTTTACTTGTATTGATTCTTTTGTATATTGATGCTTACATGAATTGATTCATATTATACAATTGTTATATTATTTCAAGTATTCATTTCATTCTTATATTCCGCATTTTTGAATATTTGAAGAATTTTGGACTATACATATTCACCCCCTAGGTATAAAACACTATTACTTTAAGGGAATTTCAGTGACCATCAAATATGACATGGGGAAAGTCTTGGTTGCTCGCTCAAATCTCCTATGTGGTTCTTTTAACGTTGAGGTAGGCCAGTTCTTGGCATTTCGAGAGGGCCTCATGCTCGTTAAGTTCTACAATTGTCATATTCAGGTGGCTGAGGTTGCTTCCTCTAGTGTGATTTCCTCTTTGTATTCTCTGCTCCCCATTTTGTGTGACGCTAAGTTTATTTGTTCTGATATTAAGACTTTACTATTTGAGGTAGGTTCTTGTAAGTGTCATTCCATTTCCAAGTCTGGGAACGTTTTGGCTCAAAACCTGGCCTTGCTAGCCTTCTCCTCTGCGAGGGAAAGTCTCTGGCTAGATTGCAGCCCTTCTTGTTGTTTCGTGTAATGGTTTCCATTTAGTTTCAAAAAAAAAATGATTAATCTCCTGAAATTCTCTTCACAAATTGATCTAAAGAAGAAGATGCAGAAGAACATATAAAAAATAAAATAAATAAAAATAAAAATCATTTTCTATGGTATCTTAACATGACATAATGCATTATCTATGAGATTAGACTCAAATCTCATAATTCATATAAATACATGCATATGAGTTAAATGAAATTATAATGGAATTTAATATCAAATCTCTTAAACGGCGACATGTGACGCTGTAAAAGTCTATTATTATATATATATATATATATATGATTTTCATTAAGGGTAGATTAGACTCAAATTAATAAAGTGGTGTCAAGCTTTTCTTGTCATTAATCTTAAAAACTCTTACTTTAAACCTAAAAGAGATTTTTTTTTTAAAGGACTTATATATATATATATATATATATATTTGAAGTATTATATTTACAACTATTACAATAATGTATGGTCCGAATAATTATTCCCACCAATCGAGAGAATTTTCCTCACACATGTTTGTAAAATACATATAGTGGGACTCGAACCCTTCCCACACATGTTTGTAAAATATGCATGGTGAGACTCGAATCCCTGACTGAGTGTGGAAGGAATGTGGACTATATGAGGTGAATAGGTCATGTGACTTTTTTTTTTCTTTTTATATTTGAACATATTAATTTGGGGAGAGAAAACCAAAACTAACCATTGAAATTATTAAACTTTCGTTAATAACCACTTTTGAAACTTTAATTGTTAATAACCACTTTTTAAAAAACAAATTCAGTGTATGTCCATAAATTACCAGAGTACCCCTGACAATAGGTTTTTTTAAACCTCGAAGCAAACTTGAAATCACGACTAAATTAAAATATCCAAACTTAAAATCATGACTAAATTGAAATGTCAAAACTTTAAATCATGCCTAAATTGAAATGTCCAAACTTGAAATCTGGACTAAATTGAAATTTGCCCTTTCTTCTTCCTCAAATTAGGTTTTTTATTTATTTATTTTTATTTATTTTTATTTTTTTTTGCAAACCACATCACCAGCAGAGGGGGGATTGATTCTGTCGCCCATCGCCATCCCATCGCTGGCAAAGCAACAGCGCATGAACCACCGGCGTCCCGTCACACGAACCAGTGCCGCCCGTCGCACGAACTAGCCGTCGCACCAAACTAGCCCATCCCGTCACACGAACCATCGCCAGCCATGGCCCAGAAGGTCGCCGGTGCTCGGCGACACCTTTGTTGGTGCTCAGTGACCTCAAAAGCATGCCGACGAGGGAGATCGGGGAGAGAGAGAGCCATCAGGGAGAGAGAAAGACCAGAAGAGAGAGAAAGAAAAAAAGAGAAAATAGAGAGAGTGTGTTTGGTGACCCTTTTTATATGAGGGCTTCCAGTAATTTCTAAAAAAAATGGTTATAAACAATTAAAATTTCGTTTGTGGTTAAAAATAAGTGAAAATTGCCAAAACTGACCACATAAATTATAGGAAATTTGTTTTTAACCACAAACGAAATTTTATTTATTAATAACCATATTTTTGAGAAATTACTAAAAACCCCTCATATAAAAACCACTCTCAAAACAGACTCTCTCCTTTCTCTCTCTTTTCTTTCTCTCTCCTCTCCTCTCCTCTCTCTCCCTTGATATCTCTCTCTCTCTCTCTCCCTCGGCATGCCCTTACGGCGTCACCGTCGGTGTCACCGAGCGCTGGTATCCTTCTGGGTTGAACGACAGTGCCGTCGGCGTGCTGATGGGGCCATACGTGCTACTGCTTCGCCGTTCGCCTGGGATTACACCCGTCGTCGACTGATACTTCGCTTCGCCGTCGTCAACTTCACTGTCATCCTTTTGCACCACGTTGCTGCTGCCGTTCGCCTAGGTTACGGCAGTCAAAGATGGCCTCCTCCGGTGACGCGATCTGCAAAGAAGGGAAATCAAAAAAAAAAAAAAAAAAAACCTAATTGTGAAGTGTGGGAATTTGGGGAAGAAAGGACATCAACTTTCAAATATTTTATTTTAGGCATGATTTCAAGTTTTAAATATTTCATTTTAGGCATGATTTCAAGTTTCAAGTTTTATTGTAGTCATAATTTCAAGTTTCAATATTCAAGGTTTTAGCAATAATTTCAAGTTTGAGGTTTTAAAAAATAAATAAATAAATAAAATATAAAAAATATAAAAAAAAAAAAACTAATTTAAGGGTATTATAGTAAATTATGGATATACAATGAAATTTTTTTCAAAAAGTGGTTATTAACAATTAACTTTTCAAAAGTGGTTATTAACAAAAGTTTAATAATTTAAATAGTTATATATGGTTTTCTCTCTAAAAATAAATTTCTCATAATATATGTGGTCATTTTTAGTAATTTCCACTAATTTGGGACTCATTGATATAATAAAAATAAAAATGATCACATATGTTAACATGCAACCGTAGGAATAATGATCTGTAACTTTTACCATAAAATTAACAAATTTGATGCAAAGACGCTGTTTTGCAACGCCACCTTATACAGATAAAAAATGGTGCTACCTGAAATTAACTAATTATAAACTTACATTCCCTTTTATCTATTTCTTGAAAATATTTCAAAATATTACTTTTTCTTAATTTTTACTATCATCACTACTTGTTTTCTGAAATGAAAGAATGAAAGAAGATTACATTGAAGATTGATCATTGATGAACAGGTGTAGAGGGCCCCACAATAATGAGATATCTGTGATCTCCCTCAAAGAAATCGAGAATCAATTCCAGTGCTTGATCGGATTGTGTGGTGAGAAAAAGGAAAATGTTCGGATGCAAATGCTTGTATTGGAGCAGAATCACCAATCCAGCACCCACCGAATCAGACACCTTCTCCTTGCCTGCTCCTCTTCCTCAATGCCCTCAAGGTTTCTTCTTCTGTCTTCGCTTCTCTGAAGTTTTTTGTTTTTGGTTGGTAATGTTGGTTGTTAATGGTTCTTCTATTTGCAATATTTAATAGACATTTCTTGATAATTTACATACCTGCATATGCATCTATGCGGATTACTTTATCAAGATAGTTTTGAAGTTCAATAATTTTCTGGATGCTTAACAATTGGCTATCATGATATAAAAGTTGAGCCCACATCTATGAGGTCGTGGGTTCTCATCCTCCTCCCTCAATTATCAAATTATCATTTTCTTCGTTTTGTTTCTTTTGGTAAGTCGGTTAGTGCTTGTTTTTGTCATTGGACTGCATACCATAAACTTGCCAATTCATATAGAAGTAATTAGATGAAAGCTTCACAATTGTAGAGTTAATGAGATTATTCAAAATTCAAATTATTTCTGTTCTGGAGACCATTTGTATTTGTGTATTCAGAATCAATTATGTCATGTGTATTTGATTTCGCTATTTAGCTTCTCTTGTTATGGTGTTTTAGATGAACAGAAAAGAGATCCCCTCATATTACAATTGTCATTTGGTTCTAGCGTTGTTATCATATTTGCTTACTTCTCAGGTGAAGGATTTGCTTCTGGAAGAATAAATCTTGGGGAAATAGAAGTTTCTAAAATTTCCAAGTTTGAGTTCATTTGGAGCAGCAATCTACCACAGAACAGTAGGAAGGGCGTTTCATTTTATAAACCTGTGGGAATCCCTGATGGGTTTAGTACCCTTGGTCACTATTGTCAATTTAATGACCACCCTTTAAGAGGCTCTGTTCTTGTGGCTAGGGAGGTGGCTTCCAAGCCAGATGTCGCTTATGTTTCTAGTCCTGTTAACTCACTACCTCTGTGCAAGCCAATAGATTTTACATTAGTTTGGAGTTCAGATGAAGGTAGTGATGGAAACTATGAAGGTTGCGGTTTCTTCTGGCTGCCGCAGCCTCCTGAAGGCTATAAGTGCTTGGGCTTTTTGGTTACTAACACCCCCCAAAAACCTGAGTTGGATGAAGTTAGATGCATTCGAGCTGACCTGACAGATAAATGTGAACCTTACCGCCTTATACTCAATACAAGTTCTAGATTATCAAATTTTCCATTTCGGGTTTGGAGCGCAAGACCTTGTCATCGAGGAATGCTGAGTAGAGATGTTTCTGTGGGGACATTTTTTTGCAGTAGCTACTGGATCACCGGAGAAGAGTTGAATATTTCGTGCCTGAAGAATTTAAATCCTAGGCTACATGCAATGCCAAACTGTGAGCAGATTCATGCACTCATTAATCACTATGGACCAACTGTATTCTTTCATCCTGATGAGGTCTATTTACCATCTTCTGTTTCATGGTTCTTTGAAAAGGGAGCATTATTGTACAAAACTGGGGATGTGATTGGCGAGGCCATTGATTCAGTTGGCTCAAATTTGCCAGGTGGTGGGAGAAATGATGGGGAGTTTTGGATAGACTTGCCAAGTGACAACCGGAGAAAGAGTGTCAAATGTGGAAACTTGGAAAGTGCAAAGCTTTACGTTCATGTGAAGCCTGCTGTTGGTGGGACTTTCACTGATATTGCAATGTGGGTCTTTTGTCCCTTCAATGGACCAGCCACTCTGAAAGTTGGAATGATGAACATTCCTCTTAGCAAGATTGGGCAGCATGTGGGCGACTGGGAGCATTTTACGCTTCGTATATGCAACTTTACTGGAGAGCTGTGGAGTATATACTTCTCACAGCATAGTGGCGGTGAATGGGTTGATGCTTATGATTTGGAATATATAGAGGGGAATAAAGCAATTGTTTACTCGTCGAAGAGTGGACATGCAAGCTTCCCTCATCCTGGCAGCTACATTCAGGGGTCTGACAAACTAGGGATTGGAATTAGAAATGATGCTTTCCGTAGTAAGTATTATTTGGATTCAAGCACCCATTATGAACTTGTTGCTGCAGAATATCTTGGAGAAGGGGTTGTTACTGAGCCTTGTTGGCTCCAGTTTATGAGAGAGTGGGGTCCGAAAATTGTTTATGATTCTAGATCAGAGCTTGATAAGATAATCAAGCGTTTGCCTGTAATGTTTCGGTATTCAGTAGAGAACATATTCAATAAGTTACCAGTAGAGCTTTATGGGGAGGCAGGACCTACTGGACCAAAGGAGAAGAACAACTGGGTAGGCGATGAAAGAGGGTAGAGGTTCATTGCTGATCATAGTTAATTAGTTCTTCATACTAGAGTAAATTTATGTATAATAGTCTAAACTATACAGGCATTGCAAGCAAAAAGGAGTTGCTTTGCTTGGAGTGCCATTCGATACTGGAAATGAAACCGATTTCATAGAATGTAGTATGTACAGAACATAATACAGAAAGTTGTACAACAGCCAAGAAGGCAGAAGAAATGCAAAATTGTGTTTTGATATCTACTTCATTGGCTGATTCTCTTCATCAACTTCTCTAGTTATCTATTTCCTGAAGTTACTTGACTTATTATCTATTTCATTTAATTCCCTCCATTGTTATAAAATCATTTGCTATCAAACCTTTTTTCTATTTAAACCTTTTATTTGATGGCCAAACTTTGTAACTTAGAACCTTAAGGGCCAGTTTGATATTGCTTTTGAAAAGTTAAAATCAAATTATTTTATAATTTTATTATAAAATGATGTTTGGTAAAACTTGCAAAAGTGATTAATTGATGAATGTATTTTTGCTCACCCACACTAACTAATGAACTATTACCATCCACTCCAGGTGTTGACACGTGTCCCAAACTTTATGAACCATTACCATCCACTCTATGTGTTGACACGTGTCCCAAACGTGTCCCAAACTTAAAGTTTGGGACATGTGTCAACACCTAAAGTGAGTGGTAATAGTTCATCCTAATTAGTGTGGGTGAGCAAAAATGCACTCTTAATTGATAATCTGATAAGTTTTGACAGTGATTTTGAGAAATAGATGAGGGTTACTTTTTAAAAGTGATTATGGACTTTAATGTATCTTTTAAAATATCATTATTATCCTTAGGGGCCGTTTGGTATGGGGTGATCCTTGCATGGGAATGAGAATATGATAGCATTCCTATGTTTGTTACTAGGTTTGCATTTTTAGATTCCCGAGAAAGTGAATCCCATGGGAATCACATTACCCTTAGGGCACGTTTGGTGCACAGGATAGGATAGGATAATTTTTATGGGATAGGATAGGATAGGATAATTTTCATGGGATGAGATAGGATAGGATTGGATTGGAATGGATAGGATTGGATAAAAATTAGTATTATCCTGTGTTTGGTGCAACACAGGCTAGGATTAAAAATGGATAATCTTGTGTTTGGTGCATCATGGGATAGGATTAAAATTAGGGAAATTATATTTTTTATTAATTACAAACCCACCCCCAAGCTCAACCACCTACCGTCGACCACCACCCACAGCCGACCACCACCACTACAAAACCAAAAATTAAACGGTAATTAAACAAAACCACCACCATAACAAAACACAAACCCACCCCCAAGCTCAACCACCCACCGTCGACCACCACCCACAGCCGACCACCACCACTAGAAACCCAAAAATTAAACAGTAAGTTAACAAAACCACCATCACCATAACAAAACACAAACCCACCCCCAAGCTCAACCACCCACCGTCGACCACCACCCACAACCGACCACCACCACTACAAACCTAAAAATTACCCAGACCTAGCATCATCATCATGCACAGTCGACCACCACTACCACCACCACCACAACACTCAAAACCGAGATGGAGTTCCAATTCGAATTCAACCCACAAAATCAAACATTCTATTAAACCCTAAATCAACCCAGAAAATCAATTCAAGTTCCAATTCAAAAATCAATGGAACTCGAATTGATTTTGGAAGATGAAGATGAAGAAAGAAGAAAGAAGAAAGAAGAAAGAAGCAGCGACGAGCCGATGAGGAAGCAACGGCGGCGAGGAAGCAGCGGCGGCGAAGAAGCAACGGTTGCGACGAAGCAGCGGTGGGCGGCAACAAAGATAGCTTGGGAGGTTGAAGAAGGAAGATGGGATTCATTTGAATCTCATCTGTTTTCGTGGGATTCATTTATCCCACCAACGTAGGATTCATGGGTCTGATGGGATAAAATTTATCCCATCCCAAGTAGGCACCAAACATGGGAAAGGGGTTAAAAATAATCCTATCCTATCCGATTCCCAGCTGCCAAACAAGCCCTCAAGGGGGTAATGTGATTCCCACCCCAACAGGTGGGTTTCAGTTGTCTTTCCATCTAATTCCCACCATGGGACCCATCTCATTTTATTATTATTCTTTTTTCTAAACTGAATTGATTTCTTCAATTATTTTCTTCTTCTTCATTATTCTTTGTTCTTCTTCGATTATCATTATGGTTTGTTCTATTTTTTCCTTCTATTCTTTCCTCTTCTTCTCTTTCAAACTTTTTTTTTTTTTCTGGTTTGTGACCTCCATTGAAGAGTGGTGGAGATAGTGATGATGGGGACGCTTCTATTTCTGGTTTGTGACCTCCATCATCGACACAGCCTCCTCCTTTACCACTGTAGTGGTCGTCGTCTCCGATTGTTGATGTTTTTGATCAAGCAAGAAATCCTCAAATTTTCCAAGCAAAACCCTAGCTCACTAGTCACTACCATATCTCAATTTGAGCGGCAGGCAAAATGAGCTTTTTAGATTTTTTATTCTCTTTTGATTACTATGAACAAGTTGAAAGCAATACTGGAGAGAGAGAGAGATGAATCTTTGATGGCTCTATCCAGATCTCTCTTCAAAAGCTTCTTTTAAAATAAGAATAAAAATTAAATTTGAAGAGATTTAATTATATATATATAATTAAAAAAAAATTGTTTGAAGAGATCTGTAAATCTCAAGATCTGTTCAAACTTTTTTTTATTTTTTCTAAATAATGATTTTTAATTAAAACACTATTATTATTACTTTTGAAATAATGATTTTCCCATGTAAAAAAAAAAAAAAAAAAAAAAAACACATATTCCCATGTAAAACCAAACACTATTACTTGATATTTCCAGGAATCCAACATAATATTCTCATGCACAACCAAACATATGTATACAACTTTCCCACAAATCACATTACTGGGTTTCACTTTCCCAAGAATCACATTATTTTGATTACCCCATACCAAACGGCCCCTTATGAAATCAAGTTAAAATCATTTATATACCTTATATCATGTCAAAATTAAATATTAATTTGATTTATAAAATCTTTTAAAAATATTTTTATTGTTCTTACGGAATTTTTTTTCCAATATAAAATTTTCTACTTAAATATTGATTTAATATATGTAATTAATGAAAAAAAAAATGAAATAGGGTCCTAAACTCATGTACAATTTAGTTGTTGTAACTAATTTAAGCACTTTTGCAATAAATTTACCAAACATTTGTATACTACTTTTGAACTATACAGTAGTTTTAAAAATACAATTAACCAATCATCTATTGATTAACTTCACAGCTGATTATTCTTTCAATACAGCTAACAGTGATTATTATAAAAGTTAAAGCAATACCAAACTGACCATAACATTCATTAAAAGATTTGATACCACTTCGCTACGCTTGCGAACACGGAAATGTAACATAATGTTCCATCCGTTGGGTGATATGTAACGGCACGGATCATAGCAAAATTGGATTTGGGGATCTATACAAATGGGTTTATGCCTTTATGGGCTTAAATTGGGCCGTACATTTATGGGGGAAAAGAAAAGTCAAGTTTTGAGTTTGACACCCCCAACAAATTAATTCTTAAAACGGCGCAAAAAGAGAGCAAAAGCAGAGGAAAATGTTAGCGAGAAGGTTGGGTTCTTTCTTCAAGAGCTCTCCAACTTCCAAGGTTTCCAGGTACTGCATTTTTTTCTCAGCCCTGTTTGTTCACTCCTTTTAAAAGGTGTTTGACTAATAAAATTGATTCTTGCAGTTCAGCAAAGTCAGTGGACGAAGAAAAGGGCAAATCTATCGGTCGTAAGGCCGCATCTTTTGTGTTGATCACAGTTACAGGCGGTGTTGCTCTCAGTGCTGTTGATGACCTTGTTATTTATCATGGTTGTAGCAGGTGACTACCACTAATTTATATTAATTTTTACTTGCATTTTATACAATAAAGAAATTGTTCCAGACTTGGATTTTATCAATGCTCTCTGATTTAGGATATATCAATGCGAAATTGAAAAGTTTGATTATATATGTTTAAATTCACTTGATTAATACTTATTATCATTATTTATGATAACATCTTCATAATCCTGAAAAAATGATTGATTATTTATACACGATGGCTGTATTGCTGTTGAAACTTTTCTACCTTTGAATGGGAAATCATCGTTTTCACTTTCTATGCTTTCAAGTTTAGCATATTGCTTGATTAGCTATTGTAATTGGTGGTGGACTATGGTGTTGATAGATGATACTCTTTGGATTATCCTCACGGGACCCTCAGTTGCAGGCTAGCATATTATAATTCCATCTTCCTTCAGTTAATACGGAACCTTTTGTTCTTCAATATCAGTATTATTATGTTGGTAGACATGAGAATCTAAAACTGTTTGATTGATTGACTCTCTTGTTACTGGAATTAAGCTGCACGATTGTTTTGTGACTATAAAATTACGAAGGCATATAATCACTTGGGTTTATTTGTTTCTTGTTAGTCTCATCTTTGGAGCTCCATTAAATGGAATTTTTTAAATGTCTGAAGTATATGTGATATGGTTGTGGAATTGCAATTGTGTTCAACATACTTATAACATATATGCCAAATTAAAGAAGGGATGAATCTACTTGTTAGCTTCTTTGTTGCTTGTTGCATGATATTATGATAGGAGTGTAAATATCAATATCGAACTACAAAGCTTCTTTGGGTTTGAACACTTATCTTTTTATATCACTGGCCAAAGATGATTGCTGGGAGATAAGGGGATTGGAACAGTGTTAATTTTTTTGTCTATATTTTTTTTTATAGTTTCTTGAGGAAATTTCTAGTCAGACTATTTTGTTAAATGGAGAAGACCTCATGTTGATAATGACACCTTGATTGTAGCATTTTAAGTTCACTTTATATATGGAAAAAAATAGGATGACTTAACAAACCATTCTGCTACTGCTATGGGAAAATTTCTCTGAGATAATGGGTAAATATATTTGCAAGTACCCTGTCTAGCCAAAACGTTCTCATATACTTGGCAGATGGTAACATGAACCAAAATTAGCTGAAGGTCTTGATGAATGAAGAATATCGGTGGTCTGTTACTAGGTCTCTGTAGCATGTAAGTTTACTTGCTTCTACTATTGAAAGTTTTTTCAATAACATCCATAGAGTATTTGAAACTTGTGATGTCGTCATACTTTGCTGTGTCACATTGCGTTCTTAATCACCTTGAGGCATGATGACACAAGAATTTAAGAATTCATGAACCTGAAATGCAAATATTGCAGATATCTCTTATTGTTATGTAAATAGAGCAATTATATGTTAAAGTAGTCAATTGGAAGTTTAGTGGTTAAGTTTTGTTTAGGTAGGAGTGAATAAATGATGCAATTGTTGGTAGTCCTACATCTTTAGGCATAAGATGCACTAAAGGAATCCCCCTTGGATGAAAAATATTTGAATATATAACATGTTCTATTCTTCTTAGTTCTCTGAACTGATCAGATGCATGGACTATACAGGAAAATTGAAATTTGTAGCTTCTCATATCAATTTTAGCAACTTAAATGTTGTATAATGACACATTTAATTTATTCTTTGCTTCAAAACTGCATAGGTTTTTGTTTTTGCTTTTTGTTTCCCTGAACTATCTTATTGAAAATAAATTTTTTTTCTGTTTGAAAGCCAAAAGGTCTCTTATAGGTCAACTTAATGTCTTACTAAAATTATTTAATCTGGAATTTGAAAGCTGCTCAGTGTTTTATCATTTGATTGATAACTTTTCAGCAAAGCCATGGAAAAAGTCAGTAAGAATCAGGCAATCATTGATGCTATTGGAGAACCAATAAAGAAGGGCCCATGGTACAATGCATCTTTGGCGGTAACTCACAAGAGGCATTCTGTATCTTGCTCATTTCCTGTGTCTGGGCCACAAGGCAATGGAGTCTTGCAGTTGAAGGCAGTTCGTAATGGAGGTTTGTTATCTGTTTTGTGTTCTCTATGCTCTTTCTGGTTGATCTTTTGCATCATGCTCCCATTTTTAATATATTATTTGTTTGTTGGCTTGCTAATCAGAAATACTTAATTCCAAGTTAGCTCAACTTTTAGGTCTGCAATTTAAAATTATCTTTCTCCTCCCTGTAAGTTGTAAGTGTGTGGATACCTTGAACAGGTGATAGCTGGTTATCATTTCTCCAATCACGAGACTGGGACATTCTAATCATGGATGCGCTTCTCCACGTTCCTGCAAATGAAGGGAAGCAACAAAGTACGCGAATCAGCCTCTTGGACAGTTTGTCACCTTTAGCATGTACGGCTTGCACTGGATGCACACCTCAGGAATCACAAAATCCGGAGAAGAAATGAAACTTGTCATAAGGTAAGCAAGGAAATTTGTTTGATTTCATCTTTCTGGAAGTTTCTGCACTTCTGATATAGATATTAACTAAATTGGAGAAACCTCCATTTCTGATGTGGTCATCAGAAAAATTTTGCTTAATTTTTGTATAATAAGACTGCCTGGCATGCTCCATAGGTATATATAATCCAGGTATTGTTTCCTTTTTGCTAATATTCAATCACAGAGCCATAGTTATCTAGTCTCCTATCAATTCAGAATCCGTTTCTTCTTGTTTGACCAACAAAAGTTGTTGTATCTCTTCACATTTTATTGGTGTACTTGGATTGAAGTTCCTGTATTTGGTAGCTTAGAGTAGAGATAGTAGTCCGTCATTTTTTCTGAAATATATCATCCGTAAATTTCATTTACTCGATTATTATTGAATTTCACATCCAAAACACAATAAGTTAATAAAAAAGGGTTCTTTCTCGAACTTGGGATAATATCAGGTTGAATGATTTGGATCTGGATCCTCTCATCATCTTAATTGTTCTCACATTCATATCTATTAGCACGTGTTTAATAAAGCAAGACAATGGTTGATTATTTTTATTAATTTTTATGTTTTTACCATACCAAAAATTGAATTAATCAAGATCTGATTTAAGCAAGGACAAAATGTGAGGAGGGGATCTAAATCTGAATGATTCACCATCAAGCCATATTGGAGAGCACATGTTAAAATTCTAAAATTTAAATTAAAATACTCAATTACTCATGTTTATTTATTCATTCCGTTGCTTCTTATATACAAGGATTTGGATCCTCCCCTCACTTTTTGTGTTCTCACTTTGTCCTCACCTAAATCAATAGTTTGTATTAATTATATTTTGTTATAGTGTATAGACATAAAAATTAATAGAAATAATCTAAGTCATTGATTTGTTATATCAGACACGTGGTAATAGCTTATGAAGGTGAGGACACAAAAGGTAAGGAGAGGATCCGGATCCTATATACAAATGCATTTCCCACCAAGGCACCAACTTGTGCTGATGACCAGGAATGTAGTTTTGAGCTGATCTGATGATTCTCTGTGATTGATCATTCTAATATCTCTCCAACACACGATCTTCTGATGATCAATATTTGATGCTGTTAGTTTGATAAATGTTCGTATTTGAGACCTCTAATTCTTATGTTTTATGTTATGATTTCTTGTGAAATTGGACATTTTAATGCATTTATTGAGTATTGAGTCTATACAGAAAGTACCTCTTTAGAAGAGATTAAGGATAAAATGATGATTTAAAGGCTAACTCAAACTACCGAGTTGTTTTTAATATTAATCCTAAATAAATTCAAAACAATTGTAAAAATTGTATACTGTAATATCAAATCATCATTTAAGTAAAATATTTAAATTAGAAGAGAAGAAGTTTAACTTATATATTTGCTTAATTTACTCAAAATAAATAGGGTTATTACATTTTAGTACGGATGACAATTTCACCCAAACCCGCAAGTATTGACCAAAAATATGTGGTTGAGAAAATGGGTGTAAATATAACTCTTTTACTCCCCTGATTTTGAGATTAATACCAACTTACTAACTTTAGGGCGCGTTTACTAATCAAGAATGAAAAGAATCGGAATCAAGTTCAGTTGGAAAGAGAATGGAGGGAAATCAGAATTAAGTTATTAAATTTCATTCCATTGTTTACTAATTTTAAAGAATTAGAAATATAATCAAATTTGTACAAATTAAATTACAAAAATACCCTTATGTACAAGTTTGTATAACATGTAAATGGTAAACCTCCATTCTAGGTCTTCCGTAAAAGATTAGTTGATCAAACACATATTCAAGAACTTAGTTTTCAATAGCTCATAATTTTATTTTTTTTCTTATCAAACTTTTTTTTTCCTATATATATATAAGGTCAAGTTTACAA